>VZQC01010225.1:0-71261 GCA_009823505.1 Rhizomys pruinosus
ATGACCCAAGTTGGATTCCATTAACCAGACTATGCCAGGGATGGTTCAACATTTTACGGAAAAATCAAATAAAACATCATCAAAAATATCAATGGGGGCTGAAGACAAAAACCATACCATCATCTCAATTTATGGCGGAGAAAGCCTTTTTGACAAAATCCAGCACCCTCTCATGTTTAAAGTTTCCTGGAGGGATTGGTCTGGAGGGGATCATTCTCAATGTAATCCAAAGCCATATACAAGAAAACCCAACAGCCAATATCATCCTAAATGGGGAAATGACAGAAGCGTTCCCCTTAACGGCAGGAACACAGAAAGGGTGCCCCCTATCACCACTCCTCTTCAAGATAAGTGCTAGAAAAAACCCTAGCTAGGGCCAATAAGGCAAGAAAAGGAAATAAAGGAGCTTCTAATTGGAAAAGAGGGAAGTCAAGCTATCCTTTTGTGCTGATGATATGATTGTCTACACAAGGGATGCTAAGAACTCCACCAGAAAAACTCCTAGAAACGATTCAAAAGCTTTTGGTAAAGTGGCTGGATACAAAATAAACCTAAAAAAATCAGTAACCTTTCTTAACCAACAACAAGCAATTGAAGAAGGACTACAAGAGACCTTCCCACTCACAATAGCCTCAAAAACAATTAAAATACCTAGGAACACAAACCTAACCAAAGACACCAAGGATCTCTCCAACAAGAAAATTTTTAAACCCCTGAAAAAGTAAATCTGAGGAAGACATCAGAAGATGGACAAACCTCCCATTGCTCATGGATTGAGAAAATAAAAATAGTAAAAAATGGTCCATGCCTACCCAAACAGTTGCTACGAGATTTAATGCAATCCAATTTAATATCTCCAAGAGTTTCTTCACCGGCCTGGAAAAAAAAATCCTTCAATTCAATTGAAAAACAAAAGACCCCGAATAGGTAAAGCAACCCTGAGTTGAAAAGAGCAATACAGGGGGATCGCTATACAAGACATCAAAATACATTACAGGGCTATAGTCATTAAAGACAGCCTGGTACTGGCACAAAAAAAGACAAGTTGCACCAATGAATAAACACTGAAGATCTAAACTGGAGCTCATACAATTTCAGCCACCTCATAATTTGACAAGGGGGCCAAGGGAAGAACACAATGAAGAAAGACAGCATCTTCCAGCAAGTGGTGTGGACAAAACTGGATCACCACCTGCTTAGAAGAATGAAATTTAAACCCTACCTCTCACCTTGTCAAAAGTCAACTCCGAATGGACCAAAGACCTCAACGTGAAACCCCAACTCTGGAGCGGTGATAGAAAGAGAAGCTTGGCATCAGGCCTACAAGACATAGGTTGTAGGAAAAGACTTCCTTAAATCAGACAGCAGCTGCACAGAAATAAGATCAACAATTTGACAAACGGGACCCATTAACTCAACTTCTGTACATCCAAAGGAAGCAATAAAGGAAGTAGGAGGAGAACGACCCCACAGAGTGGGAGGAAACCTTTACAATGCAGTACATCTGACGAAAAAGCATATGCCAGAAAAAAACAAACCAAAAAACAAAGAAGAAAGAAAACAAATGAATCATTCAAAAGAGGAGCAAAAGATTGAATAGAGACTTCGCAGAGGAGGAGTTAGAGATGCGAACGAAGAGAAGAAACATCTTAAGAATGTTCAACATCTCTGAATAATTAAGGAATGCAAAATTTAAAACCACTTTGAGATTATCACTCTTACCCAATAAGAGTGGCTAGGATCAGGACACACGCAATGATTCAAAGTGCTTGGAGAGGTTGTTGGGAAATGGGGAACACTCATCATGCTGGTGGGAAATGACAACATGTTACAGCCACTTGGGAAAGCATGTGTGGAGAACCCTTAGAAAGACCAAAATGAGCCTCCAACTGACCCAGTCATACCATCACTGGTGATATATACCCACAAGACACAACTTACTGCAAAAGATACAAGCACAGCTATTTACTATATTATTGCAGCTCTCTGTTCACGAATAGCAAAAAGCTGGGAACCAGCCACAGGTGCCCTTAACTCCGAATGTGGATAGACGAAAAACACTTGTGCTACATGTATACAAGGAATTTACTATGCAGCAGTTTAAAGAAAGAGGGACAAATCATGAATTTGAAGGTAAAATGGATGGAGTGGAAGACATTATGTTTAAGTGAAGTAACCACAGTCCCAGAAACAAATGACAAATGGTTGTGCCCTCATATGTGGATGCTGAATTCCAACACCCAGATATAACTATTTCCATGGAGAGGGATGCATAGTAAAGAACAACAAAAGGATTGCATCAGAAAAATGATGAACTGAAATGGTGATGATTGGAAGGCGGGGGATGGGGTGATGGGAGAGGGACACGGGTGTATATTCGATTAAGGATATTGAATTGGACGTGGAGCTCAGCAAGTACAGTCTTTCGCCTAGAACACTGTCTACAGGACAATGGTGTTTTAGGACTGTAGTAAAAAGTAAAAGCGGTATATTAAAACAACATTGGTTCTACAGACTCTGATAAAAAAAACAAAAAAACAATAAATGGAGAATAATTCGCTTGTTGCCCACATTTGCTTTACATAAATCTGTAAGAGCAATAACTATTGGGATAGACACATACAAATATTCTCTATATATTCCCGTTGTACCAGTATCACTGTCGCATTTCTCTTTAAGATGATTTACGTAAAAATTTAAGTTTTGCTTCCCACTAGTATCACATATAGTCACCCAAAACAAAACAATGGTGAATTTGATGAAATCTTGTGCCTTGACTCCCCCTGATAGTCATGTATAATACAACTGTGCTTCGTGGAACTCAGACGCATAAAAAAAGGGGGGGGTGAAACAGAACAGAACATGAAAACCTTTCTCATCAAACCCTTGCAATTCAAACTTATAAAACGAACTATGGGAAACGATTTGTTTGTTCCAACGCGGACAAATGTCACCAACTGTAACGGCTGAGAAAGAAAAGATAAGGTTTGCATTGAGTAGGATGTACCCAAAAAGTGGCCACGGAAAAGGCTTGACCCGTCTGACACATTTCAAGGAAGGAATGAAAAAGCCTTCAGATTGCAATAAACATGAACCCCCTGGGTCCTACATGTAACATAGTTCTAATGAGTCCTAAAAACTCTACCTTCTAGTGCCACAAAGGTCTCGATATGAGAGACTTTTCTTGCCTCCCCCCCATAGAACAAGGAAAAATATGACGCATGATTGCTCAGGTTCCTCTCCAATATCTTAAATTTTGGAAGACAACTTTCGTTACGGGTCATCTCTTTTATAAACCTGGTCTAAACACTGCTTTTCTTAAGTTGACGTCACGAGACATGGTGAAGTGGAGGGGCGATACCTATCGGAGAACCAATATCCATAATCTAAAGTCCTAGGGCTATGCACTCAGGTGCAAATATATTACATACAGGAGCTCTTGACATCAGCAATGATTGTTCTACCAGGTGGATGTTGGCCAGGGAATCCAAGGCCCCACCAAAAGGATAAGGGCTCCTTGCCTCTAAGTTGGTGATACCTACAGGAGGAGAGGCACTAAGACCCTTGCTGCCTGAAGACCTTACGTTAACATGGGAGGGATGTATTGAGACCACACATTGCCAAGTTTACAGATGGCCTCTGGAATGCCAGAGAGTGTTACCCAAAGGCCACTAAATCCAAAAGCAAATATGGGTCTCCCTGAGCAAGCAAAGTATCCACGTCCAGCATTGAGTCACACCTCACCTGCCTGAAATTACGTGCAAGAGGCAGCCATGTGCCTGCATATTTCCCAAATCTAATTGGAATTAGGCTCTCCCTCCTGGAGGGAAATAACCCATGGCTATTGCCACCAAGCTTATCTCCTTTACGGTAGGAGATGTTATAAGCCACAGTAAGACTCACGTATTTAAAGGGGGAAAAATTAATTCTATGGATTAACTATCATCCAAACATATGTGTCTATGCTAAAGTAACCTACCATAATATTCGTGCTGCTTAAATACCTAATACATATGAATGCTTGTGCTTCATTAGTAGGATCGAAAAGGTTTTTCTGGACAAACTTTCAGCACCCATGAAAGTGAAACAGCCCGAATTGACTCAGAGCCAAGAACAGCCCAGAGATAGGTGGACTGCTTTTACCTCTCACGCCACCTGTGCCACTTTTCTAAAGCCTAGGGAAAACCTGCGGAAGATGGGGGCTGGTAGATTTAAGGGCTGCGATTGGTGAGCGTGAATGGTGAAACTCAGCAATGCTAGTCTGGTCACTCATTTGTCAACTTGAATTTTGAACAACACAACCTGCACCCCCACTGATGGTGGGGCTTCTATGGTGTTTGGGCACACACAGCCGCACAGATAGGTTTTGCATGAAAGGATGCTTGTTACTCATGGATTATCACCTTATAGCTTAAAAATTGAAAAAAAAAAACTGAGAGCAAGATGCAGGACAGTCTATGGCAAGCCAGAATGCATGATCTGGGGATGGGGGCTGGTAGGGGGGGCGGGAGGGTAAAGGGAAATAGCCTGAAACTGAATTTGAAAATGTATATATATGCAAAATCCCAACAAAAAGCATCAATAAAAACTACATTAATTAGGGGAAAAAAAATGAAATGTAGCTTAAATTGTAATAGTTTTCCTGGAGTCATAAAAGTTAGCAAAATAAGACTTCTAGAGGATGAACATGAAAATCAGACCTCAGACTAAAACGGAAACAAGCAGCAAATCAAGTTAATTAGATGGCAAAGGCAGGAGAAATCAGGAGATCACACGGGGTATACATAGACACAGATTGCTGGTGTTCTATTATTTTTATAATTTGGTTTTTGGCCTTACACTTTATTATGACTGGGATATACAACCAACACACACTAGTCTGAGTATTGGAAAGTGTTGGAAACCTATTCCTTTGATTTATCATACATTGATGATATTTGAAAATGGTGCTTTTAGGAGGAGAGGGGAACATGCTAAGATTAGTAGCTGAACAGGAAGTGGAAGAGACCTGAACTTACCTGCGCTTACTCTGTTGCTTTCTTGCCATGTCAACTTAATTGGATTTAGAATCACCTAGGAGACATACCTCTGACTGTGTCTGCAAGGGAGTTTCCAGAAAGGTTTACCTAAGGAGGAAAGACAAACTCTGAATGTGGGCAGCCCCATTCCAGAGGTTGGGGAGCATAGCCTGAACAAGGAGAAAGCATCTATTTCTCTCAGCATCAGGGCTGTGGACACAATGTGACCAATTACCTCAGGCTCTTGCCAACACAACAAAAGCCATTTTCACCATCATGCCTTCCCTGATGTGAGGGACTGTACCCTCAAACCTGGAGCCAAAATAAAAATCTCCCTTTCCATTATTTAATAAATGAGAAAAGTAATTAATACAACACGTGGCACCTTCTGCTATAGTACAGCACAGCAAGAAGGTCCTTTTTCGGTGTTGAAATCTTGATATTAGTTCCTAATTTCTACAACTGTGAAACGTTTATTTTCTTCATAAATTAGCTAGTTTAAAGTGTTCAGTTAGAAAAGCAAAAATGGATTATGACAGTTCTTATTTTTAAGTTCTTGTCTTTGTCAATTTTGAATGTAAGTTCTTTTAAACATAGGACTTCATAAACAAACTTGCAAAGAATTTGTCTAATTAGCATATATTTTCTGATTGTATATAGTACATTAAGATAGGCAATCATGCTTCATGATAAGCTTCCAATTGGATAAAACTCAATCACACTCTATCTTTAAAGAAATCATTTCAATTGGGTAATAAGTGCTCACAATAAGCAGTTTTCCATGATTACGAAAATGGAAGGAAAAAAAGCCATGATTGGGGAAATGTGCTTACTAAAACAACCTTGGGGTTGCTGTGACATAGACTGTCCTCTGCCTTTAGTTTATAATTTGGACAATTTTTAGGTTTTTAAACTTTTTATGTGATTGCATATCCTTCTCCATTTATTCACATGGCCTGGAAAACCCACAACAAGGATCACTAACAGTCATGTTAGCCAGGTATGGGGACTCATGACCAAGCCTCTAATCTCATTACTTGAGGTGCTGAAGCTGGAAGATCACTAGTTTAAGTCAGCCTCTGCTACATAGTGAGTTCTAGTAAGCCTGTCCTATAAAGCAAGACCCCTCACAAAATCACAAAGGGAAAAAAAAAACTCATGTGAAAACAATGGGCATAATAACTACATTCTGCACATGCCTTCTAGGTACTAAAAATTTATAGAATGGCTAGAGACATAGTTCAGTCATAGGATTCTGTTTGTATGTGCAAGACCTTAGATTTGGTCTCCAGTACTCTGCCCCAAATTTCCATAGAATGATTTCATTTTCTAGTACTTTTTCATACTCAGTCCTCCTCTTCTGGCATCAGTTTTTCACTTAGAATAGTTAAATGAATAACTGTGGTAGCCTGTGGGAGAGGAATTGTAAACAACAAAAACTCACTTTTGTAGTTATTGAGATTCAGCATCTGTTTAAAGGCCAATCTCTCTTCTTCCAAAATGGTGTTTTGATACTATGTGCTTTAGAAAAGACAGTGTCCTCAAAGGAAGAGAGGAAAACAGACATACCTGTTAATTTTAGCCTTTCACACTCAGCCAATTCATAGAGATTCTGTCCTCATGTCTTAATCATGTCCTGATTTCCCCACTTATTGATCCTGTTACACTGGGAAGTAAGTTCCAACATAAATTTAAGAAGAATGCATACTTCAAGGCATAGCTTAAAGGTATGTAAACACAAAATGGGGGTATTTTAAAAAGGGAGAAGAATCTAGATTGAAGAATAAAGAATTAAGACATAAGTTACAAAAAGAAAATTAAAAATGATAGAAATATATAAAAATTAGCTAAGATAGGGAATTAAAATTAAGCAAATTTTGTTGCTAGATCTAAAGTTATAGATTTATAAGGAGGGGTGTTCAATTTCAACCTGCTAGTATGTATTTTTTATCTTTATAGCATGCCGTATCAATGTATTAATTTGGATTATTTATAGGAGAAGGGTGAAAGGATACTGAGAGTCATATGGAAGAATCAAAGGCAGCCTCATCACCAAAATGCCCACCCTGGTGTAGATGACTGCTCAGAAGAGCAGCATCACTAAGGCTCCATGCACACCTTGCAGGCAGCTGATGAAAAGGCTCCAGGTGAAGGGCTTTTTGAATCTTATAACATTCATTTTATTTTATTATTTTACTTTTTATTTTATTTTATATTTTATGCGTATGAGTGTTCTGCCTGGATGTATGGAACTGTACTGTGTGGCAATGCCAGCAAGGGCCAGAAAAGGGTACTAGATCTTTTGAAACTGGTGTTAAAGATGGTTGTTAGCCACCACGTGGATGCTGGAGACTGAAGACAGGTTCTCTGCAGAACAGCCGGTACTACTCATGGCTAAGGTCTTTTGAGCCCCGAGTCTTAAAATATTTTTAAGAGTTCAGTGAGCCTTCCTCTCTCTCTTGAAGGAAATGTATCAACACCATGGAACACACAATAACTGAAGGGTGAATTGTATCCTGCACAGCACTAAACACGGGCCTGAATAAGAGAAGACTGTTGTGAAGACACTTGGGATTGGAATAAGGCCATCTAATATCAGTTGTTTACCTTCAGTTTATTTTGAAAAATGTCATTCTTTAACCTAATAACTTAGATCTTACCAACTAACAAAGTATTAAAATGTCATCAAATATTAAAAAAGAATAGTACTGAAGTGATAGATGTGTTTCTCTCACAATCCTGCCATGGGAAATTCCAGAAACAAAATAATTATTATGTTAATCATTATAATACATGGGTTGTGATTTAGTAGTCACCCTTAACTAGTTCTTCAAGGGGTATATATATTGTGGATTTTTGCTTTTGCCTTTTATATGCATCTGAATATTACTCCTATTTTAGGTATTTAGTAAAAGAAATTCTTCTTTACTCTATACAAATTTTGGGGTGTCTCACCATATAGCCTGCAGTTTATATTCTCTGATATTCATTACCATGCAGAATTTAAGAATGAGTAATATATTGCATGAAAAGTCACTATCATCAGTAATACCATTTTTTTTTATTATCCAGAGGTAAAAAAAATATTAGAGTCACTCTTTGTTCTTTTCTCTTATTTTGTCATAATATCACGAATACATTATTTTGAACAATATTCATATCATAGTGTTCTATACAATTACAGTAAAAGCACTATATTTATCATAAATATCAACTTTCTAGCAGTGCTTAATTTACTGGAAAAAATAGAATATTTCCTTTAAACAGTAAAATACAACTTGAAGAAAAGAAGTCAAAAGCTTAAGTGTTTACAATGAAACAAACAAACAAACAAAGAAATCCAGAGGGAAAAAAGTAAGAGATAAAAGAGAAAAAAAATACCAAATATCAAGAATGCAATCATCATGAAACACATAAAATTGGGGACAGTCTTTAAACAATTTTCACTCAGTGCTATATGAATCAGACTTAGCATTTAAGGAACAAAATCCAAAAAGTGGAATTGAGCACTATTCTCTCAAGTTTCCACTGAGAATATTAAAGACACTTTTTTTTTTTTTTAAGATTCTTCTTATGGATCAACAGTAGTGGCCAAATTAGTAGGGGCTGACACAAAGGTACTTGAAGATTGACTTGAACATATTTAAGATTTTTTTCATTTTGAAATGTTGGGGACAAGGCTATGCAGAGATTGGACTTATAATTAAGAAAAGTTATCTAATCTAGGCTTCTAGAAATATAAGAAACATAAATCTTTTTCTTCCTTTTTTATTTTCAGAACAAAAAATACTGCTAATAATTGTATGATCATAAAACTATGAAACTGGTTTATATCACACTGTAAAGGATTGGGACTAGCTCTGGGGACAGAAACAATGAGGGCAAATTTTATGGGCAGCCAAAGTTGAGAGATACTAAAATCTTACTAATGAACACATTTCCCATGTCAGCTGGCATGGGAACAGGAATTCCCAGTCAAGACATTGCCAGAGCTGTTAATGTTTCCAGAAGGCCTTGGCAATAATGCAAACATTTCACCAGTAGGAAAAATATTAACCTATTATCATCAAAGTTTAAAATTATAAATAGCTAGCTATTGCTTATTTAAAGACTAAGAATTACTGAAAAGGCATGACAGAGAAAGCCAGAGAGGAGGCAGAAGGAGGGAATCATGCCAGACATAAACAGAGGCAGTTGGCACTATAGGATGAACTCCTTTAGAAATGTTAAGAAATATGTGTTAGGTATGTCATCTGGCACTCAATGGAGTGTTCTACCCCTCCTATGTTATCCTTCATTCTTTGTATCACAAGGGAAATACAGCTAAGACTACATTTATAAATCCTTTTGAAACCAACTGTCTGAATGTGATTCATTTCTAAAATTGGATTGCATGCATTCACATTTAGAAAATGGAAAGTCTGGCGCCCTTAGTTGTTTTGGAGCAGGCCAATAAGCAGGATCAGTACATACTACCTGTGTGGAGCCGCTCTGCCTACAGCAACAAAACCAACTGAGGAATGGCTGTGGGCTTTGAGCCTTCCTAATTACTATGACGTAAATTTTTGATCCTCAATTTCTCTAACACAATTTTGTTATAATATTTAATTCTTTGCTTGATAATGTTGAGTAATTTGCATCTTCTGTCATGAATGCTAATAATCAAGATCCAAAGTTGGAAATCAGGAACACTAAAGAACTAACAATAACAAAGGAATAAGCAATACAATTGCTAAGCACCTGAAGCAATGCTGAATGTATGTGTTTTGCTTCAATCAAACTGAGAATGTATGTGTGCAACTTTTGAGAAAGTATCCACTAACTGAATTAGAAATAGAGGGCAGCTTCTAATACCTCCTAGAGGATTGGGAAAAGCAGAGCAGTGTGGATCTTTAGAGCTATTAAAGAACAAGTCTGTGACTTACCCTCCCCTTACAGTGCTTGAAGATTATTTTGCTAAATATTAGAAAAGTTGCTTGTTAAGAAAGATTTGTAAATCCTATATGTAGTCTTAAAGAATCAGCTTTTTTATTATTTTAAATTTTATTTATTTACTTTTTTATGTGTATGAATGTACTGTCTGCATGTAGGTTTATGCAACTGTGTTGTGCAATGCTAAGGAGATCAGAAGAGGGTGTCGGATTCTCCTGGAACTGGAGTTAAAGATGGTTCTCAGCCGCCATATGGGTGCTAGGGATTAAACCCAGGTCCTCTGCAAGAACAGTTGGCGCTCTTAACCACTAGGCCATCTCTCCAGCCCCAAGAATCAGCTTTTAAGACACAGATAAGTATAGGTGGGGAGATTAGTTTACCAACTAAGGAAGTATTTTCAGAGGCTGGTGAGACGGTTCAGACCACTGGTTGCTCATGTAGAGGACCTGGGTTTGATTCTTTGCACCCACATGGTGGCTAACAACTGCCTGTAACTCCAGTTCCAGAGGATCCAACACCTTCTTCTGACCTCCCTGGGCATTGCACAACATCAGTGCACTTCCACACATGCAGGCAATAATATATATATTATATATATTATATATATATATATATATATATATATTTGCTGAGAAATGAGAGAAGAATGACAATATCAATGAGAGTTTGAAACAGAGATGTCTTCCTACATACATTTCTTCACAGAGAAACAGCAAAAGCCTTGCACAGGATTCTGGGAACAAACAAATCCTACCAATTGACTTTGAATGATATAGATTTTGCCTTCAGGAAATTCACTAACAGAATTTGTGAACTGTAAGCTGTTATTGCTGATATCATTGATGAAAATATCAAAGTCCTTAGAGCCAACTAGAAAGTTTAATCATAGATATCACAGCCACTTCCCCAGCCCACCAGTCACCAGAAAGATTTTTCATGTTGCTATGGTCACCTGGGAAGATAGTACACCATTCATAAAATAACTTGCTGAGATTGCCTTGCTGCACATAAAAAAAAAAAGAAAGACAGACAGTGTCCTGCCCATGTCCAGAAATTCAGTCAGCCAAAGAGTAGGCTTTTAAATATTATAGACCTGGTGTGTATTATTGAGAGATTCTGCAGAAGGCCAATGAGTCTTGGTCATACTATTTCTCAGAATACATGATGAGACCACCCCATCACTAATTCTATATGCTGCTGAATGAAAGAAATTATTTGGGTTGATGATCAATAACAAGATTTATGGCATTAATTTGATGTAGTATGTAAAGATGAGAGCCTGGCAGATTTACCCTGAGAGCACATTCCATGTGGACTCACTCTTTCCTATATTAAGGAATGGAACACTCTTTTTCAAGCATAAGAGAATATGAATGCAGGGTCTTAGAGTGGCTCTGTAATAAGTAGCTGTGGACATGTAAGGGACTGGCCCTATCAACAGGCAGTCATGGATGTCAGAGGGGACATGGGCCTTTATCCTCACTGATGAACTATTGGCTATTAAAGATTTTGGAAGAAGGGGAGTCAATGTCTTTAGATGTGTACCCACAGGCGAGTGCTTCAATGGATAGTTCCAAACCCATGTTTACATAGATATCCTTGGTTAAATTCAATGGGTCACAAAAAATCCACGAAGGCATGAATGTGGAAAAGGGATTTATAGGGAGGATGGAAGTTGACAGGGCTACAACATGAGAGTAGCATGTATTTTATATATGTATGAAAATGCCAGAGAGCAAATTTAATTATGTTTTAAAAGAGTGTTACGATTATGTTGACCACATGTAGTTTAGAGCAGGCAGAACGTGAATACTGCTGTTGTTGGAAACTTCGGAAATTTTAAGTTCAAAAGCAACCTGACCTAGGTGCTTCATATAGATCTTGTGAAGGATCATAATAAGCTTGTTAATGGATGCTTCAAGGAATGATCTGCTTGTAGATGTAGATCAGAGAAACCTGACATTAAAGCAACTAACCAGACCGTGGATGACACCAGAGAAGCACTATAGATGGCAGAGGGAAAAATAGAGCACACTAGTAAAAAGATGAAGGATAGGTTTAAGAATGTATCCTCAGGATTATGGTCAGAGGTAGTTCATAAATATGTTACTTTATTTCCAAAGATAATGCTCAGGAAATGTACAGCTATGCCATCATTTATAGCCTGAATTCCATGGTCCTTCAAAACCAGGGGAGAAAGATGCATGGACAGGACTTCTCTGAATTCAATCTCTGTTCAATCTCTCAGTTCAATGCCCATGGATACACAAATGTGATGCTTAATCTGGATGTCTATCATGCTAGAAACAAATCTCTAAGTATGTCTATGAGGGATTATCTACATATTGTTAATTAAGATGGGAACACCCACATTAAATGTAGGTGCTCCCATTCCATAGACTGAAATCTTAGAATGAATACAGACAGAAAGTGAGCAGGCCCCAAGCATTCATCTCTTTCTGCTTATTCTGAATACAATGAGACCATCTGCCCCAAGCTCCTGCCACCACAACTTCCCTGCCATGATGGATTACAACCTCGAAGTGTGAGAAAAAGTAAATCTTTCCTTCTTTACTTCCTTTTGTCATGTATTTTATCACAACAACAAGAGAAGAAATTAATAAACCAAGCAAAGCCAAAATGTATCACATGATGACATTTTCTCTTTGGAGCTACTAAATCACTAATGCAATATCTGTTGTATTCTAATGCAAAATACTGTGCTTAATGTCATAAAGAAAACCATAATGGCTTTAGGAGGAATTCTCTGAGAGCAAATATCTAAACATAGCTGGTGAGTGGATCACATTTAACTCTTACTGGTAAGTCCAAGTATATGTGTTGTATGTGTGTGTGTTTGTATGTATGTATGTATGTATGTATCTAAGTATGTGTGTGTAAATACTGATTTCAGTGATCAAGACCTTCAACTACTGAAGTGTTATATACTAAAGCATTACCTGCAGGAATTATGGAAAATCATGTATTTCCCAAGTAGGCGATCTATGTAACATAAGTGACAAAGCTGGCATACAAATGCCACTATAGCTTAACAAAGAATGATTCTGATAGTCCATTTCAGCATGATGTATAACAAAGGCATTGCTCTTCTTTATTACAACAGTCCCATATGCTTGTACCACTTTCCATAGGTACTCATTACAAAGACACTAATAAATACCATAAATGTTGACCTTTATCTAGAATTTTTTTTTCCAGAGAATGCTACTACTAATGCTTCTGGAACCAAGACTTTAGAACATAATTTATCACCAAATACCCTGCTTAGTAATAAGAATCCTGTTACAGTTAGGAAACTAATTGATAAAGTAATTGTGGTCTAGTGAAATTTATCTATGGTTAATCATGATAGTAACTAAAAAAAATTGAAGTTCAGTAGCAGTAATCAAAAGACAATTGTGGGGGGATGGAGAGATGACTCAGTGGTTAAGAGCACTGACTGCTCTTGCAGAGGACCCGAGTTCCATTCCCAGTACCCACATGGTGACCAAGAGCCGTCTTTAACTCCAGTTCCAGGGGAATCCAACGCCCTCTTCTGACCTCCGCAGCATTGCAGGACACAGGTGCACCAACCTACATGCAGACAGTACACTCATACACATAAAAAGTGAAAGAAAGAAAGAAAGAAAGAAAGAAAGAAAGAAAGAAAGAAAGAAAGAAAAAGAAAGAGAGACAATTGTGAAACTCAGAAGAACATTAACAGGAAGAAACAACAAAACAAAGCAAAAACTCAGAAAACTAAATACCAAAACCAAAAACCCAGATTCTCTTCAGAAATGGCCATTTATCCCTATTTAGAGAAATACTTTTTTCCTTACCTAGTCTGCTCCTTTTTAATATTTACTCTTATCTCCCTTCTAGGATATTTGGCCTTCAACAAAAGGTTAAGCCATGCACAGTTCCTAGAGAAAATGACCCTGTACCAGCAGGAGCCTGGGAAATCTACATGAGAGTGGAAAGTGTTTGTTATAAAAAGAGCTAGAAGCAAGATTGAATGAGAAAGGTGTTTTGATTTGTGTGTGCCCTTCTGAGATACAGAAGCAATATCTTGGCAAAGATCCCCAGGAGACTGTACAAACTTCTCATGAGGATAGTTCCTTTGGTTATGAAAAAAAAAATTGATAGCCCTTGTGCTATGATTTAGATTTGGTTTTATCCCCAAAGGTATATGTGTTGAAGAGTTGCCCTCCCCCCAACCCAGGAAGGGGATACACATGGATAGGACAAAGTAAATGCCTGGAATACCCTAACATTCCTAAGACAAGAAACAGAAAGAGATCCTACACTAGAAAATAGTGCTGTTTGGGGCTGGAGAGATGGCCTAGAGGTTAAGAGCGCCGACCGCTCTTACAGAGGACCCGGGGTTCAATCCCCAGCACTCACATGGCGGACGAGAACTAGTCTGAAACTCCAATTCCAGGAGAATTCCAGTTCCAGGGGAATCCGACACCCTCTTCTGACCTCCGTGGCATTGCACGACACGGGTGCACAGACTTGCATGCAGACAGTACATTCATACACATACAGAAATAAATAAAATTAACTAAAAATTTTTGAAAATAGTGCTGTCCTTGCTAGCAGCTATGAGTCAGGAATTAAATCTGGTGGATTCGTTTCTAAAGATTTCGTTGTTATGAGGATATTATACTCTATACGTGGTGAGCTGGGTTGCTTTAGTTGTCAACCTGACACACCCGGGAAGAAGCAACCTCAATTTTGGAATTTCCTCTATCCCATTGGCCTGTGTGCATATCTAAAGATTGATATGGGAAGGCCCAGCACACTGTGAGTGGTCCCACCCCTGGGAAGGTAGTACTGGGTTGTATATGAAAGCAGACAGAGCATAGATCATTCCTCCATGTTCTGTGCTTCAGTTCCTGCTTCCAGTTTCCTGCCCTGAGCGCTTGCCTCAGCTTCCTTCAGTGATGAACTTTGTAAGCTGTAAGGTGAAATAAACCCTTTCCTCAAGTTGGTTTTAGTCAAAATTTTTTGTCATAGCAATGGAGAAATGTAACTAGGACACAGCTACATTCTTATCCCAGTGATACAAAATATGTTAGCTATGAACAGAATTCAAGGCATAAAAACTCTCCATAGAAAGGTCAGGATACAATGCAAGCAACCTTATCTTTAGACAGTACATCCTTTAAAAATTAGGATACACATACACGCAGTGGGAAAAGACATATTATTAAGAATATATCTGGGGTTTTTTGAAGTTTCAATAGGGGAACTACAATTGAGACCACTGGGATTTTTAAGGACTTGTCATATTTGAGAGAGAATAATACACCTTTGGAAAATAATTTGTTTTTCTGTGTTAAGAAAGGGTTCTGGCATGCTTTGGAGGTAAGCAATTCTGTCTGTATCAAATTATGGCACTAGGTTAGAAGGGTAATAAAGTGGAGCCATAAAGATTATGACCAATAGAAAAGAAGCACAAATGGATGAGAACTCCAGGAAATGATGTGGTAATATTATTCCCACCAGAGCACCTTGGAATGGAAGAATAGTATTCTCAGAAATGTCTGTCAGATTATATCAGGATGAATGTCCAATGCTGGGAGAAATCCTTGGATCTATTTTTTCCACAGGAAAAAAAATAAAATTCATCCTTATTTATTGACACTGCATGAAGACTCCACTTGGAAAATCTGGGGAAAAGATGTAATGCAGTGCCCCCTGGTGATTCAGATGACTCTATCTAGCCAATTAGGACTGGTGATTATAGCTAGCATTTGGCCCCCTGTTTATGGATGATATTTGCTACTTAGTTCTTTTGCAAATAACTAGATAGAAATTACCTTTGAATTGTACAAAGCATAGGTTGATGAACAGTGTAGTATCTATATTGTGCATGTCAATTAATCAATATGGCAGCATACTGCTAAAGGATTGCCTGAAATAAGACACAGTCTGTTGCCCCGGTCTAGTGTGTCAGTACTTACACTTCTCCTTGCACTCTTTATAATGTTCATGGAAATTGAAAACTTAAGGAATGTGGAAATAGACCTAAGGTAGCCTAGAAGGGAGTAATAAACAGGAAAATCATCATCATATATCAAAATAAGCTTATGTAACAACAAATATTTTGAAGATATACTCAGATTGTGTCCATGCCTATAGCAGCAATATGTATGGTGACCAAATTAGAATTCACCTCTAATTATGAGAGACAATTTGAGAGTATCAGAAAAGGTAGTTACTGGCTTCTCATCACAATGATGAAATATCTGACAGAAGTAGTTTAGGGTAGAAGAGATTTATTTTGATTCACAAGTTTAGAGATTATAATTCTTTATGGAGAGGAAGGCATGGAAGCTACAGCAGTGGATCCTTGGCAGGAGCATCCTGCAGCACAGCTGCTTTTATAGGTTGGCGGATCAGGAAGTAGCAATGTGACTGGACGCAGGGCTAGGCTACAGCCCTTAAGGCCTACCTCCAGTTGCCTGTCTGCCACATAGGTCCTATGTCCCCCAAGCATTCAAGTACATGAGCCTGTGGGGGAATATTTAAAATTCAAAACATAACTCAGATGGATGAATAGATGAACAGATAGATGATGGGAGAGAGATAGATATATCATACACAAATAATACATGATTGATAGAAAAATGGATATAGATAGATAAATGGATATAGATAGATTCAAATGATTTGTTAGATTTGCTTATATGATATGGTCCAGGCAGTCTAACCATGGCTGTCTCCCACTGGAGAAGCTGAGAATCTGGTAGTTACTCAGTCCATGAAGCTGGGGTTCTCAGTAGTCACAACCTAGTGCTGATGGCTTGGAGGATTCCTGGAGAGCTTCTGGTCTTCAGTTTATGTTGAAGCCTGAAAAGGCTGGTTCTAATAAAGAATGCCACAGAAACAAGATAGTTGAATTTTCCATCAAGACTGATAGCAAATGGGAAGAAGCAAAATTCCTTTTTCCTTTCCTTTTATCTGAAAGTGTTTCCCTTTCTCAGCGGTTAAGTTGGTGACATTTTGACCTGTTGGAACATACAAATCTTTTCCTATAGTTAGTTTTAAGATTTGAATTGCAAGGATTTTGACAAAAAGGTTTCACATCTATATGTATCCTACCCCCCCCTTTTTTTAGGTTTTTGTTTTTTGACACATGAGTCTCAAGAAGGCAGTTGTATTACACATACTATAGGGTGGAATCAAGGCACAGATTTCATCAAATTCACCCATGCTTTTTTGGGGGACTGTATGTGATTAACTTGGGAAGCAAACTTAATTTTTAAGTTAAATCATCCTATCGGTGAAAGAGAATGCTACAAGGTGATACTGTACAACAGAAAAATTATAGAGAACATTTGTATGTGCCAATCCCAAAGTTATTGTTATACAGATTTTAAGTACAACAAATGTGGACAACAGCAATTTATATCTCCATTTAACTCAGATGCATTACTGTTTTTATCAGAGCCTTTAAACCAATGTTGCTTAATATACACATATTTACTTTTACTAAATCCTAAAACACCATCTAACCTGTAGACAGAGTCTGGGCAAAACTGGATACTTGTTGAACTCACGTCAATTAAATATCCATTAATTGAATATACACCCGTGTCCCTCTCCCGCCCCTCCCACCTTTCCCGATTCACCATTTTAGGCAGTTTTCTGATGCAGTCTTTCTGTTGTTGTTCTTTTCATATGCATCTCTCTCCACAAGAAATATTTATAACTGGGTTATTGGCACTAGCATCTACATATGAGGGACACCATTTGTCATTTGTTTTTCTGGGACTGTGTTACTTCACTTAACATAATGTCTTCTAGCTCCATCCATTTACCTGCAAAGTTCATGATGTTGTCCCTCTTTACTGCTGCATAGAACTCCACTGTGTACATGTACCACATTTTCTCTATCCACTCGTCAGTTTAGGGACACCTGGGCTGGTTCCAGCTTTTTGCTATTCTGAACAGAGCTGCAATAAACATAGCTGTGCATGTATCTCTCCAGTAGGATGAGTCTTGTGGGTATATACTCAGGAGTGGTATGACTGCGTCAAATGGCAGGCTCATTTTGAGTCTTCTAAGGGTCCTCCACACTGCTTTCCATAGTGGCTGTACAAGTTTACATTCCCACCAGCAATGGATGAATGTTCCCCTTTCCCCACAACCTCTCCAGCACTTGGTATCATTCGTTTTCCTGATCCTAGCCTGTCTTATTGGAGTAAGATGACATCTCAAAGTGGTTTTAATTTGCATTTCCTTAATTATTAGCGACGTTGAACACTTCTTAAGATGTTTCTCAGCCATCTTTAATTCCTCCTCTGTGAAGTCTCTATTCAGATCTTTGCTCCATCTTTTGAGTGATTCATTTGTTTTCTTTCTTCTTTGTTTTTTGAGTAGCTTGTATACTCTGGAAATCAGTGCTTTGTCAGATGTATCTGCAGTGAAGGTTTCCTCCCACTCTGTGGGTTTTCTTTTCACTTCCTTTATTGTTTCTTTTGATGTACAGAAGCTTTTGAGTTTAATGAGGTCCCATTTGTCAATTGTCGATCTTATTTCTTGTGCAGCTGCTGTCTGATTTAGGAAGTCTTTTCCTACAACTATGTCTTGTAGTCTGCTGCCAAGTTTCTCTTCTATCACCTCAAGACTTTGAGGTTTCACGTTGAGGTCTTTGATCCATCTGGAATTGACTTTTGTACAGGGCAAGAGGTAGAGGTTTAATTTCATTCTTCTACAAGTGGTGATCCAGTTTTGCCAACACCACGTACTGAAGATGCTGTCTTTCCTCCATTGTGTCTTCTTGGCCCCCTTGTCAAATATGAGATGGCTGAAATTGTATGTGCTCAGGTTTGGGTCTTCAGGTTTATTCCATTGGTGAACTGTTCTGTTTTTGTGCCAGTTCCAGGCTGTTTTTATGACTATAGCCCTGTAGTATAGTTTGGTGTCTGGTAGAGCGATCCCCCCTGTATTGTTCTTTTCACTCAGGGTTGATTTGGCTATTCGGGGTCTTTTGTTTTTCCAGATGAAATTGAGGATTTTTTTTTCGAAGCCTGTAAAGAAACTCTTGGGGATTTTGATTGGGATTGCATTAAATCTGTACACTAGTTTGGCTAGGATGGACATTTTTACTATATTTATTTTCCCAATCCATAAGCATGGGAGGTTTGTCCATCTTCTGATGTCTTCCCCAATTTCCTTTTTCAGGGGTTTAAAATTTTTGTTGTAGAGATCCTTGGTGTCATTGGGTGGGTTTGTTCGTAGGTATTTTATTGTTCTTGAGGCTATTGTGTGTGGGAAGGTCTCTTTGTAGTCCTTCTTCAGTTGCTTGTTGTTAGTTGTTTGCATTGAGTAGGATGTGCCAGAAAGTACCAACAGAAAGGTTGGCCCATCTGAACATTGAAAGGAAGAAAAGCCTCTGATTGCTACAAACATCAAACCCCTCTGTGGATCCTACTTGTAACAACTATTTATAATGAGTCCTAATGAAACTTACCTTCTAGGTGCCACAAATGTTTTAATACGAGAGACTTTCTTACCTCCCCCCCATAGAACAAGGAGAAATATGATGATGATGAGGTCGTTCTCAAACTGTAAATTGGAGCCAACTGTTATAGAGGTAATCTCTTATAAAACGGGTAAAACTGCATAGACATAGGAACTGTGAAAAGGATTATTCTCTATTCAGAACCAAATATAATACTAAAGTCTCCTTAAGCTATGCACTTAAGCAAGATATATTAATACAGGAGCTCTGACATCAGCAATGGATTATTCTACCAAGGAGATATTGGCCAGGGAATCCAAGCCCTCACAAAAGGTAAAGGCTCCTTGCCTCCAAACTGGGATACCTGCAAGAAGAGAGGCGATAAGGCACTGCTGTTGAAGACCTGATATTAACATGGGAAAGATGTATTGAGACCACACATGCAAGTGTACAGATGGTCTCTGGAATACCAGAGAGTGTTACCAAAGGCCACTAAACCAATAAAGCAAATATGGGTCTCCCTGAGTCAAGCAAGACTCCACCGTCAGCACCAGCTACACCTCACCTGCCTGGAAATACTGTGCAGCAGAGGCAGCCATGTGCCTGTATATCCCAAATCTAATTGGCTATTAGTTCTCTCCTTGGAGGAATAAAACCCACAAGCTTACTCCTCTAGTGGTTAGGAATGATATTATAAGCCATAGTAAGACCCTGTCATATTTAACAGAAAAAATGTAATTCGTGGATTTAACCATATCATCCAAACATCTGTGTCTATACCAAATAACCTACCATAACATTAGTACTGTTTTAAATACCTTTATATCTAATTGTTGTGCTTCATTAGTAGGATCAAAAGGTTAATCCTGGAAAACCATCAGCCCTTGAAAGGAACAGCCAGAATTGACAGAGTCCAAGACACACTCCAGAAAAGTAGACTGTTTTGCTTCTCATCCACCTGTGCCCCTTGTCTAAGCCTAGGGAACAAATCTGCAGAAAGGGGGCGTGGTAGAATTTAAGGCTGCGATTGGGGTAAACGGTGCTACAGCAATATATGGACAGTCATTTGATTCAACTTGATTGAACATACAAGTCCTCCCCCCACTCCACCCCCGCTGGATGGTGGGGCCCATGGGCTGTGTGGGATTTGGGCACAACTGCTTGCAAATGGTTTTTACCTGAAGGATGCTTTTACTCATAAATTATCACTTACTGTTAAAAATGAAAAAAAAAACTGAGTGAAAGATGCAGGGACAGTTATGGCAGAATGCATGATCTGAAATGGGGTGGGGGTGGGGGAAGGAAAGGGAATATGTCTGAACGAATGGAAAATGATGTATGAAATACACAAAGCATCAATAAAAAAATGAAAATAAAAAGAAAGAAACTACTCGTTGTATGGGGGTTTGGTTGGAGAGTAACAGTGGGAAAGGCAGTGTAAAATATGATAATGTCTTTATGAAATACACAAAATTCAATAAAATATTCAAAAAAAAAGAAGTGTTTCCAATTTTGGGTGGGTCTTCAATAATCTGATTAAGAAAATCTTCACAGGAGTGCCCAGAGGCCTTCCCTTTACTTGGTTCCACATCAGGTTAAGTTGACAACCAAATTAACTCAACTTCAATGAAATATATTTTAATTATTGGTATAAATATGTGGACACTATATTTTAGGAAGGTGTTTAAAATTGTACACTTAAAAGAAGATGGGCTGACTTATTGGTGGAATAGAAGGGTTGCCAAGCTAACAGAATGCTACACTATCACCAATGCTACATATGGGAGGCACCTTCTGGTGGCACCTAGACAAAGGACATGAGAAAGGAAACTGTGCTGGATAGCTTTGTGTCATTGGCACACCTGGTTGAGGGACCTTGGTTGGGGAATTGCTCCATTGGATTGGCCATGGCACTCTGGTGGAGTATTGCTTGAGTTCCGGAGGCAGTGGTTTGGGGGCGCAAGTGGTAGCGCCCGGGAGGTTTGTGATGTATAAAAGGCAGAGGCCTGCACAAATATACAAACAACCAAACAACAGCGCACTCCAACCCATTCCTGCGCCTGTCGTCACCATCTTGGTACCATATCAGAAGATCTTGGGTCGCGCAAGGTGCGGGGACACATCCATGCTGTGGCGTCCCGGGCCCGTGTAAGAGTTGAAAATAACGTGATGGTATGAAGGCGGAGTGCGGTTGAGCCAGAGATGTCATGCTAGATTCTGCCTGTGTTCAGCTGGTATAAAACCCATTTCCTGCAAGTTCGTGTTTGGTCCCTGAAGAACTCGGGACCCGGAGATATGAATAAACCTTCCCCACGCGGTTGGATCAGATGTTTTGTCACAAGCATTGGAAGACAAACCAGAACAGAAATTGGTACCCAAGAGCTGGGGTATTGCTGTGACAGACACTGACCTTGGTTTTGGGGGAGGATTTGGACAGCGTTTGGAACTTTGGCTTGGAGAATTGATATTGAATGCCTACAAGATGTTGCTTGGGCTTGGAGCAGTTTTGCTGAAGGAGTTGTACGACATATGGGAGGCCTGGCTTGTGAAGTTGTTCTAGTTTCAAAGGGGGAGCAGAAGATCATCAGACTGTGTGAATCCATGGGTTCTGCATCAGCTGGAGAAAAGACACGTGTAGTAACAAGAGACCGAAACTGAAGTGAAATCTTTGTTGACTGGGAACAATTGATGTTCTGGTTAGGGAGGGAAGAGTGATGGGGCTGTGTGGTCAAATCAGCTGTACGTAACAAGAGAACAAGCATTCATGCGCGTGGAATCTTCTGGGAAGAATTGTCTTCAGGGTCAGAGCACCAGAAGCTATGTTCCAGAGGGGGCCAAGCCTCCAGCTCAGACCGGAAGTAGGCGTTTGGTAATGTGTAGGTCCCTATATAGGTTTTGTGTTGAAATTTGAGGGTTCGGAGAGCAGCCGAGGTTGGCATGTGAGGTGTCAGGAAAGGACATCTGGTGGAAGTGTACCTCAATTGGCAGGTGGAACCACAGGATTGCAGGGGTCATGTGAGGAAGCTGAAGGCTTTGCATCAAGGATAGGTCAGAGAGACCATTGGTGAAGTGCTGCCTCAGTTTCAGTGGTGACCCCAGCTTTTTGGAGATTGCCGGACCATGGCAATGACCACCAAGAGCAGCGGCCGGTGTGGAATGGAGTCCGAGCCTGGTCTGCAAAGATGAGCTGTGAGTGCTTGACAGACAGAGTTGGAGAGGGGAGCTGCCTAAACCCTTTGGAGCCAGCAGATCATGAGTGAAGTCCAGGTGTTCCAGCCTTGAGCTACTTGTCAGGACCTAGGTTTTGTTTGTGGTGTGTCTGATTTTCCCTTTGAAATAAGAAGTACTTGTGTTTGGATTTTACAGCTACCCACAGTTAAGCATCTTTTAATAGCTAGTGACTACTTTTTAAGTGTTTGGACATTTTAAGGACTGTAGGGCTTTTAAATTGTACTGTCTTAGGTTGTGATTAATGTTAACATCATACTTTGGGGATAAGAACTGGAAAGGTGGTGGTTTAATAGTGACGTGTTTTGTGTGTCAAGTTGACAAGGGGTCAATTGTGCTGGATAGCTTTGGTGTCAACTTGGCACACCTTGGTTGAGGGAGCCTTGGTGGGGGAATTGGCTCCATTGGATTGGCTTGTGGCCACATCTGTGGAGTATTGTCTTGATGGTCGAGCAGTGGCGGGGGGGGGGGGGTCCAGCCCACAATGAGTAGTGCCACCCTGGGCAGGTGGTTGTATACAGTATAAGAAGGCAGGCTGGGCATGAGCCAGAAAAGCAAGCCAGTGAACGGCATTCCTCCATGCCCTGTGCTTCAGCTCCTGCCTCCAGGTTCCTGCCCTGAGTTCCTGTCTTGAGCTCCCTTGGTGATGAACTGTGACCCAGGAGATGTAAGCTGAATAAACCCTTTCTTCCCCACGTTGGTGTTGGTCAGACTGTTTTGTCATAGCAATGGAAGACAAACCAGAACAAAAATTTTGCTTCTTTCCTGCTTGCCTTCACTTGCTGGCAAGTTCATCTGACCTGTTGCTGTGGCATTTCTTCACTGTTAAAAGAACCTACTTTGGTGGCTTCCAACATAGACTAAGGACAGATACTCTGTCCCAGCATTTCAGTCACCTATCAATACACAATAAACCACCTCAAAACACTGCCTTAAACAATTATTATATTTCCAGGGATCCTTTAGTTTTCATAGATGAATACAATCAGTTGGTGATCAAGGTTGGTATCTTTTGAAGATGCAACTGGGCTACATACTACAGACAGCCTTTTAACCCCCGATGTTGTACCCTCAGCTGGGATGGAGCAAACAGGCTGGATCTACCAGAGGAACTCCAACTATAGACTATCATCCTCTTACAGGTAACATCGGCTTTCTCAGGGCATGTGGTCTTAAGATACAGTATATCAGTAAGGTTGACTTTCCTCAGTGTGGAATTTCAGGTCAAAGTTACAAGCATTCTTGTAAAAAAGCTTTTACAGTTGTCGACCATATCCACCACATGCCATTGGACAAGAGAGCCACTGGCATCAAGAATGGGTAATTAATGCCAGGAGTGGTGGCACACGCCTTTAATCTTAGCACTCAGCAGGCAGAGGCAGGTGGATCTTTGTGAGTTCAAGGCCAGCCTGGTCTACAGAGTGAATTCCAGAGCAGCTGGGGCTACAGGGAGATCCTGTTTTGAAAAAGACCAAAAAATAAATATAAAAAAAAGAATGGGTGGGCTGGAGAGATGGCCTAGCGGTTAGGAGCGTCGACGCTCTCGCAGAGGACCCGGGTTCGATCCCCAGCACCCATATGGTGGCCGAGAGCCATCTGAAACTCCAATTCCAGGAGAACTCCAGTTCCAGGGGAATCCGACACCCTCTTCTGACCTCCGCGGCATTGCACGACACGGGTGCACAAACTTGCATGCAGACAGTACATTCATACACATACAGAAATAAATAAAATTAATTAAAAAAAAAAGAATGGGTAATTGAAAAGTCCACACTGTGCTTTTCCATAGAAATCTCATAGTCTTATTCATGACATTTACACAATATTTTTTGATGGTTAGTTCTGATGTCAACTTGTCACAAATTAGAATCACCCAGAGTAGGGAGCCTCAACAGAGGAATTTCCCTGATTGTCCAAATTGATGTGGGAAGACCCACCCCAAATATGGGAAGCACCTTCTGGCACAAGTGAAGAAAAAGGGCATGGCAGACAGAAAGTTATTCAGCTTCTGCTGGCTTGGCCTTCCCTCCTGCCGCCACGCTGCTTTGCCTTGTTGCTGCTGGCGCTGATTCCTTCTCCAATACCATAATCAGCATTTCCAGGATTCCATTGTTGTCCAAGGACCAGAAGTTCTCCAGGAATCCTGCAGATTTTTTGAGGCTAGATTGGGACTGCTGTGTACCCAGCCTTGTGGACTCAGCAACTCCCAGGTTTTTGACCTCTCCAGTGTGACACAGTCACTGTGGAATGACCTGACTGAGGCACCCAGCCTCGAGGACTGAGAAATCCCTGTGTTATCAGCTTCTAGGATATTAAAAAAAATGGTCATACTATTTTAGGTGTAAGTCCACCCCTTGCAGTATGCAGTATGGTCAACTCCAGTGTCACACTCAAAAAAAAAAAAAAGCCTGATTCTCCCTTTCCCTGGAGCTATCAATTGCCCTCAGTGCCTTGAGCATGGACTAGCATGGCTAAGTCCAAAGGAAGCCAGGACACAAATATTATAATANGCAATCTAATTTTAATAATCATGCAGATTAATTCTATGATTCTAATTCTGTCCTGCCTAGCCTATTATCCCCAAGGCTGCTCACCACACAGACATTTCTCTTAGCCTCTTAGAAGCACTGGAGGGGGTCCATGCTAGGAAATTCCAGAACCAGTTGATTTGCTGAAGCAGATCTCTCTTGGGACCAGGGGCTGGGACAGCTCAGGCAGGCCGGTCAGGGTAGCAGCAGTAGCCAGCAGGATCAGCATGAACTTCAAACTGGGGTCATGGGGGCAGCACGTTCTCAGCTGAGAGGTTCCTGGCATCTCACAGCAGGTCCCCTGAGGGTGGGTAAGAACAAAGTTGTTCTGCGCTTCCCTGGCTTAAATAGGCTGCAGCTGGGGTGTGCACTGGGTTCTCAGGTGCTAATCTCAGCTTGTGCCTGGGTCCCCTCTGCATAGCAGGTGGTTATCTCTCCTGTCTGGGTCCATGCCTCTGCCAAGGAGGGGAATCCAGGACTGGTTATCAGGTCATTGTGTCCATACGCCTCTGGCCACCTAATCAATGAATAGGTCAGTTTTTTGGTCTCTGTTGAGTCTCTTGGGCCAGCCTAGAGGTTGAGTGCTTATCTCTAAGCAACTTGAGCTGTGTAGCAATCCCCCAAGCCTGCTGGTGTCCGACTGTGAAGGAAAGGGGGGTAGAGCACAGAGTCAAGACACAGACCCTGGGTAGTGGGTGAATGGTAGACAGAGGGTGAGCTGTTTCAGATTGTGTTTTGGGGGCAGGGTTAGGGGTTTAGTACTGTTCACATTCCTGCTCTCAGCTTTGTCACCTTTGTGATTGGCCCAGGTTGCAACTCAGCTGCTTGTATGATCTCAACTGCTTAGGGCAGGTTATATTGATGAAGGACAAACTCTGCAAATGTCTAATTCTCAACATACTGGCTACTACATTTCCACCCTTTATATTAATTTGCATGAGGAGCGTCCAGTGGAGCTCAGGTGCTATGCCCAAAAAACTTGTTGACATTTGACTGCATCTGTCTTGTTGCCTGGTTTTGCAGGGTCTTACCCATCTTGACTGGCCAGCCACCAAGGGAAGAGGCCAGGAGTAGCGAGTGTACCATGTAGGGAAGAGACAAGTTCATTCCCCTGTGAACTGTAGATGGATGAGAGCCAGAAGCGAATCACCTCATCTGGGAAGGGTGCATGCAGAAGTCCCTATTGCCATTTGCTGAGAGGACCTGGGCCATTTTTTTTGACCTGGCATTGGCTGCAAAGTGAAAACAGACACCTGAAGAGAAAAAGGCAAAGAAAGGCCAGGAGGTAGAGGAGCCCCAGGTGACCATGTAGCAGGATCAAAAATGGGACTTTAGCTTACATCCACACCCATGTGAAACAAAGCTGTATCAAAGGCTATGACCTCAGGGGCAGGTAGATGTTGGTGTGCCAGATGTAGACAATCCCCCAGCCTCTGGGAATTTCTGGTCCAACCAAAGAAAGGGGGTGAGAGGCATAGAGTCAAGACACAGACCTGGGAGTTTCTGTGTTCACCCCTGGGTGAACGCAGACAGAGGGTGAACTGTCACAGGACTTGTTTTATGGGGGCAGGGTTAGGGGTTTGTACTGTTCACATTCCCACTTGTGATTGGCCCAGTCAGCCACACTGCCTGTATGGTCTCACCTGCCTAGGGCAGGTTAGGTTTGATGAGGGACAAGCTCTGAACCTGGTAATTCTCCGCATACTGGCTATATTACATATGCTCAGTAAACTTATCTAAAATTGGGTGGAAGCCACCAGGCTACAGGTGACCTGTTAGAATTCACAGAGTTCCTCTTAAATAAACATAGGGATAAGGTCCATGAAGAGGAAGGAATATTATGGAGATATTGTGGAAATAGAGAATGGGTTTCTTACATGTTATGCTGAAACTACTTTACGTGTTATGATAATCAAGGAACTTGGCGCAGGAAGAGAACTCTAAGACTGGAGATAAAATGAAAATAGACATGGTAGGTGGTCACCTAAAAAATAGAAGTCTTTGTTTCTCTAGGTTGTCATATTCTACAGTCTCTGTGTTTCTAAGTTATCGTGAACCACTTACTTGAACACTATTATGTCTATCTGCCTCTTTTGTCCATGGGGTAAGAGGCCCCTCAAAATTTCTGTTGGGGGCTGACCCTGTATGGAGTGATCCCTGGGGTCCAGCCATGCTAGTGTTTAGCCAATACCATGAAATAACTACTCTCCTCAACTTAAAAAATTACATTTGTAGAGCAAAATGAATACAAATAGGCTCTTACCTTCTTTAGAAGCACTAATAAATAAGCATGAGATGTAGGAAACTTGGATCTTATCAATGAGCAAAGCAGAGACTCTGACAAGGTGCCTTTCCTTGTGGTTGCTCAGGAAGAGAGGATGATAAGCACACTCTGGACCACCAGACAAGAGAAATTCATCACAGGTTTCATTTTATGTTCCTTTGTCTTATAGAGAGGTAACAAAGCATCCCTATCCTGTATCCCTTTGACCCAGACCTCAAAGAAAAAAATGTTTGACAGTTTTCAATTTATTGAAGGGAGGGTACTTAGTAAGTTTTTAGATTGTTTCACTCTATTTACAGATAAAAAGCTAACTGAAATGTGAGGACTGAACTTCTAATAATGAAACATTGTCCCTGAGTATGGTGGTTTGAATGAGTGTCCCCCATAGGCTTTAAGTATTCCGACATTTTGTTCCAGTTGGTGGCACGTTCTTGGAGGTCTTAGGAAGGTGTGACCATGCTGGAGGAAGTACATCTTGGGGGCAGACTTAATGAGTTTAACAAGCCTTGCAGGTCTCCAGTCCTACTCTCTCTGTCTGTGCTCACTGAGATGTGAACCTCGCTTGCTGCCCAGCCCTGAACACATGCCTCCCCACAATGGACTTCTGATTCCCCTGGAACTGGTCAATTTAAGCTCAAATAAACTCTTCCTTTTTAGTTCCCTTGGTCATGGTGGTTTTATCACAGCAACAGAAGGGATTAATACAGTAATTTGGTACCAGAGAGTGGGGGGTGTTGGCTATGAAACCTGACCAGTGGATGTTTGGATAAATGTGGAAGACTCTGGAACTTTGGTCATGAAAAGCTGTTGACTACTTTAAGCAGAGCTTAACGGGACTCTCTAGTAGAAGCCTAGAAGAAGCAGTGCTGCTGAAAAATGTAGTTGCAGAGGAAAATAAAAACTTATGGCAGCAAACTGGGATCTTTTATCAAAGAGTCTGGCCCCAGTTTGCCCACAGCCCAAAATGCCTTGCCCGATGTTAAGTTGAAAACGCAATGGACTAATTCTTTGGCAGAGGTATTTCAAGACAGCCTAATGTAGAATGGTGGTGTGGCTATTAAGGTGAATATTATACGATCTACAGTGAAAAAGAGCAAATGGGGCAGAAAAAAAAATGCAGATGTACAGTTTGGATCTGAAAAGTGCACTAGGAAGATTAAAGGTGGGGCCAAGGCATGTGAAGGAGAGGCTCCCTTTCATAAGGAGATAAAGTGACTAAACAAGAGCCTAGATATTTACAAAGTAAACAATGAAAAACTAAAATTAAAGTGATTAAGGAAGGCCTTTGAGATTTACAATTAAAAACAGAAACATACCTTCAGGGCGAGTCACACCCAGGCTATCCTCCAACTTTGAAATTAAAAATATGAAAGGGTCTTTCTGCTCCAACAAGTTCAGGCAGAGAAAGTTGCAAATGTGGTTGAAATAGGCCAGAGTCCCATCCCAAACTTGCTGCCAAACTTGGGTGTTTAATTCACATGGGGCTGGCTTTAGACTGCATTGAAGCTGCAAGAGTGAAGGTGTAATCAGTTCTTCCTCCGCAGTTTCAGAGAGCCTCAAAGGCCAGTCAGAGTGCAGTAGGGGCGTCCCTAAATAAAGAAAGCCCTGATAGGCCATTGCATGAAGCGTGAATGGATAGCCTGTTGGCAGCAGAAACCCCAAAAGACATTTGAGATGCCCAGAGCTGTGAGATATTTGCCAAGGAGAGCTACATTACAGGGAGTGGTACCAGCCTAGAAAGAGCATGTATGTATTTAATGAGCAAAGCTGGAAGGACTGAACCATCTAAACCCTTTGGTTAAAAAAGTCCCAGAAGTTGCACATGGAGCTACTGGACCTGGGTTTGCCCTGCGGTTTTGGTTTTGGTTTTGTTTGGTCCAGTATTTCCTTAGTGTGCCTCTATTCCTCCATTTTTGAATGGGAATTGTATTCAGTTCCCATGGTATGTTGGGAGTTTTTAATTTGCCTTTTGATTTTTACAGGAGCTTACCTTAGGAGATTGGCCTGTGTCTTAGAAGAGATTTGGACTATAGACTTTTGAATAGATTTGAGACTGGTAAAGACTATGGGGAACTTTAGGTCGAAACTAAATGATTTTGCATTTTATATGCCTATGGGGACCCAGGGAGTGAATGTTGTTGTTTGGATGAGTGTCCCCATAGGCTTTAAGTATTCAAACATTTTGTTCTCCAGTGTGTGGCACTGGCTCTTGGAGGTCTTAGAAGGTGTGACGTGCTGGAGGAAGTACATCATTGGGGGCAGGCTTGGTGAGTTTTAATAAGCCTTGTGGTCTCCCTCTCTCTCTCTTGACAGTGCTCATTGCAAGATGTGAACTTGGCTTGCCTCCCAGATCTGCCACATGCCTCCTGCCACCAATGTAAATCATTAGCTCAAATACTATTCCTTTATTAAGTTCCCTTGGTCATGGTGGTTTTATCACATCAACAGAAAAAGTGGACTAATACACTGAGGAAAATAAAGGGTGACATACTTCTGCCTTGGTTTTGGCATAGGACAAGGCCCTCCAGGCTCCCCCGTCCAGCCCACAGGATTCTCTTTCTGGACAACTAGTCCAAACCAGTTCAGATTACTGAGGCCTGGTATGGTGGCTCATGCCTTTAATCCCGCACTTAGGGAGCAGAGGCAGGTGGATCTCGAGTTTCAAGGGCCAGCCTGGTCTAAAGACACTTTAGGGCCCAGCTGGGGCCTACAGGGAGACCTTGTTCTCAAAAAGCTTAAAAAAAAAAAGACCGAGTCCAGACACTGGACATCACATCATTTGAAGCCATATCTTATCAGCCTCTCTTCTTTGTTGAAGGTAATCAGGCCAAAACTAGAAGATGGAAATCTGCCCTATACCAGCAAGAATGCTTAAAAGGTTACAAGCTTCCTGAGAGTTCTGGATTTTTGTTTGTTTAATTCTCATCTTCACTCACAGAGAGCTTTATTTTTTCTGTATATGTGATTATATCCAACTTTTTTTTTCAACTTAGCCTTTTCTATGTCTAAAATTTTTCCCTGCGATTTAATTCTTTATTAGCTGAAACTGAACCACCAGATGGTGCCACCTACCGCCCCTAGACTGTGCTCAGTGGTATAGCTTCCGCATCTGCATCCTTCCCAACTCCCTATGCGGGATCTCTCAGTTGTGCTGGTGGTAGTATTTCTGTGGTGGTTCTCCTTTCATGGTGACAACTGCCACATATCATGATTCTATAAGGTTTAGAGATGTCAAAAGGTGACCTTTCAAAATTAACTGTTGTCGCTCTTGTCAATTCCCATTTCCAATACAAGACCCCCAGCAGATGACCAATTTCTATAGGTTTTGAGAAGAACAGATGCTAAAAGTCCAGCTAGTTGTCTCTGGACCCAACGGCAAGCCTACTGCCCAGTATATCACTGGTCCAATTTTACAAGAGAAGATATGCCTTTTGTAAAAAATGTCATATTGGGAAATTGTCATGTGCTGTTTGAGCTCACAGAAAGAGCTAGCTCTGGAGATGGGATTTTGTCTTCTCACTTAAGATCCAAGCATGACTATCTCAAAGTGTACTTCAAATCCCTTTTTCTGAATCAAGCTAGCACCTGACTCTGTGACAGGCAGGAAGACAATAAAACAGCCCAGGGATAAAGGCATTGTGCCCTTGAGAACTGCTACATGATAAAATACTTCCAAAAGACGTTACTATTGTTTATATCATGATGTAAAGTTGTCTGTAGTAAAAGCACCTAATTGGATCCTCTGTTTGCTATGAGCAATGTGCTATGGGAGAAATTTCCCATTAAAGTTTCAGTCTCCCTGGATATAGGAGAAGCAGAATGCAAGTCCACCTGTAGGCTTGACACACCCTAATATGTAAAAGTAGGTCATGTCCTTTTGTAGCCTTGGCATAATTGAGGATATTTATTTATCATAACAGAATTATCACATTTTCCTATCCACATCATCACAATGGAGTATTCTATGCAGTGGTAAGAAAAAGATGACATCATGAACTTTGCAGGTAAATTGAGGCAACTTGAAGCCATTTGCGAAGTGAAGTACACCACACTCCCAGAAAAACAAACCGTCTCTCAAATGATCATCCCTCTTCCATGGAATGGTATCCCTATTTGTGATGATCAGCACCAAATTACTAGTTGAAAGGCAAGCTGATGAAAAGTTAATGTTTATATTTCCTTTTTATCTGGAAGGCACTATGGTGTTTTTTGTATCGATCTGCATCGTTTATTTTTTTTTACTTTTTTTTTTATATATGTATATACTACATATTTGGAGTAATTCAAATGGGAGGGAAACAACAACGAAAAAGACCTGGATCAACAAGAAACTGAACTGAACAGTTAAACTTCTGCCCAAACGACAAACCTCTGCAGAGAAACTTTAAACAGACTGAGAAAAAGAGCAAGATATGTATGGTCGAGAATGCATTGAATGGGTGGTAGGTGGGGTGTCATGAAAAAGATTGCACCTAAATTGGACTAAGAAAATTATGTATGAAACACACAAAAACACCAATAAAAATATCTGACTGAGGCACCCAGCCTCGAGGACTGAGAAATCCCTGTGTTATCAGCTTCTAGGATATTAAAAAAAATGGTCATACTATTTTAGGTGTAAGTCCACCCCTTGCAGTATGCAGTATGGTCAACTCCAGTGTCACACTAAAAAAAAAAAAAAAGCCTGATTCTCCCTTTCCCTGGAGCTATCAATTGCCCTCAGTGCCTTGAGCATGGACTAGCATGGCTAAGTCCAAAGGAAGCCAGGACACAAATATTATAATACAATCTAATTTTATTAATAATCATGCAGATTAATTCTATGATTCTAATTCTGTCCTGCCCTAGCCTATCTCCCCAAGGCAGCTCACCTACAAGACATTATCTTATCTCTTAGCCTCTTAGAAGCACTGGAGGGGGTCCATGCTAGGAAATTCCAAGAATCCAGTTGATTTGCTGAAGCAGATCTCTCTTGGACCAGGGGCTGGGACAGCTCAGGCAGGCCGGTCAGGGTAGCAGCAGTAGCCAGCAGGATCAGCATGAACTTCAAACTGGGGTCATGGGGGCAGCACGTTCTCAGCTGAGAGGTTCCTGGCATCTCACAGCAGGTCCCCTGAGGGTGGGTAAGAACAAAGTTGTTCTGCGCTTCCCTGGCTTAAATAGGCTTTAGGTGGGCTTCTGGGGGCACTGGGTCTCAGGTGCTAATCTCAGGCTTGTGCCTAGGGTCCCCCCTGCATAGCAGGTGGTTATCTCTCCTGTCTGGGTCCATGCCTCTGCCAAGGAGGGGAATCCAGGACTGGTTATCAGGTCTATGCAACCTCTGGCCACCTAATCAATTGAGTAAGGTCAGTGTTTTGGTCTCTGTTGAGTCTCTCTGTGGCCAGCCTAGAGCTGAGTGCTTATCTCTAAAGCAACCTTGAGCTGTGTAGACAATCCCCCAAGCCTGCTGGTGTCCGACTGTGAAGGAAAGGGGGTGAGAGCCACAGAGTCAAGACATAGACCCTGGGAATCGGGTGAATGCAGACAGAGGGTGAGCTGTTTCAGATTTGTTTATTGGGGGCAGGGTTAGGGTTTAGTACTGTTCACATTCCTGCTCTCAGCTTGTCACCTTGTGATTGGCCCAGGTATGCAACTCAGCTGCTTGTATGATCTCAACTGCTTAGGGCAGGTTATATTGATGAAGGACAAACTCTGCAAATGTCTAATTCTCAACATACTGGCTACTACATTTCCACCCTTTTTATTTAATTTTGCATTAGGAGCAGTCCAGTGGGAGCTCGAGTGCTATGCCCGAAACTTGTTGACATTTGACTGCATCTGTCTTCGGTTGCCCTGGTTTTGCAGGGTCTTACCCATCTTTGACTGGCCAGCCACCAAGGGAAGAGGCCAGGAGTGGTACCATGTAGGGAAGAGACAAGTTCATTCCCCTGTGAACTGTAGATGGATGAGAGCCAGAAGCGAATCACCTCATTGGGAGGGGTGCATGCAGAATCCCTATTGACCATTTCTGAGAGGACCTGGGCCGCTGTTTTGTTGACCTGGCATTCACTGCAGGCAAAGTGAAACAGACACCTGAAGAGAAAAAGGCAAAGAAAGGCCAGGAGGTAGAGGATGCACCAGGTGACCAATGTAGCAGGATCAAAAATGGACTTTAGCTTACATCACACCAGTGAAACAAAGCTAGTATCAAAGGCTATGACCTCAGGGGCAGGTAGATGTTGGTGTGCCAGATGTAGATAATCCCCCAGGCCTGCTGGGGAATATTGGGGTCCAACCAAAGGAATGGGGGTGAGAGGCATAGAGTCAAGACACAGACCCTGGGGGTTTCTGTGTTCACCCCTGGGTGAACGCAGACAGAGGGTGAGCTGCCACAGACTTGTTTATTGGGGGCAGGGTTAGGGGTTATGTACTGTTCACATTCCCACTTGTGATTGGCCCAGTCAGCAACACTGCTTGTATGGTCTCACCTGCCTAGGGCAGGTTAGGTTGATGAGGGACAAGCTCTGCACATGTGTAATTCTCAGCATACTGGCTATATTACATATGCTCAGTAAACTTATCTAAAATTGGGTGGAAGCCACCAGGCTACAGGTGACTTGTTAAGAATATAACAGAGTTCCTCTTAAATAAACATAGGGATAAGGTCCATGAAGAGGAAGGAATATTATGGAGATATTGTGGAAATAGAGAAATGGGTTCTTACAATGTTATGCTGAAAGACTTTACAGTGTTATGATAATCAAGGAACTTGGAGCAGGAAGAACTCTAAGACTGGAGATAAAATGAAAATAGACATGGTAGTTGTCACCTAAAATAGAAGTCTTTGTTTCTCTAGGTTGTCATATTCTACAGTCTCTGTGTTTCTAAGTTATCCGTGAACCACTTACTTGAACACTATTTATGTACTATCTGCACTTTTGTCTCATGGGGATAAGAGGCCCCTCAAAATTCTGTTGGGGGCTGACTCCTGTATGGAGTGATCCCTGGGGTCCAGCCCATGCTAGTGGGTTAGCCACTACCATGAAATAAACTATCTCTCCTCAACTTAAAAAATTCACATTTGTAAGAGCAAATGAATACAAATAGGCTCTACCTTCTTTAGAAGCACTAATAAATAAGCATGAGATGTAGGAAACTTGGATCTTATCAATGAGCAAAGCAGAGATTCTGACAAGGTGCCTTTCCTTGTGGTTGCTCAGGAAGAGAGGATGATAAGCACACTCTGGACCACCAGACAAGAGAAATTCATCACAGGTTTCATTTTATGTTCCTTTGTCTTATAGAGAGGTAACAAAGCATCCCTATCCTGTATCCCTTTGACCCAGACCTCAAAGAAAAAAATGTTTGACAGTTTTCAATTTATTGAAGGGAGGGTACTTAGTAAGTTTTTTAGATTGTTTCACTCTATTTACAGATAAAAAGCTAACTGAATGTGAGGACTGAACTTCTAATAATGAAACATTGTCCCTGAGTATGGTGGTTTGAATGAGTGTCCCCCATAGGCTTTAAGTATTCAGACATTTTGTCTCCAGTTGGTGGCACTGTTCTTGGAGGTCTTAGAAGGTGTGACCATGCTGGAGGAAGTACATCATTGGGGGCAGACTTAATGAGTTTAACAAGCCTTGCAGTCTCCAGTCTCTCTCTCTCGATGGTGCTCATTGCGAGATGTGAACCTCGGCTTGCTGCTCCAGCCCTGACCACCATGCCTCCCGCCACAATGGACTCTGATTCCCTGGAACTGTCAATCATAAGCTCAAGTAAACTCTTCCTTTTATAATTTCCCTTGGTCATGGTGGTTTTATCACAGCAACAGAAAAGTGACTAATACAGTAATTTGGTACCGAGAGTGGGGTGTTGGCTATGAAAACCTGACCACGTGGATGTTTGGATAAATGTGGAAGACTCTGGAACTTTGGGCTAGAAAAGCTGTTGACTACTTTAAGCAGAGCTTAACGGGACATTCTAGTAGAAGCCTAGAAGAAAGCATTGCTGCAAAAAATATGTAGTTCCAGAGGAAAATAAAGACTTATGCAGCAACTGGGATCTTTTATCAAAGAGTCTGGCCACAGTTTGCCCACAGCCCAAATGCTTGCCCGATGCTAAGTTGAAAAGCAATGGACTAATTTCTTTGGCAGAGGATATTTCAAGACAGCCTAATGTAGAAATGGTGGTGTGGCTATTAATGGTCAATATTATACAGATCTACAGTGAAAAAGAGCAGATGGGGCAGAAAAAAATGCAGAATGTACAGTTTGGATCTGAAAAGTGCACTAGGAAGATTAAAGGTGGGGCCAAGGCATGTGAAGGAGAGGCTCCCTTTCATAAGCAGATTAAAGTGACTAAACAGAGGCCTAGATATTTACAAGTAAACAATGGAAAAACTAAAATTAAAGTGATTAAGGAAGGGCCTTGAGATTTACAAGTAAACAACAGAAACAGTACCTTCAGGGCGAGATCACACCCAGCTAATCCTCCAACTTTTGAAAGGAAAATACTAAAAGGGTCTTCTGCTCCAACAAGTTCAGGGCAGAGAAAAGTTGCAAATGTGGTTGAAATAGGCCAGAGTCCATCCCAAACTTGCTGCCAAACTTGGCAGTTTAATTCACATGGGCTGGCTTTAGAGGCATGAAGCTTGCAAGAGTGAAGGTGTAATCAGTTCTTCCTCCGCAGTTTCAGAGAGCCTCAAAGGCCAGTCAGAGTGCAGTAGGGGCGTCCCTAAATAAAGAAAGCCCTGATAGGCCATTGCATGAAGCTGTGAATGTGAAGCCTGTTTGGCAGCAGAAACCCCAAAAAGACATTTGAGATGCCAGAGCTGTGAGATATTTGCCAAGGAGAGCTACATACAGGGAGTGGTACCAGCCTAAGAAAGACATGTATATTGAAAGCAAAGCTGGAAGAGCTGTGCCATCTAAGCCCTTTGGAGTTAAATTCCCAGAAGTTGCACATGGAGCTACTGGACTTGGTGTTTGCCCTGCTGGTTTTTGGTCGTATTTTGGTCCAGTATTTCCTTAGTGTGCCTCTATTCCTCCATTTTGGAATGGGAATATGTATTCAGTTCCATTGTATGTTGGGAGTAATTTGCCTTTTGATTTTACAGGAGCTTACAGTTAGGAGATTGGCCTGTGTCTTAGAAGAGATTTTGGACTATAGACTTTTGAATAGAATTGAGACTGGTAAAGACTATGGGGACTTTTAAGGTCGAACTAAATGCATTTTGCATTTTATATGCCTATGGGGACCAAGGAGTAGAATGTGGTGGTTTGAATGAGTGTCCCCCATAGGCTTTAAGTATTCAAACATTTTGTCTCCAGTTGATGGCACTGCTCTTGGAGGTCTTAGAAGGTGTGACCGTGCTGGAGGAAGTACATCATTGGGGGCAGGCTTGGTGAGTTTAATAAGCCTTGTGGTCTCCAGTCTCTCTCTCTCTTGACAGTGCTCATTGCAAGATGTGAACCTTGGCTTGCTACTCCAGTCCTGCCACCATGCCTCCTGCCACAATGTCAATCATAAGCTCAAATAAACTATTCCTTTTATAAGTTCCCTTGGTCATGGTGGTTTTATCACATCAACAGAAAAGTGACTAATACACTGAGGAATAATAAAGGTGACATACTTCTGCCTTGGTTTTGGCATAGGACAAGGCCCTCCAGGCTCCCCCGTCCAGCCCACAGGATTCTCTTTCTGGACAACTAGTCCAAACCAGTTCAGATACTGAGGCCCTGGTATGGTGGCTCATGCCTTTAATCCATGCACTTGGGAGGCAGAGGCAGGTGGATCTCTGAGTTCAAGGCCAGCCTGGTCTAAAGAGCAAGTTCTAGGCCAGCTGGGGCTACAGGGAGACCTTGTCTCAAAAAGCTTAAAAAAAAAAAAAAGACCGAGTCCAGACCTGGACATCACATCATTTGAAGCCATAATCTTATCAGCCTTCTCTTCTTTGTTGAAGGTAATCAGCCCAAAACTAGAAGATGGAAATCTGCCCTATACCAGCAAGAATGCTTAAAAGGTACAAGCCTTCCTGAGAGTTCTGGATTTTTGTTTGTTTAATTCTCATCTTCACTCACAGAGAGCTTTATTTTTTCTGTATATGTGATTATAATCAACTTTTTTTTTCAAATTAAAGCCTTTTCTATGTCTAAGATTTTTCCCTGCGATTTAATTCTTTAATTAGCTGAAAAACTGAACCACCAGATGGTGACCATACAAGACCCCTAGACTGATGCTAACTGTGGTTATAAGCTTTCAAGCATCTGATCATCCCAACTCTATAGCTGAGGATAATCTCAAGTTAGATACTGGTAAAGGTAGATATTTCTGTAGGATTGGTTCTCCTTAATCATGAGTGACAACTGCCACATAATCATGATCTTATAAGGTTTAGAGATGTCAAAAGGTGACCTTTCAAAATTAACTGTTGTCGCTCTTGTCAATTCCCATTTCCAATACAAGACCCCCAGCAGATGACCAATTTCTATAGGTTTTGAGAAGAACAGATGCTAAAAGTCCAGCTAGTTGTCTCTGGACCCAACGGCAAGCCTACTGCCCAGTATAAATCACTGGCTTCAATTTTACAGAGAAAGATATGCCTTTTGTAAACATGTCATATTGGGAAATTGTCATGTGCTGTTTGAGCTCACAGAAGAGCTAGCTCTGGAGATGGGATTTTGTCTTCTCACTTAAGATCCAAGCATGACTATCTCAAAGTGTACTTCAAATCCCTTTTTCTGAATCAAGCTAGCCCCTGACTCTGTGACAGGCAGGAAGACAATAAAACAGCCCAGGGATAAAGGCATTGTGCCCTTGAGAACTGCTACATGATAAAATACTTCCAAAAGACGTTACTATTGTTTATATCATGATGTAAAGTTGTCTGTAGTAAAAGCACCTAATTGGATCCTCTGTTCTGCTATGAGCAATGTGCTATGGGAGAAATTTCCCATTAAAGTTTCAGTCTCCCTGGATATAGGAGAAGCAGAATGCAAGTCCACCTGTAGGCTTGACACACCCTAATATGTAAAAGTAGGTCATGTCCTTTTGTAGCCTTGGCATAATTGAGGATTTTATTTATCACTAACAAGAGTATCACATTTTCTCTATCCACATCTACACAATGGAATTCTATGCAGTGGTAAAGAAAGATGACATCATGAACTTTGCAGGTAAATGGATGGAACTTGAAGCCATTATGCTAAGTGAAGTAACACACTCCCAGAAAAACAAACGTCAAATGATATCCCAGGAATGGTATCCCTAATTTGTGGATGATAGCACCAAATTCCTAGTTGAAAGGCAAGCTGAGAAAAGTTAATGTTATATTTCTTTTTATCTGAAGGCAACTATGTTGTTTTTTGAAATCAGCATAGCATACAGTTTATTTTCAAAGAGATATATGTGACATATACATAGGCATACTTTGGAGTAATTCAAATGGGAGGGAACAACAACGAAAAAAGACTGGATCAAAGAACTGACTGAAACAGTTAACTTCTGCCCAAACGACAAACCTCTGCAGAGAGAAACTTTAAAAAGACTGAGAAAAAGATGCAAGATATGTATGTCAGAATGCATGAACTGGGGTGGGGTAGGATGGGGGCATGGAAAAGAGAGTGCACCTAAATTGGACTAAGAAATGATGTATGAAACACACAAAACACCGATAAAATATTTTATTAAAATAGAGTAATGTAAGATTAGATTTATCTACAATTGAAGATATAAAATTAAATGAAATAGGATAAATTTAAAAGATTCTCACTGACTTGTAAGCACCTTCTTGCAAAATGTTTTGGCTTAATTTTATATAAATTAAACTGGACTATGAAGGGATTTTTTGTTCGCCTAGGTGTTATTAGGTTAAACTGGTTAAACTCATATTATGGTTTATTCTCAGATACTACACAATCTCTGGCTTAAACTTAATTTTCTTTTTTTTCTTTTTATTATTCTTATTTATTTATTTTTGTATGTGTATGAATGTACTGTCTGCATGTAGGTCTGTGCACTCATGTCTGGCAATGCCGCAGAGGTCAGAAGAGGGTCTCGGATTCTCCTGGAACTGGAGTTCTCCTGGAATTGGAGTTACAGACGATTCTTAGCCACCATATGGGTGCAGGGGATCGAACCCGGTTCCTCTGTAAGAGCAGTCAGTGCTTTTAACTGCTGAGCCATCTCTCCAGCCCAAAACTTAATTTTCACAATGAATTTTTTATCCCTCTCACAATTCTTCACCTATGGCCAATAAATAAATTTGGGGTGATGTAATAAGAATAGGAGCTAGAAATTAACTAGCCAGTTTAGGGTAAAGACCCCCACAATTAATTAATTAATTTCTTTCTCAGTTGAGAGCAGATTTCTTAGATCTTCCAGTAAACTTATCCTGACAAAAATAGATAGCCAGAGCTATCAGAAAGGAGAAGTATCTTTATTAAAGACTATCCAACACAGACAAGGTAAAGCAGATTTCAATCTGTCATAGTAAAATGCAAGGCAGCTACTGGGGAAAAGAAAGACTGAAAGAAAAGGGGGATTTCTTGAAGAGTACCTAGATGACATGGGGACCCTGGCTGGCCCCACTTAACAGGAGACATAGTGCTGATTCTATTAATCCTCCTGATAGGGCCATGTATATGCTTGTAGACAATCCCCCATGCCTGCTGGGAATTTTGGGGTCCAACCGAAGGAATGGGGGTGAGAGGTGTAGAGTCAAGACACAGACCCTGGGAGTTGGGTGAATGCAGACAGAGGGCAAACTGTTGGGGTCTCATTTATTGGGGGCAGGGTTAGGGGTTATGTACTGTTCACATTAGCGCTTGTGATTGGCCCAGGTCTGCCAAGCTGCTTGTATGGTCTAACCTGCCTAGGACAGGTTTTAGGTTGATGAGGGACAAGCTCTGCACATGTGAAATTCTCAGCTTAGTGGCTATACTACATCTCCAGTGGGAGCTCAGGTGCTATGCCCGAACCTTGTTGACCCCACCTCTGGCATACTGACATTTGACTGTGTCTGTCTTAGGTTGCCCTGGTTTTGCAGGGTCTTACCCATATTTGACTGGCCAACCACTGAGGGAAGAGGCCAGGAGCAGTACCATGTAGGGGAGAGACAAGCTCATTCCCGTGAATTTTGGATGGATGAGAGCCAGTTGCAAATCACTTCATTTGGGAGGGATAAATACAGAATCACATTGCTGAGAGGACCTGGGCCATTGTTTTGTTGACATGCTGTTGGCTGTGGGCAAAGCAAAACAGGCACCTGAAGAGAAAAAGGCAGAGAAGGGCCAGGAAGCAGAGGACGCCTCAGGTGACCAATGTAGCAGGATCAAAAATGGACTTTAGCTTAGACCACACATGTGAAACAAAGCTAGTATCAAAGGCTATGACCTCAGGGCATTAACTACAACTTGACCCTTGGTTCTCAAGGGTCAAGTTGTAGATAATAAACTGTTGGGACCAGGGGGCTTTAATAATGTCACCAAGTTCATGATATAGACATGTAATTCTGAGGAATTGGTGGGGGGTCAGGCAGAATGAGGAAAACCTGGGGTCACAACTCATCTCTCCCTCTCATTATGTGGCCGTCAAATCCTTGAAGGAAGTTCACAAGAGTGAAACACAGTTGGTGTTTCTAAGATGGAATGATCTCTGCTAGGGTAGTTGTATTGGATCCTTCGCACCATGATTTTAATGGAATTTACCTACTAGTCAATAAATCTGACAAGTGAACTAAGGATGTATGAGCCACAAGTCAGAGCAACTAGAAGGATAATTCCACTGGAAGATCCAGGAAGTCCTTAGCTCTCAACTGAGAAAGAAACTGGCTCTTTGGGGGACCTTGACCTTAAACTGCCTAGCCAATTTTAAGCTCCTACTTTTCTCACATTACCCTCTGAGGAGGTTACCCCAATTGCCAAGAGGGAATCTGGGCGCTGACCACTCTGACTTCTTCCATGCTGAAAAGGGGTGTAGGAGGTGGCAACTGTGGTACCCCTGCTCAGTGGATCTATCTAAAAGACCCCAAAAAGTATAGTTACAGAGAGAACAAAATCCTTGACTAGTGCCTGTGAAGCTGAGAGTAGCTAAGTACATTTTCTAGGCAGGGAACAAAAAGAGGAACAGGGCGAATTAAATGTCCAACTTAGAAGTCCGTTAGAATTTCTCAACCAGGGGTTCTGAAGCGTCCATTATTGGACTTCTCCTTTTGTTCATTTGTCCATAGTGTCTGGACTCAGCATCTGCTTTGGAAATTTCAATAGTCATGGTGTGAGTTTTCCCTTAGGTAACTGCTTAAACAGAAAGAAGAAACTATTATTTGATAACAACAGATCTCAAATGACTTTAAAGGACTTAAAATCTAGTGTTTGGAGGCACAATCTTTCAGACTTTAAAGGAAATATAATGTTTACTTATCTTTTGGTTATACTTTCCTCTGGGTTCATACAGTTAGCCGAGATTAACCAACTTTTGTTTTCTCAAGGTCAGTTGAGAGTTTGGTCCTCAGGGACCACTCAGATTTGGCTGGGGGGGGGGCTCTGGATCCTCTTGGCTTTTCATTTACCAGTTCCATCCACATGAGGACAAAGTCAGGTCTTGCTAGACCAGGCTTCCCTTTGTGAAGCATGAAGTGACTTTCCTCTTTATAGACTGGACACTGGCTAGTGGATCTCCAAGATCTCCCTCCCCAGGAGGACTGGTGACTCACAATTGCAGGACATTTCAGGAGATGCCCCCAGAGATAGTCCCCCAGGATGGGTTGACCTCAGAGGGCAAAAAACAAACTTGTTCCTCAAGTCCCTCAGCCGAATTGGTATGGGCATTTAAGTATGGTTGTTATCCATCCAGGAAGTCTAAGTTACACCAGCCTAACACCTTTAATTACTGTATAATATTTTAGGTAAAGCTTGGACACAAATTCAAGCAGCCTTGTATAGTACTGAATAGAGGAGGGGCTTAACACCATAAGTAAAGCAAGCATAGGCCACAAGATAGAATTAAACAATTTCAACATTCACTACAATTACTACAAACAGGAACAATCTCTCTTTCTCAAACCCCCTATCCTGATTTATAGTTTTCCCAGAAAGACAGGAGTTGTAACACATACCAGAAGAAAGGAAATAAACTGATAAGGATTACCAAATCCATCTAAACTGTCTTCTTTCGGACTGCATGAAGCTGGTTCAGGAAGATAGAATCTAGCTTTTTGACCCAAATTATTTGGTTAAGTCAATGAAAATATTAAAAGCAACTCTTACAAGAAACATAAAGTACATTTTTCAGTAGCCATAGGTAACCCACCATTTGCCTGTGCCCATTTAATCAAAATCTGTAACAGGGAGTCAGGTTCAAGCCAGGAGAGGACTGAAAATTAACAACTCTGTATATTCACAATCCTATTCAGGCCATTAGTAAACTAGCTTGAGTGTTTATACCAATTTAACTTAATACAGGTATCTTATCATTTTACTAAACCTTGAAGTGCCATGTGATATGCGTATAAAACTTGGACAAAAACTGAACACTCTTAAACAAACCTTGACTAGATACACATTTTGATTTTTGAACTAGTTGACTGAAACTTATGAATTTAAGCTTATTTATATAGCATCCTTTTTGCCTGTCATAACAAACCTCCTCAAACTTTTATTACTTGCATAGATTGTTTCATCATCTTCACATAAATCCTTGCTAAAAATATCTTTTTAACATTTTTTCACTTTTTATATCCCGTTTTGATACCATGAGATATGACATTCATAAACAGATTATCCCTTAATTGTGCAGATATACTAAGTAATTAACATTTATTTCCTGTATAATGAGATTGGACAGTTATCTCAAATACAATAGTTTGAAAAATCACAGAAATGGTCAATAAAAATTGAGCTCTTAGTTTCAAACATCTCAGGACTAAACACCCTCTATATCAACCCAGGCAACCATGCCACTTGCTTTATGGCATGGATGTAAATGGTCAATGACAAACAACTTCACACAGCTACTTTTTAAATCTTTCCTTCTGGGCCTAAAACTATGTCTTTGAGGATTCAAGTAGCCCTGTCAGGGCTCCAACAGCAGATTGTGAAGGGCCTAAAGTCTGTACTTCCTTCCCAGACATAATGTCAGACACATAAAATCTGTCATGTTACAATTTACATTTTGGAATATGGAAGAATATTTTAAATACTTTTAAGGCATTTATTTATTAAAACGTTCTCTGTTAAGATTTCACATTAGCTTAAAATTTAATTCAGTCTTTACATGTCTCTGAGGTTGCCACCTCAATGCTACAAAAAAAATACCTTCCCCATCAGTCAGTGTGACCAGCATCCACATGGAGAGCCCCATGGTCAGCCTTTGTTCTCCTGGTGAACCAGTTAGATGTTAATACTGATCTGCTACAAGGTAACAGCTCCTAACTCAAACTCAATGGAAAAGGAGAGAAACATCTGCAAAGTGCACGTTTAAAAAGAGGTACATTTTGCTTATGAAAAGAAACCAGTGAATCTTCTAAGAATAATAAAAAGGGAATATTTAACAGTTTTAGCTCACATGACAGTTTATTTGTGAATCAACTTGATATCAAGTAAATCGTTAGCATTAGATGAAAGCCTATTCATTTAAACAGCTCCATAAAGCAAATATGTTTAACTAGTTTCAAACCCAAAACTTCAGCACCTTGATGAAAACTCGAAGAGATGAAATCTTACAGAGTAAAATATGACTCTTTAGTTTATAACAGTCAACATAACAACACCTTAATCTTCACAGTTTATACAGCACTGAGGTCGTCTAGCTGTGAGGTAAATTTTCCTATTTTTAATTTAGGATTAAATTGGCTCAGTTATTTGTTTCTGACTCAGAAATTCTACAGTAATGATCTTGACACCTAGAAACCTTGGATGTGCAAGGATTAAAGACATGCTAGGATTACTGGCCATGGTGGTACACACCTTTAATCCTAGCACTTGGGAGGCAGAAGCAGATGGATCTCTGGGAGTTCAAGGTCAGCCTGGTCTACAGAGTAAGTTCCAGGACAGCCAGAGCTACAGGGAGACCCTGTCTCAAAAAGACCAAAAAAAAAAAAAAGTCACACTAGGATTAAAGGTGTGGCCCACCACACCTGGCTGGGATACTTCCAGGAGTGGCCAGACCAGCAGGACACCAGTTCAAACCCAGGGATGTAGATTCACTTCCTTTGAGGAGGAAGAGGAAGGGGGGACAGATAGGAAACACGATAAAGCCCATTAGCTATCTCAGGCTGCCCTCTCCCATCCCTGGAAGCCATGTAACATCCCAACTGATTCAGGTGCCAGACCTCAAAATGGGTCTCTAGCAGAGACCAAAAGGTTGCCACGTGGGCACTCCAGAGAGCTCAGGAATTCCCCAAGCTCTAAAGACCTCCTCCCAAGCCAGACCAGGATTTCTGACTAACTGCTGATGCAAATTTTACTAGCTAGTAAGAGGCAGATTATCTTTGGTCCTTTGAGATAGGCATAACAGCTGGGTAGAAACTCACCAAAGCAGACCAGATGGGCTGACCTTGAGCTCACAAAGAATTGCCTGCCTCAGCCTCCCAAGGACTGGGATTAAAGGTGTGTGCCACCACACCCAGTCCAAAAATTCATTCCCAGTCCTAAAGGCTAGTTAAAGTTAAATCAGGGATGCATCCACCCAGAGAATCTGGCCTGCAGGGGTCTCAAAAAAAGTAGGTAATTCCAAAGCAAGCAAGTTACCTCACACAATCTCTTTTGAAAGCAAACACAAACCAAATTTTAGGCCTTTAAATGCATTTTTAAATATCAATTTTTAAAGTTTGCACGTGTGTATCTAGTCCAGCATGCCAAAATGAATGATTCTGTGCACATAAAGGACTGAAACTTGAAGTGATCACTTCGTTTGACAAAACAAACATGAGACAATTATAAACACACACAAAAACTTAGATGCACACTTAGACATACAGAAGAATAGTTAATATAAACATAAGACATAGTCAGAAGAAGAGAAGAAACACTGCACACATGGAGCCGATACCCTGTCAGCCCCAGAACCAAAAATCCAGACCACTTGCCTGGATTCCAAATCACTGAGATGAACCCCATGTTCACACTTTACCAGTGGAGAGTTATGGCGTCCCCCATCTCTGCGCTCAAGTAGCAATATTGCATCCAGTTTCTCCTAACCGAGCACACCAGACCAGAAACTTGAGTTTAAACAAAACTAAAATGAAAGTAAAAAGAAAAAAAGAATTGAGCTCTTTCTTACCCAAAAGACACAGCCAGCCAAATTAGATGTCTCTAGTCCCTCTGGTGGAAGAGAGCTTCCTGGGCCCCCCTCCAAGGGTATATTGGTGGAGGGAAAATGAGTATCCCTAGCAGGGGCAGCTGAAGGGAGTTTGGGGGGGTTGGGATTGGGGGAACCTTCCTTCTCCTGGTGAAATTTAGGGACACAGGGCAGGGCCAACTTCTCCTCAGTGTTCTTGTGGCAGGCTGAGTTATGCTCATGCAGAACATCCTCAGCTGAGGAGCCCTTAAGACTTGCAATTATGGTGAAGAGGGACAATGCAAACGGTCTCCTCCTAAATGAATCCAAGTCCTGGGATTTCATTTTAGGGCCACGTGTCTGGTGAAGGGCCTTAATGGCAGCTGTCTTTGGCTCCCAAACATGGAGAGGGATGTTCCCCATGAGGGCAGGAAATGGGGAGGTTAAGTGTTAGAGGGAAGAACCAACGAAGCAGTGGTGCAGGAATCTACGTCCCTAGCCAAGGGCAAACACGCAGAAAACTAAAGTAGAGAGAAGGAGTGGCAGGTTGGGGGGGTGGGGCCCAGGCACTCACCCTAACACAGGCCAAAATCAATGAACACACAAGGGAGCTTACTCACCAATCGAGGAAGGGGGTGCCATGTCAGTACTGGGGGATCGGAAAACCACATTGGGCACCAGATGTAGATAATCCTCCAGGCCTGCTGGGGAATTTCGGGGTTCCACGTGAAGGAAAGAGGGTGAGAGGCACAGAGTCAAGACACAGACCCTGGGAATAGGGTGAACGCAGACAGAGGGCGAGCTGTTGCAGATTCGTTTATTGGGGGCAGGGTTAGGCTTTATGTTCTGTTAACATTCCCACTCTCCTCTTGTCACCTTGTGTATTAGTCAGGGTTCGCTAAAGAAACAGAAGTAACAGGACGAATATATAGCTATATACAATTTATTGATTTGCTCACATGACAGAGTTCAAGGAGTCCAACAGTAGCTGCACCACACTGGAAAGGCCGAGAGAATCCAGGGAATTGCTCAGTCCGCAAGGCTGGATGTCTCAGTAGTCCCAATCTACTGCCTGAAGGCCCGATGGGATTCCAGGAGATCTGCCAGTCTCAGTACAGCTGGGATCCGAAAGGTTGATCACAGCAGCAAGACAAACTACACCAGATGAGAGAGGCAAGCCGAAGGAGAAAAGGGACCAAGCTCCTTCTGCCGCTGGCCTTTTATACTGCCTGCCAGCAGAAGGTAAGGCCCACATTTGGGTGGGCCATCGGGTTGAGGTGGTCCAATCCAAACATCCCTTTTCTCTTATTTGTTCCTTAGTCCAGTCAAGTTGACACACAGGATTAACCATCACAAGTCCACCCCTTGTCAACTTGACACCCAATAAATCCCTCTCTTTATGTTATGCTTAAATGTCAATTGCAAACAATGGAAAGGTCATAATTCCACCTCACATGTTATAAGTGTCTCATGTGCAATAGCAAAGCATTATATTTTAGAGTAGGTGGTAATGTCCTTGAGGAACACTTAGTCCTTCAGTATCTAATAATCTAAATATGACACTTAACACTTGTCTCAGTTGCACATTCAAAAGAGAACAACACAAGTATCCACTAAAGACATATATATATATATTATATATATATATATATATGAAACAAGCACATTCTTAACCAAATAGGACAAAGTTAATATCTATTATAATCCATGTTTCTGCAACTGGTCCGTGGCTTCAGCTGATATTTATGACTACCTTTTCTACTACCCATTCTGTATTTCCTCCACCATCAGCAAGCACCTCTGCAGGTCTTGGCTCTTTCCCTGGAGAGTGACCCATACCTTCATCCCTGAAGGTCTGGGCCATTTACTGTCCTGTCTGGTTTGGGTTGTTGGAGTTTCCCATTGACTTAATCACAGGACATGGTAGCACCAGAAAGCACCCTACAGCATCTCCTGCCTTCCAGACATAATCTTCCTTGCCCCCATTGTGAAGAAAAAGTCCAATTTGCCCCTGGTAGTCTGGATCAGTCACTCCTCCTACTACTGTTATTCCTTCCTTAGCCTGTTGGCTTAAAGGCAGTAGAAGCCCAAAGTGGCCAGGAGGAAGTCTTAGCTTCCAGTTCAATGGAACATTTGCTGTGTCTCCTGGCAAAAGCACTCCCCACATTGGAACCAAAACATCTAAACCAGCAGAATGCAAGGTCGTGGGTACAGGAAGCAAAAATTTTCCTACTGGGTCACTAGGGGTGATAGTGAGTGGAATCATTCTCACTTCCACCCCTTGGTTCCTGGACCCATGAATTCTGGCTATAGTAGAAACAGTACCATATAGTGGACGCTGATTCAAAGCATATACTGCTTGCTGGAGAACCTTGCCCCAGCCCTCCATGATATTGCTACCTAATTGGTGCTGTAACTGTGTCTTCAAGAGGCTATTCCATCGTTTTATCAAGCCAGCTGCTTCTGGATGGTGGGGAACATGGTAAGACCAGACCAGTGGATACCATGACCATGGGCCCACAGTAGCACTTCTTTGGCTGTGAAGTGAGTTCCTTGGTCAGAAGCGATGCTGTGAGGAATACCATGACAGTGGATAAGGCATTCCGTAAGTCCCTGGATGTGGTAGTTTTGGCAGAAAGCATTACATGCAGGAAAGGCAATCCATAACCAGAATAAGTATCTTTTCCTGTAAAGGACAAAATGCTGTCCCCTCCATGATGGAAGTGGTCCAATGTAGCCAACCTGCCACCAGGTTGCTGGCTGGTCACCCCGGGGAATAGCACCATATCAGGGACTCAATGTTGGTCTCTAATGTTGGCAAATCTGGCACTCTGCAGCAGCTGTAGCCAGATCAGCCTTGGTGAGTGGAAGTCCATGCTGTTGAGCCCATGCGTAACCTCCATCTCTGCCACCATGACCACTTTGTTCATGGGCCCATTGAGCAACAACAGGGATAGCTGGAGAAAGAGGCTGACTATCCACAGAACGAGTCATCTGATCTACTTGATTATTAAACTCATCCTCTGCTGAGATCACCTTTTGATGAGCATTTACATGAGACACAAGTATCTTCACATCCTTTGACCATTCAGAGAGCTCGATCCACATACTTCTTCCCCAAATGTCTTTCTCACCAATTTTCCAGTCATACTCCTTCCAAGTCCCTGACCATCCAGCCAAACCATTGGCTACAGCCCATGAATCAGTATATAATCGAACCTCTGGCCATTTCTCCTTCCAGGCAAATGCACAACCATGTGCACTTACCGAAGTTCTGCCAACTGTGAAGACTTTCCTTCACCAGTGTCCTTAGGGTTGTTTCAGAAATTGACTGTATGCTAGCTGTCCACCTCTGGGTGTACCTGCATAGCATGCAGACCATCAGTAAACCAGGCCTAGTCTTTTCTTCCTCAGTCAACTGATCATAGGCAAACCCATGAAGCCATAGGTGTATGCTTAAGCACAGGAGATTGTAACAGGAGTGGGAACCATAGGCATTTGGGCAACTTCTTCATGTAACTTGCTTGTGCCCTCAGGGCCTGCCCCGGCCCTGTCATGTATGTACCATTCCATTTGACAATGGAGCTTTGCTGTGCACAGTCCTACTTTATGGTCTGGTGGGTCAGATAACACCCAGCTCATGATGGGCAGCTCAGGTCGCATGGTGACTTGGTGGCCCATTGTCAATGTTCAGTTTCCACTAAGGCCCAATAGCAGGCTAAGAGCTGTCTTTCAAAGGAGAATATTGTTTGCAGATGAAGGTAGAGCCTTACTCCAAAATCCCAAGGGCCTCCACTGTGATTCCCCTATGGAGGCCTGCCACAGACTCCAGACAGATTCTATCTGCCACTGATCCTCAAGCACCATTGGGTCTGCTGGATCATATGGCCTAGGGCAGAGCAGCCTGCACTGCAGCCTGGACCTGTTGAAGAGCCTTTTCCTGTTCCAAGCCCCACTCAAAGTTTGCTGCCTTCCGAGTCACCTGATATATGGTCGTAGTAACACACCCAGATGAGGAATGTGCTGCCTCCAGAATCCAAAAGGCCACCAAATGTTGTGCTTCTTTCTTGGTGGAGGGAGGGGTCAGGTGAACAACTTATTCTTTACCTTAGAAGGAATGTCTCTGCATGCTCCACACCACTGAACTCCTAGAAAACTTCACTGAGGTAGATGGCCCTTGATTTTAGTTGGATTTATTTCCCATCCTCTCATGAACATATGCTTTACCAACAAGTCTAGACTAGCTGCTACCTCCTGTTCACTGGGTCCAATCAGCATAACATCATCAATATAGTGGACCAGTGTGATATTTTGTGGAAGAGTCAGGCGATCAAGATCCCTTCTAACTAAGTTATGGCACAAGGCTGGATATCTCAGTAGTCCCAATCTAGTGCTGAAGGCCCGAATGGATTCCAGGAGATCTGCCAGTCTCAGTACATGCTGGGATCCGAAAGGTTGATCAAAGCAGCAAGACAAACTCACCAGATGAGAGAGGCAAGCCGCAGGAGAAAAGGGACCAGGGACCAGCTCCTTCTGCCATGGCCTTTTATACTGCCTGCCGGCAGAAGGTAACACCACATTTGGGGTGGGCCATCCGGGTTGAGGTGGTCCAATCCAAACATCCCTTTTCTCTTATTTGTTCCTTAGTCCAGTCAAGTTGACACACAGGATTAACCATCACACTTTGTGATTGGCCCAGGTCTGCAACTCAGCTGCTTGTATGGCCTCGCCTGCCTAGGGCAGGTTAGGTTGATGAGGGACAAGCTCTGTGCATGTGTAATTCTCAGCATACTGGCTACTACAGGGCTGGAGCAGGCCTCCTGTTGAGCCAAGTTGAACATTTGCTAATTTCTTTAAGGTTACTGCCTTTCACACCTTATCTACTGTTAATTTAATCCTAACTACTTCTAATTCACACAATTTCTATATGCTAACACTATGCTCCTCACACTCAGCTTTACCTGGGTCTTCATACCAACCTCTCCCCACCATCCTAGTGATTTGTCTGTTTTGGGCTTACACAGGTCATGTGCATGCAATCTCAACTGCTATAGATTCATATGTGGAACTGTCCTGTTGGGTCTAGAAACCATGGTTTCCTTGTATTCATCCACAACCTCAACCTCTGGATCTTACAATATCTCTGCTTCCTCTTCTATAATGATAACTGAGCTTTCAAACGAGAGGCCATGATATAGGTCTTCAATTTACAGCTAAGCATTCAGAAATCTCTTATTCTATACTTTGACCAGTTGAAGTTATTTCTCTTAACTGCCATCTGCTCCAAGACGAAGCTTCTCTGGTGAGAGCTGAGAGATGCACTAATCTATGGGTGTAAAATAAGTCATTAGGAATTCATTTACTACTATGTCCATTGGACAGATTATAGAAGTAGGTTCTCCCCTGTAGGTTCTGACCAGTTCTTGGCCCTTGTAACAGCGCCAGATATGGATTCCAGCTTTTAAAGCAACCCTTAAATCCAAACACAAGGTGGTTGGTTTTTTCCATAGCAGTCAGGCCTTACTTTCCAGTATCAGTTTTTTCTATGAGTTACTTTTCTCATTGCTGTGACTAAATATCCAACAAGAAGCAAGTTAAGAAGGGGAAGGTTTATGTTGGCCTACCATTCTAGGGGATACAATTTATGATGAAGAACATACTGAAGCAAGTGGGGAAAGAGATAGCAGTGGGAGTTCTACTAGCAGAACAGGAAGCCAGCCAGTTTATCACAAGGTATCCAAGTCAAGAGGAGGTAAGAGATGGAGGCTGGTGCCCAGCTGCCTGTCTCCTTTGTTTACAATCTGGGACTATAGTTTATAGAGTGGTGGCACCTACATTTAGAGTGGGTCTTACTTTTTGATTCGGTATAATCTAGTAATCCCTCACAGGTATGCCCAAAGGTTTGTCTCCTTGGTAATTCTAGATAAATTGGCAATTTTAAGTATCACAATGGTATAAATGCTAGCAGAATCTAGTGGGTGTGACTTGTTAAATATCAATTATGACATAGGTATTAACTGAAGAAATGTAAGGTATAATTTAGTGTGGCCCTTAAATATTTCTTTGGCATTTTGACAAATGAAGCATCCTAGAGAATTTGTGCCTTGATAGAGTGAGCTGCATGCCAGGAACAAGAGTATTTCAGTAGTGCAGGGGCAGAAATGTAATGTGTGGCAGTGATGCCCGTGGGGTTCTTCCAAATCTTTTTTAATGTGCATCTTCTACTTGTTATGAGTGTTGGCTGATAACCACTCTTATCATGTCCACATCCTTTAGATTTATTTCTGCCAAATGGCTGCCATCTTGACTAAGTGACTACATTCCACCCCAATCGCAGAGGTCACACCTGGAGATGAACATTAGAGGATGGGGATCCTGCCTTTCCTGTAAGTAATGCCTTCACCCATTCACTCTGTGAGCAACCCTAAGTAAACTTGTTAGAATATTCTAAATTGCAGGTTTGGAGTTTTTTTGCCTTTGAGACCTTAGGAGTCAGAGATGGGGCACCTTGGGAGTCAGAGGTGGAATTTCCCCCAGAAGGAATTTCAGCAAGAGGAAGTTCTGTGTCAATATTACAGTCTCAATTCCTACAGGAGTCTCAGGCAGCTAATCAGGAATAGCACCTTTCCAGCCTATAATCCCATAAACCAATTGCATGCTATATTATACAATAATATCAAGTCTAGAAGTGGGTAACTTTCTCTGATTAATAATGCCCTTTCCAGGACAGCTGGGGCTGCAGGGAGACCCTGTCTCGAAAAGACCAAAAAAAAAAAAAAATGCCCTGATGGCCACTAGACACAGTGGTCAGCTCTTGTGGCAATCATTAACTAGATCAGATGACACAAGAAAGAAGCAATTTTCTGGTTTCTGACCTATTGTCTAGCCATAAAATGCACATCAATTCCATGTGAAATCTGGAGTACAGTCTCTTGTTCTTCACCTTCTAATACTTTGACATACATTATTCTGTGCCTTTAAGACTGATCACAATCTGTAATTTGAGAAAGTAGTGTTTTACTCTTACTGTAAGTTTTATGCCTGCTTTTCTCCCAGAAGAGCTACTCATGTGCTGGTTACAGCCTAATATTTGTTTCATGTCATCTCTGAATGAATACCAGCAGGCCTGGCATTTTCTGATCAACCTCACCTAACAGCTTTCTGATAATTGGGTTTTGTGCTATATTACAATCAATTGATTTCATGATGAATAAAATGTAAGTATATTTAAGTAGCTATTATTCAAAATGGAATTTCATTACATATGGCTCATAATATTCTATAGCATTAAAGGTCTATTTGGTTGAAAGTCCTTAGATAAGATATCCTAAGATTATTCATTTTCCAATTATTATAGTGAATTAAAATTTACATAATGTCATCACTACCATTTAGTGTTTTAGTTTAAAAAAGTTAGTTTAGATTGAGAAAACTGTCAATCTAAATTAAGTTAGAGATCTCATTGTTAACCTCATTGATTACAGAACTTTAGGTGTATGTTTTCATTTGACATGATGTCAGATGTCAGATAATTTGCTATGATACCATAACTCAATTAAAATAATGACTCATTAAATTTCATAACCAAGATATAGGACTAGAGAATGAACAAGACTCCAGAGTTCTGGCTTCATTCCCAGCTCAGTCAATATCCATTACAAATAAATAATCTCACCTGCCTGTTTTGTTTTCTCCATCTATCAATCAGAAATGCTGAGGGTTAGCACATTAAGCCCTCAAAGCAAGGTGTAAAGATTAAGAAGCTAATGGTTTAAAGCTGTTTGCAAATCCTCAATCATAAATTATTATGTAAGGGTTATGGCTACTTGGTTACAGTTAAGTAAACAAAAAGAATTATATAAGGCTCACTTAAACTTAACATAACAGAAGAGACAAAAATGCTGGGGTAACATCCACTCCTCACATATACATAAGTGCTCAGTCTTGTCATTTGCATTATTTCTGTAATACACATAAATATATAATCTCTTAAAAGAGTACTATTTTAATAAATTCCTGTGAATATAAAAATGAGAGTGAATATATGTTCTAAAATTGTTTTAGGAGAGGAGTATAAACAATATCCACCCTTCCTCCCATGGACCTAATGACAAACAGAGATACGATTCCACCAAACTACACCTAGTGAGATTTGGAAGCTTTCTCACTGAGCAGTGGTTGCTGGTTTACTTACAAAAATGTGGCTGCTTGCAACTTAAAGCTCCATCAGAAAATGTTCGCCCAAGTATGGATGATGGCTTCCTCATAGCTGCACAAAATGGCAAGGGAGACCCTCACCTATACTTCCCAAGCCTAAATACTCTAGCCCTTCCCATAGGCCATGTGTAATTAGGGCTGAACTGCTCATTCTGGGTTGGGAGGTGTGGCTGGACTCTCAGATGAGAGTTCCATGACTTCCCTGGCCCTCCTTTCATACAGTTGGTGTATAGTCAACAGTTCATCAAACCAATAGCTTTTATGTGAGATTTACAAGTATAAATCATTGACTGTTTCTTACTTTAGGACTTTGTCCCGCATGCACTCTTTATATCTCAGTTCTGTTCTTACTTATTAATTTACTTCTTTATTTACTAATTTAAGTGAATAAATTTTAGCTATGCCGAGTGAAAGATAACTTGGTCAATATACATAAAGTTTTAAAGTCTAGAAAAGCATTATAGAATTAGGAATGGTCTTTGGGAGAAAATTTGTGAGAAATTTTATGTACGTTGAATTCAATACTTTAAAGTAAATATTCGTGTGAGTATTTTATAATAGTGAAAAAATGCAACCAGTCTCAGTAGATGAGAAAATGGGAATAATAAATCAATTTTGCTTTCTGCATATAATAGGATTACCACATAGATACAAAATTGTTGAGTTTTATTTCATTTTAATACCATGAAATACTCTTAAATATTCTATATGTGAAAATATAGAATATAAAACATAATGGAGACTATCCCCAATTTAAAAAATACAAAAAGAAAAAAAACAGATGACAAGTCAAAATGAAGGGAAATTATCCAAGATTTTATTTCCATTTTATATATATTGTTAGATTTTTTAATGGTATATCCAATCACTCTTCATTTCCTTAATACTTCAAGGAAAAATAATCAATTTATGATCTATTCATGCTAATAAAAATTCTACCTCACAGTTATGATATCATTTCAACCTAGTTATTTTTATTTGAAATGTATCATCATTGTATTTACTTAAATTTTAAATAACTTTTACCATTACATGAAAGGTAAGTTTTCTAAAACACAAGAAAATTATAATGAAATCTAAAAATGGGATATTCTTTTATTTATGACATTTTGCCTGTCACTTCTCTAATAGTTTATAAACTAAATTATATGAGATATGTTTGTTAACTTCACCTGTGATTTGAAAATAATAAGTATCCTACGGACTCAGGTTTTGTAACTTTGGTCCTCAATACCGCAGGGCTCAGAGGTGGGACTTTGAGATGTGATAGCTTCATGAGGGATCTAAGTTCATCAGTGGATTAATCTAGCATGGCTAAATAGATTGATGAGGTGGGTTCTAATTATTGTCCTTGTGGCTGTTTTGGAAGGGTAGGACATGTTCCAGGCCATTCTTCTTTCTCCTGCTTTCTGGCCATCATTTAGTGGTCAGCTTTTTTCTCTTCTGCATCCTCCTGCCATGATATACAGCCACATAATGAATCCGAGTGCCTGATACCTCTAATATTTTCCTACTTTACGTTTCCTTGAGAGCCAAAGGGGTGGGGGAAATGAGAGAGGAAGGTCATTAAAACACACTGGTTTGGAAAATACGATAATGATATCTAATGCTTCCTCTGCTTATTTAAAACATTAAGAATACTTCATCCATTTTTCAGTGTAAAGCCAACAGTATAAAACCACCTATTATTCTGTACCAGTTATTCTATATCACAAGGAGATTTTAACAATTTTGTTTGACTTTGATTAAAAATAGTAAGAATTTATTTTCAAACTTTTTGCAGTTTGGTCCAAACCTAATTTCAATCACCTTCCTGAGTCTTTATTTTACCCACTTTGATTTAGAGATGTTGGAAAGCTAAAAGTTAACTTCCCAAAGCCCTTACATCTTCATGTATCTTGCTTAAATATCCAAAATGGTTTGTCTTCAACATTAAATTCCACTGGATCAAATTTTAACCATTTTCCCATATAATCACTAATATAGGAAGTAGCAATAATTGTTCTGTAATCTTCAAATGTGTACAGTGCTAATAATCTGAAAGACACCAAGTTTCATAACTCAGAATTCTTCTGTATTACCTTCCTTATTGTATGCAAGGGTCATCCATTAAGAAGATGTTTTTGTGTTTGTTCTAAACTTTGAAGATTTGTGAGTATTGTGTCTAGTAAAATATCTTAAAATCAGCAAAGGAAACCCGGCATAAAGCGAATGCCAGCAAAACTCAAAGGGCATTTTAAATATTCTGTCATTATTGGGATGGGGTGGGAAGAAGGGAAAGGGGAATATATTTAAATTGAACTGAAAAATGATGTTTGCAATACACAAATCATCAATAAAAGTACTATAAAAACATTCTGTCATGAATAACACATTTTAAAAGTTAAAAAACCTCAAGCCATTTTCCAAGTCTATGGATTACCCTGCAGGTTCTAAAACAGTAGTCTGTTCCCCTCTAAAACTTTGAGTTAGATTTTCCTGTTTAAGTGTTCTTCACCTCAAATGTTGCCATATTAGTTATCTATTGATAGAAAAAAATACCAAATTAAAGAGAAAAACATTTGTTATCTTATCTTATCTCTGTGCTTGAGGAATTCAGGACTGGATTTATTGCTGCTTCAGGCTCAAGGGTAGTGAAAAATTCAAGATGGTACCACGAACCACAGCCATGTAAAAGTTTCATAAGGACTGGTACCCACTTCTAAGATTCTTCACGTGGCTCATAGTTTGGTGTAACCTATTTGATACTCAAAGGAAGAAAAAATATGAATCAAGAATTTTATGTCCTCCAGAATTGACCTTTAGACAGAAAGGGAAGCAGCAAGGAGTAATGAAGCTATAAGAAGGTTGGATAAAGATCAGCAAGGAAGCTACAGAGTTCAAGTAAAACAGTCTAACCCTATATATGCTGCTGAAACAAATAAACAGTGCAATAAGAAAGGCAAAGCCAAAAGTAACACACAGAAGTGATTTATGGGGTCACGTTTTGGCTAATGTCTAACTTAATCTCATTGGTAATAGTTCTAAACCACAGCAATTTTTCAATATACATTTTAATTGAATTTTTGTGCATTTCATACTATTGATTTTAATCATGTTTAGACCCCTCCTCTATCTGCAGTTCTCCCCCATAGACTGCATATAGGATTTCATGAACTCTGTCATCTATGTTAAAGTATATTGAGCCAAGTTTGTGTACCCAGATGTTGCTTGGTATGAATTCACCTTTTGGAACCTGGTCACCTTATCTAGCTTCACTCCCTTAAGACTAACTTTACTCAGCAGCAATGATTTGCTGCCAATAGCTCCTCCCCTAAGGTTGGGACCTCCTATCCCTTTCCTCAGTTCTATGCTGGTTCTTGTGTGAGTTTATACAGGACCTGAGCATGTTGTCACTGTATTACTCACTTTTCTGTTGTTGTGATAAAATCACCATGACCAAGGAAACTTATAAAAGGAAGAGTTTTGTTGTGTTTACTATTGACAGTTCCAGGGAATTAGAGTCCATCTTGGCAGGGAGACATGGTGGCAGGAACTGGAGAAGAAAGCCAAGGTTCACATCTTCCAATGAGCACAGGAAGCAGAGAGAGCAACTACAGACTGGCGAGGCATTTTGAACTCTCTTAACCTGTTCCCAGTTATGTACTTCCTCCAGCATGGCCACACCTAAGACCTTCCAAAACAGTGCCACCAACTGGGGACAAAATATCTGAATACTTGATGCCTATGGGGGACATTCTCATTCAAACCACCACATTCCACTCCATAAGCTCATGACCATATAAAATGCAAAATGCATTTAGTCCACCCCTGAAAATCCCCATAGTTTTTACCAGTCTCTTATGAGACCCAGACCAAAGTCTCTTCTGAGACACAGGCCAATCTCTTAACTGTAAGCTCCTGTAAAATAATAAAAAAAAAAATTACATACTCCCAACATGCAGTGGAACTGAATACACATTCCCATTCCAAAAGGGAGGAATAGAGGTAAAATGAGGAAATACTGGACCAAAACAAGACTGAAAATCAGCAGGGCAAACACCAAGTCCAGCAGCTCCATGTGCGACTTCTGGGACTTTACTTCCAAAGGGCTGAGATGGTTCAGCTCTTCCAGCTTTGTGTGCAACATACATCTCTTCCATAGGCTGGTACCACTTGGTGAGGTTCAAATGCAGAGAGAGATTTTATTCCATCATGTCTGCTTCCATCATGACTCAATCCTCAGGAATGCTAAATTATTTCGTCACTATGCACCACCCCCTTGGGTGTGGCCAGGGAGGTACCATTGGCTTAGAATCCAACCCATCTAACTAAGCTTTCCCACAACCACTCCCTGTATGCAACTCTCCTTGGCAAATATCTCACAGCTCTGGCATCTCAAATGTCTTCTTGGGTTCTCCACTGCCATCCACGCTTCACCTTCACACCTTCACACAATGGCCTATCAAGGTCTTCTTTATGAAGGGACACCCCTGCTGTACACTTCCTGGCCTCTGTGGCTCTCTGAAACCTCAGAGGAAGAACTGATGACCCCTTCACTCTTGTATCTCTCATGTCTCTGAAGCCAGCACCTTGTGAATGAAACTGCTGAGTTTGGCTGCTGCAAGTTTGGGATTGACCCTGACAAACTCCAACCACATTCCCAGCTTTTCTCTTCTGTGGACTTGTTAAGAATAGAAAACCCCTTCAGTGTTTTCCTTTCAAAAGCTGGAGGCTTAGCTCGGTGTGGTCTTGCCCTGAAGGTACCTTTTTCATTTTTTACTTGTAAACCTCTAGGCCTCTCCTTAATCACTTTAATCTCCTTATCAAAGGGATTCTTCCCTTCAGCGCTTTCTTTGGAGCCAACAGTAATCTTCCTAGTGCACTTTTCCATCCAAACTGTACATTCCTCATTTCTTTCTGCTCCACTGTATTCAAGTATGTCCTGCCTTCAGTAAAAGAGTCTTTGCTTCAAGGTCTGGGAAGAATACAAGGCCTGTGGCAATAACCTGGGTTATTTTGGAAGTTTCTTTGACTACCTTGACAAACAACTCCAAGGGAGCTTTCTCCTGTCTGGCACTATATTTCTTATTATTTATCCATCAGTTGTACACAAACACTCATGTACAGATATTGTATGTATATTTCCAAATTTTCACGAGATATATTTTGATCACATTCAAATTCCTTATGATTTCATGTCCTCTATTATTCTCAGTCCTTTAATTTATTTGGTTGTTAGTTCATGTGTTCATTTACTATTTTTGTTTTTGATTTGTCTACGTAGTGATTTCCAGCTGGGGCTACACGTAGATTCAGTCTCAAAAAGACAGAGGAAGGAGGCAGAGGAGGAGGAGGAGGAGGAGGAGGAGGAGGAGGAGGAGGAGGAGGACGATGACGACGACGACGACGACGATGACGAAGACGACAAGGATGAGGAACTAGAAGTTGAGCTGGAAAAACCTCCCATGCTAATGGATCAGGAGGATTAATATTGTAAAAATTGCCAACCAACCAAAATCAATCTACAGATTAAATGAAATATCCATTGAAATTCAAACAATATTCTTCATAGAATTTGAAAAAATTCTCAAATTTCATGTGGAAACACAAAAATCTCAGGATAGCAATTATAATACTGAACAATAGAAGACCTTCTGGAGGCATTACCACCTCTGATCTCAATATACAGTACAGAGCTATAGTACTAAAAGCAGGATGGTACTGGCACAAAACAAGTAAGTAGTCCGAGGAATATAATTGAGGACCCAAATATAAATACATAGAGTTACAACCACCTGATTTTTTTTTTCTTTACAAAGGAACAAAACATATACACTGGAAGAAAGACAGCATCTTTAACAATTGATGTGGTTCTGTTATGCCCTGAATCCAAGACCCTCGCAGACCACAAGGAGACAGACACTGATGCAAGGGCAGAGAATCTTTTTCTTAGCTAGCTTAAGCCAGGGCTCTTTCCATACCTGGCGCAGCAGGACTGGGAAGAGCCCCGAGGCTCTATACAAGCACTCATTTTAAAGGGAAAGATCGCAAGCAGTGGGGTTTCCAAGCCTTGGAGTTACAGGTTTGGTGGGCTTGTATAACTCAGCAAAAACGTGCATGGGGGTAGACTGTGTGTTTGGCGGGCTTGTAAGAGCCCTGAGGGCATGGGGTGAAGGGGGACAGGATTCATGGTATATTTCCTGGGATTGTTGGGTTGTCAAAGACATATAGTTCCTGGGATTGTTGGGTTGTGAGAACATGCTTATCTGGCCTTTGTATTGACAACCTGCGACAGTTATTTCAAAAAACATGTCTAACCTGATCCCTCACAGTCTTCCTGCAGCTTGTGGGGACATGCTCATCTGGTCCCTGCAATAGTTATTTAAAAAACATATTTATCCTGATCCTTACACAGTCTTCCTGCAGCTTGTGGGAAAATGCTTGTCTGGTCCCTGCAACAGTTATCTCAAAAGCATATTATATCCTGATCCTTACACAGTCTTCCTGCAGAACTTTTATGGTAGGTGGCAGTTCTCCCTTTTGCCTAGGATGGAGACTTTGGTATGGTCAGCAAAATAGGTTTTTAACTTGTTGCCCTTCAATGGGAAATTCTCTAAAGATGGCTGAGAAATATTTTTAAATGTTCAACATCTTTAGTCATCAGGGAAATGCAGATTAAAACCACTTTTTGATTTCATCTTATCCTTATCAGAATAGCAAAGATTGAAAAACAAACAATGATAAATGCTGGTGAAGATGTGGAGAAAGAGGAAGTATTATCTACTGCTGGTGAGACTGCAAACAGGTACAGCTGCTATGAAAGTCAGTGTGGAGATTCCTCAAGAATCTCAAAGCTGATCAACCATATGACTGAGCCATATCTCTTGTGGGTAAAAACCCCAATGACTCTATACCCTATTCAGAGATATCAATCAGAAAAAAAAACTAGATTTTCATCAACTGATGAAAGATGAAAGGATAATGAAGGTTTGGTTCATATAAACAATGGCTCTTTTTTATTCAAACCTTTTCTCCTCTTCTTTTTCTTTGTGCTAGTATATAATCATTCTCCATAAAGATGGGTTTTGTAAAGATATATTAATTTTACTGTACTTTTGGCCCAAATCACTCTATATTCTTTCTCCATTCTCAAGATTTATCCTTCCTTTCCAAAACAAATTTTAACAAAGGAAGCCTTTCTACAGTTACAAATATATGAGTGGATGTTATGGAGAATTGGTGTATGGATGACTCAGTGAAATACTTAGCAATAACTGGATACCTATCCATTAGTCTCATTCTTAGTCTGTTTCTCTTGTTTGTTTGCTTTCCCCAAGCCTAATACATCTATTATGAATTATTTTCCAGTGGCCAACCCAGCATGCTACTTGGTGGCATTTCCTTGAGAGGTCAACAGATTCTTGGTCTCAGATTCATGTATATGCTTCATCCCTAAACCATTTATGTAATTTTCAGGAGGGATATTTAATTAGTAGCAAAATTCAGCAGCCTTTTGTATCTTATATACATTTGTATCTTATATACATTTTGTATACATTTTATATACATTTTGTATAAATTTATATCATATACATTGTTCAAAATTTGTAACTGAAAAAAAGAGCTAATTTAAATTGTAAATTCTTGCCACTTGTTTTTTGGTACTAGGGCTGGAACCTAGAGACTTTTACATTGGAGGTAAATATTGTAACACTGAAAATATCCTCAGCCATGAAATTTATGTTGATTACATTATATTCATGGGACACTTAATATTTAAATTTGAAAATGTATAAATGAAATAGTGTGACTTAACAATGATAAACAAAAGTATTGAATTTAGAACACTTAACTATAAGCTCATAGATTCATGAAAATATTTATGAAATATAATATTCATATATTTAATTAATGCAAACTTTTTGCCTTCTGTACCTAAGATCCTTATTTTTATGCATTACTTGGTTAGAGTTTTCAAACAGGTTCAATATTACAGAATATTCATTTGTGATGCTATTACATATTGCTCAAAACAAGAATATATTCGACCAAGCAAGTAAAAATACACTAAACTTCTGAACTACACTAAAAATGTCTGGTAGTCTGGAATACTTCCCAGAAAGAATCCATTGAATGCAGGTTACCATGGTGATTAGCAAAAATGTGGAATGAAGTTCATTTTATGATAATTGCTACATATTTGCAGCTGAAGAACATCTTTCAGTTTCAGTCTCAGACTTTGAGACCATAATAATAGCTCTGGAATCTGAGTTGTATATTTAAACCTATAATACTGCACAGAGACATATCTAATTTGGTGGAGATTCTTATTTTGTGGTGACCAACATGGTAATTTTTAAGAGTATATTCCTATTTATTGGAATATCTTGTGTATAGTTAATTGAGATTGATTTCTTAAAAAACGATTTATAATGTCTCTGAATCAATTTGTGGACAAAAGAAAACCATTTTATTGTATTTTAAACTCCCCACCCTCCCTTTTAGGAGGAAAGCAGAATTTATTTTTGTAGCAGCTGAATGCTCTTGCTTTGTAATTACTTCCTAAGAAGTTGATGGTTTAATGCCAACTTTTGTGAATTAATAATAAGTTTTGATAAATTGTGCCAAAATAAAAAATTTGGTTACTTGAAAAATCTCTTTTAACTCCTTGATGCTAAGCAAAATTTAAATGCCAATTGTCAGAAGTTATTGTGGGGCTGGAGAGATGGCCTAGCGGTTAAGAGCCGCACCAACCGCTCTTACAGAGGACCCGGGTTCGATCCCCAGCACCCACATGGCGGCTGAGAACCGTCTGAAACTCCAATTCTAGGAGAACTTCAGTTTCAAGGGAGTCCGACACCCTCTTCTGACCTCCGCGGCATTGCACGACACGGGTGCACAAACTTGCATGCGGACAGTACATTCATACACATACAAAAATAAATAAAATTAAAAGACAATAAAGTAGTTTGTTATGTGTAATATGATTATAATATATTAAGATTATTTAAAGCTCCAGATTCTTGATAATGTGATCAGAAGAACTATGTCCACATTCTTTTATTGTATACGTGGTGTTTTATGACTGTAGGACATTATAATTTTTAGATCTTAAGAATATTCTATGTGAAAATAACATTAACTAGATGTTATTGATGCCAATGGGCCAGAGACACAATTCATTCATAATAATATTAAGAAAAAAGTTACTGTTTTCACGTATTTGATAGGTGGTGAAATCAAATCATAGAGAAACAAAATAATTGGTTGACATCACACAGTGTATGACAACACTAGGAATCAAACTCAGGCAGGTAGTCTCTGGCATTCTCGCATACATACCTACTGTTACCTGGCTGATCTGAACAAGTCTTATGCCCACTTTGGAGAATTTAAAATGGAAGCATACCAAAGCCAAATAGTGGCAATATTCAAAGACTATCAAAAGGCAAAAGTAGAATTCAGGTTTATCTTATGATAAACTCTATTACAATTCATGATCTTTGACTTGAAAGTAAATTAGTGTCTTTTCTGCCTTGCCAATTGGGAAGTAAATCAAGTTTACTTTAAATCTATTTCTGCAGTTATATCCTTCAGAATGAACTCCCCTACCACTTATCTATCTTATATCTTACCTTATATATTACACATACATTATCATACAAAATCAGCACAATCTTATTACTTTTATTCAAGTCTTTGCAAATTGGAATGACAAGTGTTTCATTCCCTTTTCTCACTATCCAGAAAACTATGGAATCAAGCTTCAATGGTAAACATAATATATGTGTGTGAGAGACAGAAAAAATATGAAATGAATACTGTACAATAAAATAAAGAACATTTTAAATTGGTGATCACACTTATGAAAGGTTAGAACAAAGAAAAGCAAATATCCCTTAGCTCATCCCAATCATGAACAGCAGTGACTATAAAAAAGAAGTGATTCTAAAGGAGTTTAAGGCATTGCTAGAAGTAGTCCATAAAGGAAGAAATCTGCTGGCTTTGACTCCGGCATAGACTATTTAAATGTTTCCACTCATGATCTCTTTCTGTTAGATAAAATTTTACATTACCTTGGGTATATAAAATAGGTATTCATATCAAGCATTTGCAAATAAATCAATTGCAAATAAATTTGAGACAATCCTTTGATATACTTATCATTGTATCATTTGTTAAAGATGAAAGCAAAGTTATATGTTAATGACATGGATGTTCTTTCTTATTTTTACATAAAAATAAATTAAAATTTAATAGAGCATTTTATCCTGCAGGACATTCAGCATCTTCAATAGTTTGGGGGGTTGATTGATATTTTAATGTGATTGTGGATGCCAGGAATTCTGTTTGCATAAATATACCTTCTTGGTTAAATACTACTGACTTTTCTAAATAAATGGACCAATTCTTACACCTTTAATATATGCTTATTAAATATTTCACAGTATGTCTTACATTTATTTCTTACTGTGTATGCTCTCAGAGAGAATTTGAGAATGCCAAGCAACATAGGAACTTTACCATATTTATGTTTTTATTTCCTAGCACATTGCTTAAAATGTATAATTGCTTAGAGGATTAATTCATTCAGACCAAGATTTATTAGGCATGAAACATTAGACATACCTTGTGGGGGTGACTTTTCTGAGAATGCCTTCTGTTACAAATGGGAATTTTACATAACCTTGTAATCAAAGTCAATCTATGCTTTGAGATCATTTAATACTATCTATTCAATCTGCCTTGCGACTGTAAAATCAGCTAAATTGAATCTAGATAGCCTTTAAAGAAGCACTGCAAAAAATTTTACAGCTTTTGGCTCCTCTTGTCATAAACATTTGCAAGCCAAACTCAAGAAATAGTTTTACTCCATGTTCCCTATTTCGACCCTTCCTTGCCCCTGCACAGAATAAGGTATGTGTGTATGTGGTGTATGTTGTGAAAATAAAAGTCATGAAAACAGTGACATTGAAAACAATGAATTATCCCTAGTTTATGATAAAAACAACAGTTGAAATTATATTGATAAAATATTTGTGGTTTTGTATGCTGTTCTAGGTCAACAGGAATCAGAAAAAGCAATTCTTTATTATCTAGGTATAAAAGATAGCAAAAAGGCAATCTTTGCAATCTTTTAAGTCAATAACAATATCATGGTATTTCTGAGGGACTATGGCACAAGAGTGAACTCCAAGTATGGTTTTTGAATACCCAGAAGTTAAATTACACAAAATGGTACTTTTAATCACAGTGCAATATTTAAACAAAGCTTGAACAAAAATTGGGCACTCTTAACTAAACCTTGCTTAGACAAATAATTTGTTTTTTAAGCTATTCACTATAATTTTTAGCAAGAGTAGATCAATATTCACATTGATTTAAGTTGAGGTTTGACTGAACTTTGACTTCAGAAATTTCAAAATCACCTAAATACCTAAAATAATTTACTCAAGCTTTTATAACTTACAAAGTCTTTCTGGCTTTCCATTCCAGTACATCTTCCTTTACTAAAAATATCTCCATTTTTACAACCTTGTATATTTCTTACCAATTATTGACTATCTTTCTTTTTTAAATTTTATTCATTTTTGTATCTGTATGAGTGTACTGTCTGCATGTAGGTTTGTGCACCCGTGTCATGCAATGCTGCGGAAGTTAGAAGAGGGTCTCAGATTCCCCTGGAACTGGAGTTCTCCTGGAATTGGAGTTACAGATGGTTCTTAGCCACCTTGTGGGTGCTGGGGATCGAACCCGGGTCCTCTGCAAGAGCAGTCGGTGCTGTTAACCGCTAGGCTATCTGTCCAGCCCCGGCTATCTTTCTTAATATCATGAGATATAACGCCAGCATAATAAATAAATCCATCATTTGTGATTTTCTTGCTGCTTGGGTTACTAAGCAATATCTATCCCTGCTTGATGAATTTACAGTGACGAACCAACATTTGATTGACCCAAAGTTCATTCTCGAGAATAAATGATTTCACTAGGCTTATTTACTGCCCATAGGTGAAGAACTGTAAGAATGATAATAAATTCATTGTGAAAATTAAGTTTGGGGCTGGAGAGATGGCTCAGTGGTTAAGAGCACTGACTGCTCTTGCAGAGGACCCCATTTCAATTCCCAGCACCCATATGGCAACTAAGAACCGTCTTTAACTCCAGTTCCAGGGGAACCCAAAGCCCTATTCTGACATCTGCAGCATTGCATGACAGGGGTGCACCAACCTACATGCAGACAGTCCACTCATACACATAAAAAATAATAAATAAATAAGAATAATAAAAAAGAAAAAAAAAAGAAAATTAAGTTTAAGCCAGAGATTGTGTAGTATCTGAGAATAAACCATGAGTTTAACCAGTTTAAGCTAATAACAAACACCTAGGCAAACAAAAATTCCTTTCATAGTCCAGTTTAATTTATCTAAGATTAAGCCAAAACATTTTGCAGGAAGGTGCTTACAAGTCAGTGAGAATCTTTTAAATTTATCCTATTTCATTTAATTTTATAACTTCAATTGTAGATAAATCTAATCTTATTACTCTATTTTAATAAAATATTTTATTGGTGTTTTGTGTGTTTCATACATCATTTCTCAGTCCAATTTAGATGCACTCTCTTTTCTATGCCCCCACCCCACCCCACCCCAGTTAATGCATTCTGACATACATATCTTTCTTCTTTTTCTCAGTCTTTTTAAAGTTTTTCTCTGCAGAGGTTTATTGTTTGGGCAGAAGTTAACTGTTTCAGTCAGTTCATTGATCCAGTCTTTTTTTGCTGTTGTTCCCTCCCATTTGTATTACTCCAAAGTATGCCTATGTATATGTCACATATATCCCAAAATTATGACCTTTGAAAATAATCTGTATGCTATGATGATTCCAAAAAACAACATAGTTGCCTTCAGATAAAAAGAAATATAACATTAACTTTTCTCAGCTTGCCTTTCAACTAGGGATTTGGTGCTATCATCCACAAATGAGGGATACCATTCTTGGGATACCATTCTTTTTCTGGGACTGTGTTACTTCACTTAGCATAATAGTTTCAAGTTCCATCCATTTACCTGCAAAGTTCATGATGTCATCTTTCTTTACCACTGCATAGAATTCCATTGTGTAGATGTGGATAGAGAAAATGTGGTACTCTTGTTACTGATAAATAAAATCCTCAATTATCCTAAGGCTAGGAAAGGACATGACCTGTTGCTTTTACTTTTTAGGGTGTGTCAATCCTACAGGTGGACTTGCATTCTGCTTCTCCTATATCCAGGGAGACCAAAACTTTAATGGGAAATTTCTACCATAGCACATTGCTCATAGCAAAACAGAGGATCCAATTAGGTCCTTTTACTACAGACAACTTTACATAATGATATAAATAACGGTAACAAAACCTTATAAGATCATGATTATGTGGCAGTTGCAACTCATGATTAAGGGGAATCAAACATACAGAAATATCTACCTTTACCACTATCTAACTTGAGATTCTCCTCAGGTATAGAGTTGGAATGATTGGATATTTGATAGCTTATAACTACAGTTAGCATCAGTCTAGGCGTCTTGTATGGTTACCATCTGGGGGTTCAGTTTATTTTTTCAGCTAATTAAAGAATTAAATGGCAGGGAAAAATCTCAGACATAGAAAAGATTTTAATTTGAAAAAATAATCACATATCATCACATATACAGAAAAAAATAAAGCTCTCTGCAAGTGAAGATGAGAATTAAACAAATGAAAATCCTGAACCCTCAGGAAGGCTTGTACCTTTTAAGCATTCTTGCTGGTATAGGGCAGATTTCCCTCTTCTAGTTTTGGGCTGATTACGTTAAACAAAGAAGAGCAGGCTGATAAGATTGAAGCCATAAAGCTTCAAATGATGAGACGTCCAGGTCTGGCCTCAGTCCTTTTTTTTTTTTTAATCTTTTTGAGACAAGGTCTCCCTGTAGCCCCAGCTGGCCTGGAACTCACTCTTTAGACAAGATTGGCCTTGAACTCAGAGATCCACCTACCTCTGCCTCCTGGTGCTGGGATTAAAGTCATGAGCTGAGATCTCCCAAGACCAGCTGAAGTGCAGGGCAGTTGTGGGGAGCCAAGGAGTTCCTTTTCTTAGGCCTTCAAGCCTGACTAGAGTTTCAGGACCTGTCTCCAGAGTCACTTCCGCATTTGAGTGACTCAGCAGGCCTAGGTCAAAATGGGACTCTGCCTAGAGACTCTTAATGTGGTGAAAGCCCATTGGCTACACCAGAAGTCACCCCATCTCACACCAGCTGCCTCCTCCTCCTTTGACCCTACCCCCGTCCAAATCCTATATAAACCCTGCTCAAAAATAAAATGTGGTCAGCTTGATCAGAAATCCTGTCTTGCTGTCTGTTCTTTGTGTCTCTTGTCCCCTCATCCTCTCCTCTAGGTCATCGACCTCCGTTGTGTGCTCCGCAGGTTTGGGGCATTCTTGGCGCCCAACGTGAGGCTCGACTTATCTTCTGGAGTCAGGACGCGGATCCCCGATATGAGGATGATCGTTCCAGAGGCATGGTAGGTGCCCGCCACAGTCGCCACGTTCAGACCCGGCATGAGACATTGTCTCAGGAGACATTGTCGATCAGAGCAGGCTGTATGGTAAGTCATGGGACAAGCATTTTCTCAGGAAGACCTGTTTGTTACAGGGCTTAAGGAGTCCCTCAAGACACAAGGAACTAGGGTAAAGAAAAAGGATCTCAACTTCCTTACCTTTGTCTTAGACATTTGCCCCTGGTTTCCACAGGAAGGTACTATAGATGCAAAAAAATAGAAAAGGGTTGGTGACTGCTTACAGTGCTAATTATTACTCTTTTGGCCCAGAAAAGGTCCCCATCTCTGCCTTTAATTAGTGGAGCCTCATTAATGATATCCTTCAGACTCACACTGACTGGCCAGACTTACAAAATGTCGTCTCTGAGGGCGAAAAGTCCTTACAGAGACAAAGGCAAGCTCCCAGTCAGGTCCCTGACCCAAGCCCCCACGATACTGGGAATCAAATAAAAAGGGATTTAGAGCAGGACCCAGCAATGACTGTTGAGACAAAACCTGAGTCACAAGGATTCCCCCATGTTTCAGGAACTATTTCAACAGCTATGGCTTCACTTTCACTTTCCAATACCACAACTGCCATTAAAAAGGTTGAGCCCATTTACCCCCCACCCCTTGCCCACACTAAAGGATTCTGATCACTTGAGTCCCTTGGATGAAGAGATGCTCCAGGAAGAGGCTGCCCAATATCATAATCCGGACTGGCCTCCAAAGGCCACGGCTGCGGCTTGCACTTCCACCCTGCCCTCGCTGCCTCAATTTTCGCCACCACCCTATCCCCCCACCCCTTTTGCCACATTGCGCAGAAAGGTCCAAGTAAAACAACAATAGGTACAGCTTCTCCGCACCCTTCATGACCTAGATCGCCAAATCCTAACTCTTACCCAAATCTGCCAGCCAAAACCTAATGTGTTCCCTCTCCTCTTAAGGAGTGGAACTACTGTGCCTGCCACCTCGCTGACACTGTCCCTCTACCCTCTGAAAGTTCAGACGAGGAGGAAGAAGGGGAAGTAGGGGGTAGTGGGGGCCCCCGTCAACCTGATTTAGATTATAAACCATTAGTAATCAAGGTCCTTGAAAAGCTAAAGGCTGCGGTATCCAATTATGGCCCAACTGCCCCTTTTACCCTTACGTTGTTAGAGACCACCATGGAGGGCTGGCTTATGCCAATGGAGTTTCATCAACTCGCTCGTGCCACCCTAAGTGGCGGCGATTTTGTTCTATGGAAGGCAGAGCTGCAGGAATTAGCAAAGACTATTGAAATAAAAATCATAACTCGCAGAGAATCAAAAGACTGGTCAGCAAAAAAATTGTTGGGTGAAGCGCCCTACAACACTCTGGCAGCACAAAGGCACTTCCCTATGGGCCTCCTAGCCCAAATAAGACAAATTTCTGTTGGGGCCTGGAAGAGGTTACCGTCAGCCAGCACCTCGACTATCAATCTAACAAAAATAAGACAGGAGGCCGATGAGCCCTATAGCTCATTTGTCAATCGTCTTTCTGAGGCCGCAGACTGAATGTTTGGGATTCAGGAGCCTGACAATCCATTCATTAAACAACTTGCTTTTAAGAATGCCAGCCCTGTTTGCCAGGATTTACTCCAACACCACTGCAAGGAGTCCCTTTCAGACTATGTCCGCCTTTGGTCAGTGGATATAGAGGGTGTTCAGTCCTGAGATGTTTGTAGCTAAGAGCCCCAGTCGCCGTGCACCACGTGCAGCTTTTTCCTCCCACCCGGCATTCACACAGACGTGCTGCAGACTATTCCTATAGCAACCGTGCTAATCCGCACCCACTCCTCAGCCGCCATCTTGAGGCTTTGTCTGTGCATGCTCCTGTTTACGCCCATGTGACAAAAAGCCTAAATTCACATCAGACTTTATAACTATATCCATTTCTAAATACAATCAATTTTCATTCTTTACTTTTATACAATCAGTGTTTTGGTTTTTTATGTTTTGTTTATAAAACTTTTGCCTAAATTTTAGGGGATTATTTCATATTTTGGCATTTTCCATTCCATTGTTTTTTCCTTATAAACCCCATTTTATTCAGAAATCCATTTTTGTCTGCTTTGGGCTACCAGCCCCTGTGTCTGAGATTAAGAAGGTGTGTTGACCACGCCCTGCCCAACCTGCACCCAGTTTTTGCCTCAGGCAGTAAACTTTGACTTGGCTGGGATCTTTTAAAAAGCCTCTATATCTGAGATTAAGAAGGTCTGCTGACCACACCCTGTCTCACTAGCATCCAGCATTTCCCCTCAGAGAGTAATCTTTCACTTGGCTGGGATCTTTTGATTTTTTCCACTAACTAAATTTATTCTCATTAAATTAGCAGGTAATATGCACAAGCCACCAGATTTTTCCTGCTTGCCCAGTCCACCATCCTTCGCAGGTGTACAAGAACAGGCTGTGCTGCAAAGCACCGTAGAACATACAGTCTATTTCCACCTAAGCAAATGTCTTAAACTCTAAGTGATTCTTTGTAAATGTGATAATTGTCTACAGCCCTGGACAAGGAAGGACAGCTTTAGATAAAAGGGGATTTTCCCACTGTCCAGAGTTAATGGATACAGTTAGGTCATGTGTCTGTCCAACCTGTCTGTGTGTTATAACCGTTTGTCATAACCGTTCTTCAATGTGTCTTTGTAACTGTCATATGTCCATGTTCTGTGTTTTTGTCAAAACAAAGTGGCCACTTCAAACTTGTTTTATTCTATGTTGCTCACAAAAATTAAATTTACTTTTGGCATGCCTCTTAAATTTTTTTT
>VZQC01010225.1:72328-113488 GCA_009823505.1 Rhizomys pruinosus
GAGAGAGAGAGACTGGAGACTGCAAGGCTTGTTAAACTCATTAAGTCTGCCCCCAATGATGTACTTCCTCCAGCATGGTCACACCTTCTAAGACCTCCAAGAACAGTGCCACCAACTGGAGACAAAATGTCTGAATACTTAAAGCCTATGGGGGACACTCATTCAAACCACCATACTCAGGGACAATGTTTCATTATTAGAAGTTCAGTCCTCACATTCAGTTAGCTTTTTATCTGTAAATAGAGTGAAACAATCTGAAAAACTTACTAAGTACCCTCCCTTCAATAAATTGAAAACTGTCAAACATTTTTTTCTTTGAGGTCTGGGTCAAAGGGATACAGGATAGGGATGCTTTGTTACCTCTCTATAAGACAAAGGAACATAAAATGAAACCTGTGATGAATTTCTCTTGTCTGGTGGTCCAGAGTGTGCTTATCATCCTCTCTTCCTGAGCAACCACAAGGAAAGGCACCTTGTCAGATTCTCTGCTTTGCTCATTGATAAGATCCAAGTTTCCTACATCTCATGCTTATTTATTAGTGCTTCTAAAGAAGGTAGAGCCTATTTGTATTCATTTGCTCTTACAAATGTGAATTTTTTAAGTTGAGGAGAGATAGTTTATTTCATGGTAGTGGCTAACCCACTAGCATGGGCTGGACCCCAGGGATCACTCCATACAGGAGTCAGCCCCCAACAGAATTTTGAGGGGCCTCTTATCCCCATGAGACAAAAGTGCAGATAGTACATAAATAGTGTTCAAGTAAGTGGTTCACGGATAACTTAGAAACACAGAGACTGTAGAATATGACAACCTGGAGAAACAAAGACTTCTATTTTAGGTGACAACTACCATGTCTATTTTCATTTTATCTCCAGTCTTAGAGTTCTTCCTGCTCCAAGTTCCTTGATTATCATAACACTGTAAAGTCTTTCAGCATAACATTGTAAGAACCCATTTCTCTATTTCCACAATATCTCCATAATATTCCTTCCTCTTCATGGACCTTATCCCTATGTTTATTTAAGAGGAACTCTGTTATATTCTTAACAAGTCACCTGTAGCCTGGTGGCTTCCACCCAATTTTAGATAAGTTTACTGAGCATATGTAATATAGCCAGTATGCTGAGAATTACACATGTGCAGAGCTTGTCCCTCATCAACCTAACCTGCCCTAGGCAGGTGAGACCATACAAGCAGTGTTGCTGACTGGGCCAATCACAAGTGGGAATGTGAACAGTACATAACCCCTAACCCTGCCCCCAATAAACAAGTCTGTGGCAGCTCACCCTCTGTCTGCGTTCACCCAGGGGTGAACACAGAAACCCCCAGGGTCTGTGTCTTGACTCTATGCCTCTCACCCCCATTCCTTTGGTTGGACCCCAATATTCCCCAGCAGGCCTGGGGGATTGTCTACATCTGGCACACCAACATCTACCTGCCCCTGAGGTCATAGCCTTTGATACTAGCTTTGTTTCACTGGTGTGATGTAAGCTAAAGTCCATTTTTGATCCTGCTACATTGGTCACCTGGTGCATCCTCTACCTCCTGGCCTTTCTTTGCCTTTTTCTCTTCAGGTGTCTGTTTCACTTTGCCTGCAGTGAATGCCAGGTCAACAAAACAGCTGCCCAGGTCCTCTCAGAAATGGTCAATAGGGATTCTGCATGCACCCCTCCCAATGAGGTGATTCGCTTCTGGCTCTCATCCATCTACAGTTCACAGGGGAATGAACTTGTCTCTTCCCTACATGGTACCACTCCTGGCCTCTTCCCTTGGTGGCTGGCCAGTCAAAGATGGGTAAGACCCTGCAAAACCAGGGCAACCGAAGACAGATGCAGTCAAATGTCAACAAGTTTCGGGCATAGCACTCGAGCTCCCACTGGACTGCTCCTAATGCAAAATTAAATAAAAAGGGTGGAAATGTAGTAGCCAGTATGTTGAGAATTAGACATTTGCAGAGTTTGTCCTTCATCAATATAACCTGCCCTAAGCAGTTGAGATCATACAAGCAGCTGAGTTGCATACCTGGGCCAATCACAAGGTGACAAGCTGAGAGCAGGAATGTGAACAGTACTAAACCCTAACCCTGCCCCCAATAAACAAATCTGAAACAGCTCACCCTCTGTCTGCATTCACCCGATTCCCAGGGTCTGTGTCTTGACTCTGTGGCTCTCACCCCCTTTCCTTCACAGTCGGACACCAGCAGGCTTGGGGGATTGTCTACACAGCTCAAGGTTGCTTTAGAGATAAGCACTCAGCTCTAGGCTGGCCACAGAGAGACTCAACAGAGACCAAAACACTGACCTTACTCAATTGATTAGGTGGCCAGAGGTTGCATAGACCTGATAACCAGTCCTGGATTCCCCTCCTTGGCAGAGGCATGGACCCAGACAGGAGAGATAACCACCTGCTATGCAGGGGGGACCCTAGGCACAAGCCTGAGATTAGCACCTGAGACCCAGTGCCCCCAGAAGCCCACCTAAAGCCTATTTAAGCCAGGGAAGCGCAGAACAACTTTGTTCTTACCCACCCTCAGGGGACCTGCTGTGAGATGCCAGGAACCTCTCAGCTGAGAACGTGCTGCCCCCATGACCCCAGTTTGAAGTTCATGCTGATCCTGCTGGCTACTGCTGCTACCCTGACCGGCCTGCCTGAGCTGTCCCAGCCCCTGGTCCAAGAGAGATCTGCTTCAGCAAATCAACTGGATTCTTGGAATTTCCTAGCATGGACCCCCTCCAGTGCTTCTAAGAGGCTAAGAGATAAGATAATGTCTTGTAGGTGAGCTGCCTTGGGGAGATAGGCTAGGGCAGGACAGAATTAGAATCATAGAATTAATCTGCATGATTATTAATAAAATTAGATTGTATTATAATATTTGTGTCCTGGCTTCCTTTGGACTTAGCCATGCTAGTCCATGCTCAAGGCACTGAGGGCAATTGATAGCTCCAGGGAAAGGGAGAATCAGGCTTTTTTTTTTTTTTGAGTGTGACACTGGAGTTGACCATACTGCATACTGCAAGGGGTGGACTTACACCTAAAATAGTATGACCATTTTTTTTAATATCCTAGAAGCTGATAACACAGGGATTTCTCAGTCCTCGAGGCTGGGTGCCTCAGTCAGGTCATTCCACAGTGACTGTGTCACACTGGAGAGGTCAAAAACCTGGGAGTTGCTGAGTCCACAAGGCTGGGTACACAGCAGTCCCAATCTAGCCTCAAAAAATCTGCAGGATTCCTGGAGAACTTCTGGTCCTTGGACAACAATGGAATCCTGGAAATGTTGATTATGGTATTGGAGAAGGAATCAGCGCCAGCAGCAACAAGGCAAAGCAGCGTGGCGGCAGGAGGGAAGGCCAAGCCAGCAGAAGCTGAATAACTTTCTGTCTGCCATGCCCTTTTTCTTCACTTGTGCCAGAAGGTGCTTCCCATATTTGGGGTGGGTCTTCCCACATCAATTTGGACAATCAGGGAAATTCCTCTGTTGAGGCTCCCTACTCTGGGTGATTCTAATTTGTGACAAGTTGACATCAGAACTAACGATCAAAAAATATTGTGTAAATGTCATGAATAAGACTATGAGATTTCTATGGAAAAGCACAGTGTGGACTTTTCAATTACCCATTCTTTTTTTTTTAATTAATTTTATTTATTTCTGTATGTGTATGAATGTACTGTCTGCATGCAAGTTTGTGCACCCGTGTCGTGCAATGCCGCGGAGGTCAGAAGAGGGTGTCGGATTCCCCTGGAACTGGAGTTCTCCTGGAATTGGAGTTTCAGATGGCTCTCGGCCACCATATGGGTGCTGGGGATCGAACCCGGGTCCTCTGCGAGAGCGTCGACGCTCCTAACCGCTAGGCCATCTCTCCAGCCCACCCATTCTTTTTTTTATATTTATTTTTTGGTCTTTTTCAAAACAGGATCTCCCTGTAGCCCCAGCTGCTCTGGAATTCACTCTGTAGACCAGGCTGGCCTTGAACTCACAAAGATCCACCTGCCTCTGCCTGCTGAGTGCTAAGATTAAAGGCGTGTGCCACCACTCCTGGCATTAATTACCCATTCTTGATGCCAGTGGCTCTCTTGTCCAATGGCATGTGGTGGATATGGTCGACAACTGTAAAAGCTTTTTTACAAGAATGCTTGTAACTTTGACCTGAAATTCCACACTGAGGAAAGTCAACCTTACTGATATACTGTATCTTAAGACCACATGCCCTGAGAAAGCCGATGTTACCTGTAAGAGGATGATAGTCTATAGTTGGAGTTCCTCTGGTAGATCCAGCCTGTTTGCTCCATCCCAGCTGAGGGTACAACATCGGGGGTTAAAAGGCTGTCTGTAGTATGTAGCCCAGTTGCATCTTCAAAAGATACCAACCTTGATCACCAACTGATTGTATTCATCTATGAAAACTAAAGGATCCCTGGAAATATAATAATTGTTTAAGGCAGTGTTTTGAGGTGGTTTATTGTGTATTGATAGGTGACTGAAATGCTGGGACAGAGTATCTGTCCTTAGTCTATGTTGGAAGCCACCAAAGTAGGTTCTTTTAACAGTGAAGAAATGCCACAGCAACAGGTCAGATGAACTTGCCAGCAAGTGAAGGCAAGCAGGAAAGAAGCAAAATTTTTGTTCTGGTTTGTCTTCCATTGCTATGACAAAACAGTCTGACCAACACCAACGTGGGGAGGAAAGGGTTTATTCAGCTTACATCTCCTGGGTCACAGTTCATCACCAAGGGAGCTCAAGACAGGAACTCAGGGCAGGAACCTGGAGGCAGGAGCTGAAGCACAGGGCATGGAGGAATGCCGTTCACTGGCTTGCTTTTCTGGCTCATGCCCAGCCTGCCTTCTTATACTGTATACAACCACCTGCCCAGGGTGGCACTACTCATTGTGGGCTGGACCCCCCCCCCGCCACTGCTCGACCATCAAGACAATACTCCACAGATGTGGCCACAAGCCAATCCAATGGAGCCAATTCCCCCACCAAGGCTCCCTCAACCAAGGTGTGCCAAGTTGACACCAAAGCTATCCAGCACAATTGACCCCTTGTCAACTTGACACACAAAACACGTCACTATTAAACCACCACCTTTCCAGTTCTTATCCCCAAAGTATGATGTTAACATTAATCACAACCTAAGACAGTACAAACTTAAAAGCCCTACAGTCCTTAAAATGTCCAAACACTTAAAAGTTCACAGTCTATTAAAAGTCTCTTAACTGTGGGCTGCTGTAAAATCCAAAACAAGTACTGTCTTATTTCAAAGGGAAGAATCAGGCACACCTAAACAAAACCTAAGTCCAGCAAAGTAGCTCAAGGCTGGACACCTGGGATTCACTCATGATCTTCTGGGCTCCAAAAGGTTTCGGCAGCTCCCGCTCTCCAACTCGGCTGTCTGTGGCACTCACAGCTCATCTTGCAGACCCAGGCTGACTCCATTCCACACCTGCCGCTGCTCTTGGTGGTCATGCCATGGTCCTGGCATCTCCAAAAAGCTGGGGTCACCACTGAAACTGAGGCAGCACCTTCACCAATGGTCTCTTCTGACCTCTCCTTGTGCAAAGACTCAACTTCTCTCCATGACCCCTGCAATCCTGGGGTCTCCACTGCAACCGAGGTGCACTTCTACCAATGGTCTTTCCTGACCTCTCACAGTGCCAAGCCTCGGCTGCTCTCATGAACCCCTCAAATTTCAACACCAGAACCATATAGGAGACTCTTACACATTACCAAGTTCTGTTTCCGGCTTGACATGGAGGCTTGGGCCCCTTCTGGAACATAGCTTCTGTGTGCTGACCCTGAAGAAATTCTTCCCAGAAGATTTCACCGCAGTGATGCTTGTCTCTTGTTACTTACAGCTGATTTTCCAACCCCAGCTAACCAGCATCAATTGTCCCAGTACAACAAAGATTTCACTTCAGTTTCTGGTCTCTTGTTACTTACAGCTGATTCTTTAGCCCCAGCTGATCAGAACCCATGGATTCCACAGTCATGATGATCTCTGCTCCCCTTTGAAAGTAGAAACTTCACAAGCCAGGCCTCCATCTTCTACAACTCCTTCAGCAAAACTGCTCCACAGCAACAATCTTTAGGAATTCAATGATCTTCCCAGCCCAAAGTTCCAAACGCTTCCACAATCCTTCCCCAAAACACCAAGGTCAGGTCTGTCACAGCAATACCCCACTCTTCTGGTACCAATTTCTGTTCTGGTTTGTCTTCCATTGCTGTGACAAAACACTCTGACCAACACCGACTTGGGGAGGAAAGGGTTTATTCAGCTTACATCTCCTGGGTCACAGTTCATCACCAAGGGAGCCCAAGACAGGAACTTGGGGCAGGAACCTGGAACCAAGAGCTGAAGCACAGGCCATGGAGGAATGCTGTTCACTGACTTGCTTTTCTGGCTCATGCCCAGCCTGCCTTCTTATACCATACACAACCACCTGCCCAGGGTGGCACTACTCATTGTGGGCTGCTCCCCACCCCACTGCTCGACCATCAAGACAATACTCCACAGATGTGACCACAGGCCAATCCAATGGAGCCAATTCCCCAACCAAGGCTCCCTCAACCCAGGTGTGCCAAGTTGACACCAAAGCTATCCAGCACAGTTTCCTTTCTCCATGTCCTTTGTCTAGGCTGCCACCAGAAGGTGCCTCCCATATGTAGCATTGGTGATAGTGTAGCATTCTGTTAGCTTGGCAACCCTTCTATTCCACCAATAAGTCAGCCCATCTTCTTTTAAGTGTACAATTTTAAACACCTTCCTAAAATATAGTGTCCACATATTTATACCAATAATTAAAATATATTTCATTGAAGTTGAGTTAATCTTGGTTGTCAACTTAACCTGATGTGGAACCAAGTAAAGGGCAAGCCTCTGGGCACTCCTGTGAAGGATTTTCTTAATCAGATTATTTGAAGACCCACCCTAAATTTGGGAAACACTTTCTTTTTTTTTGAAAATATTTTATTGAATTTTGTGTATTTCATAAAGAACATCTCAATCATCTTTACACTGCCTTCCCCACTGTTACTCTCCAACCAACCCCCCATACACACGGTAGTTCTTTATTTTTAATTTTCATTTTTTTATTGATGCTTTGTGTATTTCATACATCATTTTCCAATTCAGTTCAGACATATTTCCCTTTCCCTTCCCCCCACCCCACCCCACCCCATCTCAGATCATGCATTCTGCCATAACTGTCCTGCATCTTTCACTCAGTTTTTTTTTTCATTTTTTAACAGTAAGTGATAATTTATGAGTAAAAGCATCCTTCATGTAAAAACAGTTTGCAAGCAGTTGTGCCCAAATCCACACAGCCCATGGGCCCCACCATCCAGCGGGGGTGGAGTGGGGGGAGGACTTGTATGTTCAATCAAGTTGATCAAATGACTGTCCAGACTATATTGCTGTAGCACCGTTTACCCCAATCGCAGCCCTTACATTCTACCACGCCCCCTTTTCTGCAGATTGTTCCCTAGGCTTAGACAAGGGGCACAGGTGGATGAGAAGCAAAACAGTCTACTTTCTCTGGAGCTGTTGTCTTGGACTCTGCTCAGTTCTGGCTGTTTCCTTTCATGGGCTGATGGTTTGTCCAGGATTAACCTTTTGATCCTACTAATGAAGCACAAACAATTAGATATAAAGGTATTTAAACAGTACTAATTGTTATGGTAGGTTATTTTGGTATAGACACAGATGTTTGGATGATATGTTAATCCACGAATTACATTTTTTTCTGTTAAATATGACAGGGTCTTACTATGGCTTATAACATCTCCTAACCACTAGAGGATGTAAGCTTGTGGGTTATTCCTCCAAGGAGAGAGCCAATAGCCAATTAGATTTGGGATATACAGGCATATGGCTGCCTCTGCTGCACAGCATTTCCAGGCAGGTGAGGTGTAACTGGTGCTGACGGAGGAGTCTTGCTTGACTCAAGGAGACCCATATTTGCTTTATTGGTTTAGTGGCCTTTGGTAACACTCTCTGGTATTCCAGAGACCATCTGTACACTTGCATGTGTGGTCTCAATACATCTTTCCCATGTTAACAGAGCCAGATGCACACAACTGAGAGGTCATAAACCGTAGAAACGTCGGCCAGAATGTATGACACATACCCTAGGCTAGGGTAACATCTTACAAACTACAATAGAGGTACCCTCATATTTACAGAAAATTTTCCCACACAGAGAAAGAAGTTTATTTTGCACCAGATGAGAAAAGTGCAGCGTCTCACAACTAGATACACACAGACTGTTTGGGAATTTCTCAAATGCATAAGCCGACACATTACAAATGCACAGGCCTCTGCACATAAACCGCCAAGCAATCATATAATGTACCAAAGAGCATCAATTCGCCTACTTAGAACTCTGTTAACGAAGCGCCCTCATGTTAAGGAGGAGCCAGGAAACGTCAAAAGGTCATGTGATGGATCAGAACGTAGAGGATTAAATCGCGGCAAGGTGTGGAATCCGTGGACAGTTGCCTATATTCAGCATACACCCCACCACAGGGCTAAGGGGTCATTGCAGAGTAGGTGGCAGAAAGATTCTAAGAGCCAGGAGGTGGTACAAGACCAGATGGAAATAGAATCATACAAACTCCAAGGACCCTGTTCATATAATATTGATGCAATTGGTATAAGCAGTGCACAAGAAACCATGAAGCTCAAGCTGGACAAAAACCCACCCGAACTGCAAGAATGGTAACAGAGGGTTCAACCCTTGGTCTGAGAGAATATTGGCAGCGTGTTGCAGTTGGATTAGGAAGACTGGGGCCTTCTTTAGTAAGGTACTCTGGAATAGGCTGACGTAAGGCTAAGGGGGGGGAGACTGGCAATGCAGAGTGTTGTGGGGAGTAGTTTAGCATAATGGACCATAGCACAGATGACAGAATTAGTGAACCTAATAGGGGTTGGGTTGGGGGGTGGGGAAGTGCCGTGCAGAAGGGTGCCAGTGGGGAAGCAGTGGGTATAATGGGTGTATAGACTAAATTTTATGAAACACATAAAAATTTCATTAAAAAATAAAATTAATTTTAAAAAAAAATTGTAATTCCTCAATAGCATTTATCATTAATATCTAAACACGCAATTCACTTGGATATTGGTTGTCCTTTCTCCCCTTGCTAATCATTTTGTTCAGGCAGAAATCGACATTCAAAGACAAAGTCTAGTTATATATGTATGTATATCAAACTTTTTGACTACTGATAGCCACAAGGATGCACATGTAAGCTATAACTGACAGAGTATGTCTTGAGCCAAAATAATACAAAGGTATTTAAAGTTTTACAAAAGTATGAGGATCATGTATTTAGTATCTTGAAAATTATAAAGATGTTGGGTTGCCTTATTTATGTTTAACTGCCAATTTAAAAGTGCCTTTCACAACTAGGAACCGTATTTTAGAAAATATTCCTGGAAGTAATCAAAAGTAGAAGGGACACATTAGAATACCTGATGGAACAAAACAAAATAATCTTAAAAATACAAAAGCCTGCTTGTTAGTAAGTACTTCAAGGCCAATAACATGAGTCGAATAGTTCAAAGAAAGAAATGGCAGCTCATGCTGGGTCTTAGAAGAGAAACAGCAAAGCTGCTCCTATTTATGTAATATTATATTAGTAGTTAGTATAATTTAGTTAGACACAAATACAGATCTCCTTATTTTCCCTTTCTGAGAAGTTCTATATTGGGTAAATATCCTGTTGGATTAGACTGTAGCACTGTCTAAATTGGATAAGTGGTTCTACAATGGTGCAACTGAAGCTAGGCTGCCAAGCAAGTGCCTGCTCAGCATGATTTTTGAATAGTTGGTAAATGAAGCTTCTACATGCTGGTGTCTAAAAGAAGGCACTTGCTTTACAAGGATTATCTCTCAGAATTTGAGGCCGGTGTACATACTGCATGTTATAGGAAAATACTTGACACTGTGTAAAGAAAAATGGAAAATATGTTGATAAATTACGTTTTAAAAGGAAATAATGAATATATTAAAGTTAGTATAAGAAATATACTTCTTGGTGGCATGGAGAGGAATGATGGCTGCGTCGGTTAAGAGCACCCACTCTCTTGCAGAGGAACCTGGGTTCAATGTCCAGCAACCACATGGCAAATAACAACCAACTATAATTGCAGTTCCAGGGAATCCAAAAACCCTCTTCTGACCTCCAAAAAACCTGCATGCAGACATTACACTCATACACATTTAAAAAAAGAATAGACTTCTTGAATGGTCCTAGAAAATAATGATAGTAAGTGGAATTAACAGACAGGCCCATGGTCCTTGTTTTCAAAATACCCTGTTCTTAAGTATATAAAAATAACAAGCATATCAAACTCATAGGAAACACCACAGGGAACATATAATTCATGTTCTTCTTAAATAAAAAAGATCTTTCCTGAAGTACTGAGATTTCTTTCCTATCTACAAAGTAACACTGATCCAAAACATTAAATATGTAAAAATTTCCTAAATCCCTAGCCCCTGGAATTGAGGAGGGCAGATCTCTGTAAAATCCAGGTCACTGGTAAATCGGCCCGAAGGGGCTACAAGGGACGCACCTGGTTTCCAAACCGCACAACAAACACAACAAAAAACCAAACAACCACCACGAACCAGGAACGATCTCGTAAAAATCCTTTAGTAGCCGGCATCACGAAAGACCTTGTGTCTAGGACTCAGTAATACAAGGGTGTGTCTGGCCCAGGTGCTTCAAGGAGAGCTAGGAACCTGTCACTCTTTTAGTAGTAGTCCTGCAACAGCTATGAAGGAGTTAGATTAGTAAAGGGGGAGAGACAAGTGTTGTCTGTATACATCTGTGACATGATAGACACATCATCTAAAGGAATATAAATGGTACTGTCAGAATCATGATCATGAAGTGGAAACATAATGTTAATGAATCCATAGTAAATGCTAAGCAGGCTAATGTACGGGTACTTTTCTTGGAAAGTATAATATACAGAAAATCTTTCAGCACTAGAGAAGAACACGGAAAACTAAGATAAACTGAGTATCTGATTCTCAAAGGAATCTTTTATTGTGTCTACTTTCTGAACTATGTGATGAGTAAGAAGTGGGGTGATAACCCTATAAGTACGGAAGCCATGCTAGCAAAGAAACCCTGAATCCAGGTAATAGGTGATGCAAATGCTGCAAATACAGGAAAACTGGGATATTAACGCCGGGATTAGCTGCTGCAGGAGACTGTTATAAGGCACACCTTACCCTGTTGACATCTCCAGTTTCCCGCCCTTTAAGCACCTACAAAGCATGGTTACTACGAAACCACAGAAGTCTTTACGAACACACAGAGTTTACTACTACCCTCCCTTCGTATACGACTTCCTCCTCGTTAATATGGGTGCTGAGGGCTCCAAATCTCGGCTTTCCTCACGTGCAGGCCCTTTCTGGGTACCAATGCAATTGGTAAAGCTGTTCCATCACCTGATACCAGAAGACAACTATCTGGCAAGTGATGAATGACACTTTTCTGAATTTTAACCACATCAATAGCCATCTTATTCAGAGTCATAACCATCTTGACCTGTCTTGTCAAAAAAGAAATCACAATACTGGCCTTCTCTGGTCACCTCTTTTGGAGAATTACCCAAAATAAATGAATGCTGATTACAGCTGGTTTCCTTGTGGCATTCAACACTAAGCAAGCCAATGCTATCAAAACACAGACCCGAACTAGACTACCTTTCTGTAATAAAAACAAAATAAGAGTTAACTGTGGAATGACTTTCTGCTATAGGGAAGTGTCCTTCCGTTAAAGTAGGAAATTTCAACCCTAACCTTTAACCACAAGTTAAATCTATGTTCGTAAATCAAGTTAACAACTAATTATTCAAAGATCTGCCTTCCAATATAAAGTCAGCTTTTAAAAATTAGATAGCCTTTAGAAAAATAATGTGAAAAATAAAAACTTGAATATTGCCACTCTTATAACCCGTCAACTTGTACACTAGGGGTAAATAAAACAAATAGCTTTAATCTTAGATTCATGTTCCCTATTTCCATCCTCATGACTTTCCTTGCCCTGGCAAAGAATAGAAGTAAGGTGTGCACGATGTAGGTAGTGTGTGTAAGTGGTGTGTGTGTGTTGTGTGAGTGCATGTGTGTGTTTGAAAATACCAGCGTCTGTAAAGTGTGACACTGAAGGGGAATGCATTATTATCCCTGGTTATGTTGGGGCTTAGATTGATAACTATCTGTGTTGTGGTTTTTGGCGGCTGCTGCTGGGTCATCGGATCAGAACCCAGTCTTTCCTTATTTGCTAAACCTATTACTTAGAATATGAAAGAAAATGACCACCTATTGTTGTTAAATATAACCCATTCCAAAAAAAATACAGATGATTTCTAAGAAAGTGTCCTAGTCTCATTGTGCCTTTAATTTCCTCCAAATATCAGAAAGCTGATTTTGTTAGGCAACTGCCTAGCTGTAGCAATCCACTACATTGTTCGCCCATTGCCATGAAAAAAGACTCTTTATCTTACAACTTAATCCATCAGGTTGGGTGCACAGAGAAGCCCGAGGAGTGCAGGGAATTATAGATGTTCCCAAGTGCACATAAATCAGTAACATCACATGACTGCCAAACACAAAGCTATTCCTTGATACTCAAGCGGTGCACAATTTACGTTCATGCACTCGTCCTGTTTTCTGCTTATCTTCTTACATAATCCAATCTGCATTATTTGCAATTTGTTCGATTTTCATCATTCACTCAAACATCCACTCTTTCTCATTTAGCTGTGGAAAATCTGTTGGCTCCTGAATCTTGTGCACGAGCACAGCAGTTAATGATTTTACTTTAAGTGATTTTTTGCTAAAGGCATGATTGAAACAGTATTTAATGAATGTTTAATGGTCATTCAGAAACATTTGCCTCTCCTGTATCCAAACACATGGTGACAGTTTGTTCATAATCTTGGAGAAAAAAAATGGTGACTGATTATGTTGATACTTAGAGATAGTTTACTTGAACCATGTAACATTTTAGAACCAAATTGTACTAGATATACAGCTTTATTTCAAGAGAAAAAGAACTAACAAAAAATAAAGATAAACCACTCTCTGCTTGACTCCATTAGCCTCTTCTTTCTTACTTTTCTTTTTCCTGCCCTTGCAATCTCAGCTACCCCCCCGCAAACCTGGCCAAAAGAAGCAAGCACAACAAGAGGAGACGATGTAGCTTTGAAAAAGGAAGCAGTAACAAATATTAAAGGAATACGTGAGTTACACATCCCAGGAAGGAGTCAACAGATGCTCTGATAATTTATATTACACATTAAAAATTGGCTGCATTACCCTAATCCATGATGAACGCAATATTACTCCAGAGGTTTTTGTGATAAATGGAACCAACAAAGACAGGGTTAGAATCAATCGCAGGCAAAATATCAAAAATTCAAAAAGCTCTAGATGTACAGATAACATTTGAGGACCTTTGTTTTTCTTCTATAGTAGCGATAAGTTTATTTGGGTCCCTTTATAATTAAACTCACTGAATGGGGGACTCAATTGCACCAACAGTTGCCACACCCGTGGTGCCCCTATCACCATGGAAAATCAGAGATGGTCGGTAGACGATTATTTCCCTATTGCAATGGGGGGACCTTTCAGAGGGTATGTTGTTAAGAATAGGAGCTAAAAATAAATAGCCAGTTTGGGGTGAAGACCCCCACAATTAATTTCTTTCCGCTGAGAAATTTCTTGGATCTTCCAGTAAACTTATCCTTATTCTGGCAAAAATAGATAACCAGAGCTATCAGAAAGGAGAAGTATCTTTATTCAAGACAATCCAACGCAGACAAGGTGAAGCAGATTTCAATTTGTCATAGTAAAATGCAAGGCAGCTACTGGGGAAAACAAAGGCTGAAAGAAAAGGGGGATTTCTTGAAGAGTACCTAGATCGACATGGGGACCCTTGCTGGCCCCAACTTAACAGGAGACATAGTGCTGATTCTATTAATCCTCCTGATAAGGGCCATGTATAATAAATTATGCTTGGAGACGAGCCCCCTGCCCGCTGGGGATGTTTGGGGGCTCACCAAAGGAAGGGGGAGAGAGAGTGCAGAGTAAAACACAGGACCCTGGGAGTTGGGTGAACACAGAACAGAGGCGAGCTGTTGCAGACTCGTTTACTGGGGGCAGGTTAGTTATGTCACTGTTGATTCTGGTCTCCTCTGTTGTATTGGCTCCAGGTCTGCACAGTCGCTGCAGTTTATGGTCTCACTGACCTAGGGCAGGTTAGGTTTGATAAGGACGAAGCTCAGCACTGCATAATTCCTCAGCATGACCTATGCTGTACAACATATGCTCAGTAAACTTACCCTAAAATTTGGGTGGAAGCCATCAGGCTAAGGCGACTGTTAAGAATAACAGAGTTCCTCTTAAATAAACGTAGGGATTAGGTCCATGAAGAGGAAGGAATATTGTGGAGATATTGTGGAAATAGAAGGAATGGTGTCTTACAATGTTGTGCTGAAGACTTTACAGTGTAGATAATCAAGGAACTTGGAGCAGGAAGAGCTCTAAGCCTGGAGATAAAATGAAAAGACATGGTAGCTTCACCACAAAGAGAAGTCTTTGTTTCCCTCCAGTTGTCAAATTTCTACAGGTTCTGTGTTTCTTCAAGTTATCTGTGAACCACTTACTCACCTGAACACTATTTATGTAAACTACTGCTACTTTTTGTCCAGAGGGATAAGAGGCCCCTCAAAACTGTGTTGGGGCTGACTCCTGTATGAGATCCCTGGGGTCCAGCCATGCTGAGTGGTTAGCCACTACCAGAAATAAACTACCTGTCTCACCTTAAAAAAATCACATTGGATAAGAGCAAATGAATTCAAATAGGCTCTACCTTCTTTAGAACCACTAATAAAATAAGCATGAGATGTAGGAAACTTGGTCTTATCAATGAGCAAAGCAGAGAATCTGACAAGCGCCTTTCCTTGTGGTTGCTTAGGAAGAGCAGATGATAAGCACACTCTGGACCACCAGACAAGAGAAATTCATTCAGGTTTATTTTATGTTCCTTTGTCTTATAGAGAGGTAAGAAAGCACCTTATCTTGTATCTCTTTGACCCAGACCTCAAAGAAAAAAAAATTTTTGATGGTTTTCAATTTACTGAAGGGAGGATACTTACTAAGTTTTTCAGATTGTTTGACTCTATTTACAGATAAAAAGCTAACTGAATATGTGAGGAATGAACTTCTAATAATGAATCATTGTTCCTGAGGAATAATAAAGGTGACACACTTCTGCCTTGTTTTTGGCATGAGACAAGGCCCTCTGGGCTCCCCCCAAGCCCACAGGATTCTCTTTCTGGCAACTAGTCCAAACCAGTTCAGATAAGACTGAGGGCCTGGTGTGGTGGCTCATGCCTTTATTTTTAATTTTTATTATTTATTTATTTGTTTTTCTTTATTTAGTTTTTTTATCAATCTAGATCCGTGTCCCCACACCTATCCCCCACCCCAGAGCTCATGTATTCTGCCAAACATGCTTTCATCTCTTTCTCAGTCTTTCTCAAAATTTCGATGTGGAAGTTGACTGTTTTGAGTAGAGAGTTCTCTGTTTCAGTCAGTTTTTTTTATTTCTATTGTTGTTGTTGTTTATGTTGTTTGTTGTTTCCAATATGCATCACTCCACTCCATGACTGCTTGCACAAAAGCTCAATGGACTGTGCACAAGAACATACCAGTAGGTTAATTGGCACTAGCATCCACAAGATGAGGGATACCAGTCATCGTTGTTTTTCTGGGACTGGTGTTAACTTCATTCAGCATGAGTCCTCGACTCCAGCATTTCCTGCAAAGCTCATGATGTCATCTTTCTTTACTTGCTCATATGATCCATTGTGTAGACGTACCACATTTCTCATCCACTCATCAGGTTGAGGGGCAGTTGGGCTGGTTCCAGCTCCTTGCTATTGAAAGAGAGCGGAAATAAACATGGACGTGCATGTATCTCTGTGTGGTGGGGTGAGTCTTGAGGGTACACGCCTAGGAGGNATAAGAGTGGTATGGCTGGGTCGGGTGGCAGTATCATTCCAAGACTTCAAAGGGTTTCTCACATGCTTTCCATAGTGGCTGCATGAGTTATACATTCCCACCAGCAGTGGCTGAGTGTTCCCCTTTCCCCACAACCTCTCCAGCACTTGGTATCATTTGTTTTATTGATCCTAGCCAGTTTTATTGGAGTAAGATGATATACTTAAATGGTTTTGATTTGCATTTCCTTATGATTAATGATGTTGAACCTTTTTTAAGATGTTTCTTCGCCATCTCTAATTCCTCACTGTGAAGTCTCTGTTCAGACTATTTGCTCCACTATGAGTGGGTCAATTTGTTTTCCTTTCTTCTTTGTTTTTTGAGTAGTTATGTTATATATTCTGTAAATCAATGCTGTGTCAGTGTTTCTGCTGTGAAGATTTCCTCCCACTCTGTGGGATTTCACCTCACTTCCTTGATTTGTTTCTTTTGATGTACAGAAAGCTTTGAGTTTAACGAGAGTCCCATTTGTACATTGTCAACCTGATTCCTGTGCAGCTGCTGTCTGATTTGGAAGTCTTTTCCTAGCCATTCTTTATTTGCTCAACTTTTTCTTCTAATCACCTTCAGAGTTTGGGGTTTCATGTTGAGTCTTGATCCATCTGGAGTTAACTTTTGTCAGGGGCGAGAGGTAGGGGTTTAATTTCATTATTTCTACAAGGGTGATCAGTTTGCCACACCACTTGCTGAAGATGCTGTCTTTTCTGCCATTGTGTCTTCTTGGCCCCCTTGTCAAATTACATGAGATGTGAAATTGTTTGTGTTCAGTTTGGATCTTTGTTTTGTTCCACTGGTCAAAAGGTCTGTTATTTGTGCCAGTCTACCAGGTGTTTTATGATTATAGTCCTGTGTACGTAGTTGAAGTCTGCTATTGACGATCCCCCTGTGCTCTTTTTGCTCAGGGATGTTTTGGTCTATCAGGTGTCTTTTGTCTTCCATAAATTTAAGGACATTTTTTTTCCAAGCCTCTGAAGAAACTCTTGGGGATTTTGCATTGGGGTCGCTAAATCTTCTATACACGCGTGTATTGTGGTAGAATGGCCATTTTTACAATGTTAACTTTTCCCAACCAGGACATGGGAGGGTTTTCCCATTCTGATGTCTTTTCAATTTCTTTCTTTCAAGGTTTAACATGTTTATTGTAGAGATCTCTTTGTGTCTTTGGTTAGGTTTGTTCCTGGTATGTTATTGTTTTTGAGGCTATTGTGAGTGGAAGGGTCTCTTGAATTCCTTCTCTCCAGTTGCTTTTGTTGGTGGAACAGAAAGGCACATTTTTAGGTTAATTTTGTATCCTGCCCACTTTGCTGAAGTGTTAATCATTACTATGGATTTTTCTGGTGGAGATTTTAGCATCCCTTAAGTAAACACCATATCATCAGCAAATAGGGATAGCTTGACTTCCTCTTTTCCAATTAGTACTCTTTATTAATTTCCTTTTCTTGCCTTATTGCTCTAGCAAGTGTGCATTAAGCACTATATTGAGAGAGGAGTGGTGACAGGGGGGCAGCCTTGCTGGTTCCTACCTTAAAGGGAATGTTTCTGTCATTCCCTCATTTAGGATGATTATGGTTCTGGGGATTTCCTGTATATGCTTTGATTACAGTGAGGAATGATCCCTCCAATCCATTTCCCTCCTAGGACTTTAAGCATGAAGGGATGCTGGATTTTGTCGAAGGCTTTTTCAGCATCAATTGAGATGATGGTGTGGTTTTTTGTCTTTCATTCCATTATGTGTTATGATTGTTTATTTATTTTATATGTTGAACCATCCCTGCATCTCTGGTATGATCCACTTGGTCATGCGATGGATGATCTTTTGATGTGGGTCTGTATGCATTTGCCCGTATCTGTTTAGAATTTTGGCATCTGTGGTTCATTAGGGCATGGTCTATAATTCTCCTTTTTGGTTGTTATCTGTGCCTGGTTTGGTAATAGAGTTATGCGTGCCTTCAATGGAAGGAATCTGGGAGATCTCCCTCTCTGTTTATCCTTGAACACAGTTTTTCAGTACTAATGGTTGTAGGTTCTTTTGAAATGCTTATAGAATTCTGCTTGTGAAACTTCTGGCCTGGGCTTTTTATCTTGGGAGGTTCTTATTACATCTTCATTTCTTCAGTATTATGGTCTGTTTAACTGTGTCTCTTCTTGTTAGCTTGGTGATTCCCAGGATTCAGATATTCATCCATTTCTCTAGGTTTCCAACTTAAGTAGACATATGTTTTTGAAGTATTCCCATATGATTTTCGGATCTTTTCCTTGTCTGTGTGATATTTCCCTTTTCCATCTATGGATTGTATTGATTTGGAGTTGTTCCTTCTTTCTTTTGGTTAACTGGACTAGAGGTCTGTAGCTATCTTGTTTATTCTTTCAAGAACCAACTTTGGATTCATTTGATTTTTGTATTGTTTTCTTTGTTTTCTGATTTCATTGATCTTGTGCTATGATTTTTTATTGTCTTTCTTGCATTTAGGGACCATCTGTTGTTACCTCCTGCAATATGGATTTTTGGCTGCAGTGTTAGATCATTCACTTTGCTCTCTTTTGTTTTTCTAGTAGGCACCCAGGGCTAATATAAACTTCCCTGTATGGACTGCTTTTAAGGTATCCCATAGGTTTTGTTGTGTTGTATTGTCATTGTATCAGTTACCAGGAATGCTTGTTTTTCTTTCTTTCTCTCTTCCTTGACCATTCATTATTCAAGAGTGGTTTGTTTAGTCTCCATGTGTTCTTGTAGGAGTAGGGGCTTTTCCTGGTGCGCTTGATGTAGCTTTATTGAACTGTGGTCTGATAGAATGCATGAAATTATTTCATATTTTTGTATTTGTGGGAAGTTTCTTCTGTGTCCCAGTTTGTGGTTTGATTTTGGAGAATGTTCCAGGGGTGCTGTAGTAGAAAGTGTATCTCTGGTATTACGGAGTGGAATATTTGGTAGGGGTCTATGAGGTCCATTGGTGTATCATATCGGGTTCCGTCAGATGTTGTTTATTCTTGTCCTTGTTTGACCTGTCTAAAGACTCAGTGGGGTATTGAAGTCCCCTATATGAGTGTACTGGAGTTTGTTGTGATTGTGGTCCTGGAGAATTGTTTTATTAAAGTTTGGCAGCAGAGTTTGGGGCATATATATCATAATTGTTGTCCCTGGTTTGTTTCCATTGCTGTGACAAAACACTCAGAAACCAACTTGGGGAGGAAAGTATTTATTCGCTTACATCCTGGTCACAGTTCATCACTAAGGAGCCCAAGCAGTAAATTCAGGGCAGGAAACTGGAGGCGAGCTGAGCACAGCCATGGAGGAATGCTGTTCACTGGCTTGCTCGCTCTCGGCTCATGCCCAGCTGCCTTTCTTATCCATACACACAACCACCTGCCCAGGGTGGCACCACTCATTGTGGGCTGGGCCTCCCACACTGCTTGACATCAAGACAATACTCCACAGATGTGTGGCCACAGGCCAATCCAATGGGACAATTCCCCAACTAGGCTCCCTCAACCCAGGTGTGTCAAGTTGACAACTAAGCTATCCAGCACAATTGTGAAATCTTCTTGGTGAATTGTTCCTTTGATAAAAATGTAATGGCCCTCTTTGTCTCCTCTGCTTTCCTTTACTTTGAAGTCTATTTGTCTGATATTAAAATACAAACACCTGACTTCTATTTTGGTACCATTTGCTTGGGATATTTTTTTCTCATCCTTTCACTTTAAGGTGGTGCCTGTCCTTGAAGTAAAGATGTTTTTTTTAGAAGCATATGGATGGAGTCTGTTTTCCTAATCCATCTCCCAGTCTATGCTTTTGATTGGGAATTTGGATTGTCCATTATATTTAAGGTTATGACTGATAGGTTTGTGTTCCTCTCTTTTGCTTAATATCCCATTTGTGGTTTGGTTTAGGTATTACTCTGCAGTTATGCTTTTTATTGATTTCTCTTTCTAGGTGACTGGGATGCTTGTTCCATTTCTTCTTGTCCTTTGAATTGCTCAAATTTTTCTGAAGGTTGGTTTCTGGCCATGTATTCTTTCATCTTGTTTATGTCATGGAAGGTTTTTTCTCTCTCCTTCAACTGTAATCAACATTTTAGCTGATATAGTAACCTGGGTTGGCATCTATTGTCCTTTAACACTGGAATGCTTTTGCTCCATGTTCTTCTTTCTTGCTTTCATAGTTTGCATTGAGAAGTCAGTTTAATTCTGTTAGGTTTCCCCTTATAGGTCACTTGTTTTTCTCTTGTGGCTTTACGGATTTTGTCTTGTTTTTGTTTGGGTGTCTAGCATTTTAACTATGATGTGGCATGGAGATGTTTCTGATTCTTGTCTGTTTGTGGTTCTATGTGCTTTCTTGTTATTTGTATTGGTTTGTTTTTCTAGTTTGGGGAAGTTTTTATCACATTATTCTGTTGAATATCTGATCAAACATGTCTCTTGGATTCTTCTCCTTCCTCTATCCCTATGATGCGAGGTTTGATCTTTTCATAGTGTCCCAAGTTCCTGGTTGTTCCATTTTGTGTAGTTTTAAATTTTTCATAATCTTTACTTGAGTTATTTTAGTATTCTGGGTGTTATCTTCTGCTCTGTTCTGATATTCTTTGTTCTGCCTCCTCCATTCTGCTTCTGAGGCTTTTTCCATTCATTTCCTCTTGATTGGATGAGTGTTTGATTTCCTTTTTCATTTCCTCTTCTGATTTCTTTATTAATTCTACTTCCTTTTGGAGCTTCTCAATCTCTTCCTATAGCTCTTTGTTTTTGCTCTTGGTTTCCTTATCTTTTCACATGGGAATCTTTCAGTGTTTCTACTTCCTTACAGAGTTTGTCATCTCTCTCTCTAGGTCCTTCTTGAGTTCTTCATCCTTCTTTTCTTAATTCTTTGATTTGCTCTTTTAATCTTGTAGTTTTTTATTATGTTCACAATTGTGTTTCTGATATCTGTCTCCTGGGCCATTCCCAGGGGGATCCCACTGTAGAAAGAATCTTCAAAGGTGGTGGAGACTTGGTGTGGGTAGTACCTGCTTTCCATGTCTGTTCTATTCCTTCGTGTTCCTGGCCGGTGGCTTCTCCTTGACTCTATGGTCCACATGTGTCCTCGTGTCCCAAATGCTAGCTTCACCATGTTAAGGCTTGTCTTTGCTTGTCACTTCAGATGACTTCGTAATGGGTGGGGGGGGTGCTCTTAGATCTTCGAGCCCTGCACCTGCCTTGCCTATCTTGTCTGTGGTAGATCCTCAGATCTCAAGAACTCACACAACTCTACCTGTTATAGCAGCTTGGGCAGGTACTAATCTTCCGCCCCCAAACCACAAAAGCCAATTAAGCCAAAGACAACCTCTAGGATATACTAGATTACATCAGTCAACAAGTCAGCCTTGTAGGACCCAGTTTCCCCTACCATACCACACTGTCCCCAAAGCCCACGGAGGCACACAACGGAGGTCGAATGATTAGAGGGGAGAGGATGAGGGGACAGGAGACACAAAGAAGTGACAGCAAGACAGGATTTCTGATCAAGCTGACCACATTTTATTTTTGAGCAGGTTTATATAGGATTTGGATGGGGTAGGGTCAATGAGGAGGAGGCAGCTTGTGTGAGATGGGGTGACTTCTGGTGTAGCCAATGGGTTTACCACATTAAGAGTCTCTCAGGCAGAGTCCCATTTTGACCTAGTCTGCTGAGTCACTCAAATGCAGAAGTGACATCTGAAGACAGGTCCTGAAACCCTAGTCAGGCTCGAGGGGCCTAAGAAAAGGAAACGCCATGGCTCCCCAGCATCCTCCTTCCTTTCTGTACAGTAGAAAAAGAAATGACAGACCCAAGGGACAGGGGATAGAGGCCTGATCCCCGGTAGGATTTGAACGGTGTGCTGGGCAAGGGACCTCCACAGATTTACCTGGGAGGGGGCCTCCAGACCTCTCAAGGTGTCTTTTTCCTGAGGAGAGGATATGACTTTAACACTCGAATCCTCTATGCAATTGGCATTTCCCTCGAGGGAACCCAGAATGGGCCACTAGTGCCCTTCCCTTGCAGTACCTTGTCTTCGCATTCCCATGGCTGTCATTTTTACTCAGCAGGCCTCTGGGATGCTCACGCTGGAAATATCATTATTGGGAGGAGAGCTCTGCATCTCATATGGACGACGCTGGGAGTAAAAGGAGTCCTCCTCTTAGGCATGTACCCTCAAGACTCACCCCACCACAGAGATACATGCACATCCATGTTTATTTCAGCTCTCTTCTCAATAGCAAGGAGCTGGAACCAGCACAAATGCCCCTCAACTGATGAGTGGATAGAGAAAATGTGGTACGTCTACACAATGGAGTTCTATGCAGCAGTAAAGAAAGATGACATCATGAGCTTTGCAGGAAAATGGCTGGAGCTAGAGGACATCATGCTGAATGAAGTAACACAGTCCCAGAAAAACAAACGATGACTGGTATCCCTCATCTGTGGATGCTAGTGCCAATTAACTACTGGTAAGTATTTCTTGTGCACAGTCCATTGAGCTTTTGTGCAAGCAGTTGGGAGTGATGCATATTGGAAACAACAACAACCATAACAACAACAACAATAGAAATTACTGCATCGAAGAACTGACTGAAACAGAGAACTTCTACTCAAAACAGTCAACTTCCACATGGAGAATATTGAGAAAGACTGAGAAAGAGATGAAAAGCATGTTTGGCAGAATACATGAGCTCTGGTGGGGGGATAGTGTGGGGACATGGATCTAGATTTGATAAAGAACATATAAATAAAGAAAACAAATAAATAAATAATAAAAATTAAAAAATAAAGGCATGAGCCACCACACCAGGCCCTCAGTCTTATCTGAACTGGTTTGGACTAGTTGGCCAGAAAGAGAATCCTGTGGGCTTGGGGGGAGCCCAGAGGGCCTTGTCTCATGCCAAAAACAAGGCAGAAGTGTGTCACCTTTATTATTCCTCAGGAACAATGATTCATTATTAGAAGTTCATTCCTCACATATTCAGTTAGCTTTTTATCTGTAAATAGAGTCAAACAATCTGAAAAACTTAGTAAGTATCCTCCCTTCAGTAAATTGAAAACCATCAAAAATTTTTTTTTCTTTGAGGTCTGGGTCAAAGAGATACAAGATAAGGATGCTTTCTTACCTCTCTATAAGACAAAGGAACATAAAATAAACCTGCAATGAATTTCTCTTGTCTGGTGGTCCAGAGTGTGCTTATCATCTGCTCTTCCTAAGCAACCACAAGGAAAGGCGCTTGTCAGATTCTCTGCTTTGCTCATTGATAAGACCAAGTTTCCTACATCTCATGCTTATTTATTAGTGGTTCTAAAGAAGGTAGAGCCTATTTGAATTCATTTGCTCTTACCAATGTGATTTTTTTAAGGTGAGGACAGGTAGTTTATTTCTTGGTAGTGGCTAACCCACTAGCATGGGCTGGACCCCAGGGATCCTTCCATACAGGAGTCAGCCCCCAACACAGTTTTGAGGGGCCTCTTATCCTCATGAGACAAAAGTACAGATAGTACATAAATAGTGTTCAAGTAAGTGGTTCACAGATAACTTAGAAACACAGAGCCTGTAGAATTTGACAATCTGGAGGAACAAAGACTTCTCTTTTAGGTGACGACTACCATGTCTATTTTCATTTTATCTCCAGGCTTAGAGCTCTTCCTGCTCCAAGTTCCTTGATTATCCTAACACTGTAAAGTCTTTCAGCACAACATTGTAAGAACCCATTTTCCTATTTCCACAATATCTCCACAATATTCCTTCCTCTTCATGGACCTAATCCCTACGTTTATTTAAGAGGAACTCTGTTATATTCTTAACAAGTCGCCTGTAGCCTGATGGCTTCCACCCAATTTTAGGTAAGTTTACTGAGCATATGTAGTATAGCCTGTATGCTGAGAATTATGCATGTGCAGAGCTTGTCCCTTATCAACCTAACCTGCCCTAGTCAGGTGAGACCATGCAAGCAATGTTGCAGACCTGGGCCAATCAGAAGCCAGAATGTGAACAGTACATGCCCCCAGTAAACGAGTCTGCAACAGCTCGCCCTCTGTCTGTGTTCACCCAACTCCCAGGGTCTGTGTTTTGACCACACCTCTCACCCCCATTCCTTTGGTTGGACCCCAAAATTCCCCAGCGGGCCAGGGGGATCGTCTACAAGCATATTTATTATACATGGCCCTATCAGGAGGATTAATAGAATCAGCACTATGTCTCCTGTTAATTGGGGCCAGCCAGGGTCCCCATGTCTTCCAGGTACTCTTCAAGAAATCCCCCTTTTCTTTCAGCCTTTGTTTTCCCCAGTAGCTGCCTTGCATTTTACTATGACAGATTGAAATCTGCTTCCCCTTGTCTGCGTTGGATTGTCTTGAATAAAGATACTTCTCCTTTCTGATAGCTCTGGTTATCTATTTTTGCCAGGATAAGTTTACTGGAAGATCTAAGAAATCTGCTCTCAGCTGAGAAAGAAATTAATTGTGGGGGTCTTCACCCCAAACTGGCTATTTATTTTTAGCTCCTATTCTTATCACATCACCCTCTGAAGAGGTCACCCCAATTGCCAATAGGGAATAATGTCACCGACCACTCTGACTTCTTCCATGGTGAATAGGGGCACAGGGTGTGGCAATTGGAGTACCCCTTCAGTGAGTTTATATAAAGGGCCCCAAAAACTATAGCTATAGAGAAAACAAAGTCCTCAAATGTTACCTGTACATCCTGAGAGCTTTTTGAATTTCTGATATTTTGCCTGCATGATTCTAACCTGTCTTTGTTGGTTCCATTATCACAAAAACCTCTGGAGTAAATATTGGTCATCATGAATTAGGGTAATCAGCCAAATTTTAATGTGTATATATAAATTATAGAGCATCTTGACTCCCTCCTGGGATGTAACTCCAGTATTCCCTTAATATTTCTGTTACCCTTTTTCAAAGCTACATGTCTCCTCTTGTTGCTGCTGCTTCTTGCCATGGGGGAGGTAGCTGGATGCAAGGCAGGAAAAGAAGAAAGAAGAGGTACATGAGAGTCAAGCAGAGGTGGTTTATCTTTATTTTTTTTGAAGTTCTTTTTTCTCTTGATAAAGCTGTATATCTAGTACAATTTGGTTCTAAAATGTTACATGGTTCAAGTAAACTATTTCTAAGTATCAACATAATCAGTCACCATTTTTTTTCTCCAAGATTATGAACCAACTGTCCCATGGTTTGGATACCAGGAGCAAATGTTTTTGAATGACATTAAACATTCATAAATCTGTTTCAATCATGCCTTAGCAAAAATCCACTTAAGTAAAATCATTAACTGCTGTGCTCGTGCACAAGATTCAGGAGACAAAGAATTTTCCACAGCTAAATGAGAAAGGTGAGGGTGAAACAAATGAAAAATGCAGATTGGGATTAGTAAAGAAGAAGCAGAAAACAGAGAGTGCATGAAGAAATTGTGCACCAGCTTGAGCTATCAAGGAATGCTTTGTGTTTGGAGTCATGTGATGTATGATTTATGTGACTTGGGACATCCTATAATTCCCTGCATCCTTGGGCTTCTCTGTGCACCAACCTGTGATTTTGGAGTAAAGAGTCTTTTTCATATGGGGAACAATGTAGTGGATGCTACAGCTAGGCAGTGCCTAACAAAATCAGCCTGATATTTGGAGACAATTAAAGGCACAATGAGCTAGACCTGTTCTCAGAAATCATCTGTATTTTTCTTGGAATGGTTATTTCAACAAAATAGGTGTATTTTCTTTCAATATTTAAGTAATAATTATAACACAATAAGGGAAGACTTGGGTTTTTCTGACTCCTACTGACCCAGAGCAGCATGCAAAACCACAAACAGATATTATCAATCTAACCCCAACATAAACCAGGGATAATGCATTCCCTTCAGTGTCACTACTTACAGAGCTGGTATTTTCAACACACACACACACACACACACACACTCACACACACATACACATGTGCACACATACTTCATATTCTGTGCCAGGGTCAAGGAAGAGTCATGAGGATGGAATAGGGGACATAATCTAAGATTAAAGCTATTTGTTTTATTTACCCAGTACAAGTTGACTATAAGAGGTGGCCAAGGTCAAGTTAGATTCTTTACATTATTTTTCTAAAGGCTATCTAGATTTATAAAAGCTGACTTTATATTAGGAAGGCAGATTGAATACATAGTGTTAAATGATTTAAGAACATAGGATTAACTTTGGTTACAAGGTTAGGTTGAAATTCATACTCTTAATGGAAGGCATTCCTAGAAAAGTCATTCCCACAGTTAACTCTTATTTGTTTTATTACAGAAAGGTATGTCTATTAGGGTTGTGTTTGATGATAGGCTGCTTAGGGTGAATGCACCAGAGGAACAGCATGAATCAGCATCATTTTATTTTGGGTAATTCTCCAAAAGAGGTGACCCAGGAAGGACAGTAGTGTGAGAAAGCACAGAGTCAAGATGGTTATGGCTCTGAATAAGATGGCTATTGATGTGGTTAAAATTCAGAAAAGTGTCATTCATCACTTGCCAGATAGTTGTCTTCTGGTATCAGGTGATGGAACAGCTTTACCAATTGCATTGGTACCCAGAAAGGGCCTGCAGTAGGAAAGACAGATTTGGAGCCTCAGCACCAATTAACGAGAGGAAGTTTATATTAAGGGAGTTTATATAAACCTATGTGTTCTTATAAGACTTCTTGTTTCTTATAACCATTTTTTGTAGGTCTTAAAGGGTGAAACTGAATAGTAACAATTTAAGGTATGTTGCTTTAACAAGTCCCTGAGCAGCTAATCCCTTAATATCCAGTTTTCCTGTATTTGCAGCATGCATCACCTATATACCTTGGATTCAAGGGTTGACTAGCAGGCTTCAGTACATTATAGAGGTTATCACACATCTTAGACATCATCACATAGTTCAGAAAGTAGATACAATAAAAGATTCCTTTGAGAAGATACTGCAGTTTATCTTAGTTTTCCAGTTTCTCTCTAGGTGAAAGATTTGTATATTTATACTTTCAGAAAAGATACAGTACATTAGCATGCTTTAGCATTTACTATGGATTCATAAATTATGTTTCCATTCATGACATGATTCTGACAGATACATTTTATTCCTTCTAGAGATGTGCATATGTCAAGCATGTATAACAGAAAACACTTTGTCTCTCCCTTTAATAATCTAACTCCTCCATAGCTGTCTGCAGGATACTACAAAAGAGTGACAGTTCCTATCTCCTGAAGCACATGGGTCAGACACACCCTTTATTACTGAGTCCTAGACACAAGGTCTTTCGTAATCAGCAATTCATTAACAGGATTTAAGGATAGTTCCTGGTTTTCTTTTGTTTGTTTGTTTGTTTGTTTGTTTGTTTGGTCTTTTTGAAACCAGGTCTCCCTTGTAGCCCCTTCTGGCTTTAACCAAGCTGACCTGGATTTTACAGAGATCTGCCTGCTTCAATCTCCAGGGTGCTAGGATTGTAGGAATTTTTACTATTAATGTTTTGATCAGGTTACTTTGTAGATAGAAAGAATCTCAGTACTTCAGGAAAGATCTTTTTTATTTAAGAAGAACATGAATTATATGTTCCCTGTGGTGTTTCCTATGAGTTTGATATGCTTGTTATTTTTATATACTTAAGAACAGGGTATTTTGAAAACAAGGACCATGGCCTGTCTGTAATTCCACTTACTACATTATTTTCTACTTACCATTTCAAGAAGTATATTCTTTTTTTAAATGTGTATGAGTGTACTGTCTGCATGTAGGTTGGTGCACCCGTGTAGTACAATGCCACTGGAACTGGAGTTAAAGACAGTTCTTAGCCGCCATGTGGGTGCTGGGAATTGAACCCAGGTCCTCTGCAAGAGCAGTTGGGTGCTCTTAACCGCGAGCCATCTCTCCATCCCCAAGAAGTATATTCTTATACTAACTTAATATATTCAATTATTTCCTTTTAAACAAGTAATTAATAACATATTTGCATTTTCTCTTACAAGTGTCAAAGTATTTTCTATAACATCAGTATTGTACCGGACACATAATTCTGAGATAATCCTTGTAAAGCAAGTGCCTTCTTTTAGACACCAGCATGTAGAAGCTTCATTTACCAACTATTCAAAAATCATGCTGAGCAGGCACTTGCTTGGCAGCCTAGCTTCAGTTGCACCATTGTAGAACCACTTATCCAATTTAGACAGTGCTACAGTCTAATCCAACATGATATTTAAACAATATAGAATCTTTTCAGAAAGGGAAAATAAGGAGATCTGTATTTGTGTCTAACTAAATTATACTAACTACTAATATAATATTACATAAATAGGAGCAGCTTTGCTGTTTCTCTTCTAAGACCCAGCATGAGCTGCCATTTCTTTCTTTGAACTATTCGACTCATGTTATTGGCCTTGAAGTACTTACTAACAAGCAGGCTTTTGTATTTTTAAGATTATTTTGTTTTGTTCCATCAGGTATTCTAATGTGTCCCTTCTACTTTTGATTACTTCCAGGAATATTTTCTAAAATAAGGATTCTAGTGAAGGCACTTTTAAATTTGGCAGTTAAACATAAATACAGGACCAACTTTATAATTTTCAAGATACTAAATACATGATCCTCATACTTTTGTAAAACTTTAAATACCTTTGTATTATTTTGGCTCAAGACATACTCTGTCAGTTATAGCTTACATGTGCATCCTTGTGGCTATCAGTAGTCAAAAAGTTTGATATACATACATATATACTGAATTGTCTTTGAATGTCTGATTTTGCTGACAAAATGATTAGCAAGGGGAGAAAGGACAACCAATATCCAAGTGAATTGCGTGTTTAGATATTAATGATAAATGCTATTGAGAATTACAATTTTTAAAATTAATTTTTATTTTTTAATTGAATTTTTATGTGTCATACATAATTTTTCAGTCTTACTCACCATTATACCCACTGCTTCCCCACTGGCACCCTTCTGCAGCACTCCTCCCCACCCCCCACCCCCCACCCCTATCAGGTTCACTAATTCTGTCATCTGTGCTATGGTCCATTATGCTAAACTACTCCCCACAACACTCTGCATTGCCAGCTCATCCCCTGAGCTCTAGTCAGCCTATCCAGAGTCCCTTTCCTAAAGAAGGCCAGTTCTTCCTCATCCAACTGCAATCAGCTGCCAATATTTCTTCAGCCAAGGTTGAACTCTGTTACCCATTTCTGCAGTTCTGTGCTGGGTTTTTGTCAGCTTGAGCTTTCAATGGGTCTTGTGCATGCTTATACCAATGCATCAAATTCATATGAACAGGGTACCAGGAGCTTGTAGGATTCATTTCCATATGGTCTTGTACCACCTCCCTGGCTCTTAAAATCTTTCTGCACCCTCTTCTGCAATGTACCCTTAACCCTGGGTGGGTGATGCTGAATATAGGCAACCTGTCCACGGATCCACACTCTGCAGACTCTTAATCTCTACGGTTTGATCAAACATGCCCTTTTGAGTTCCTGGCCTCCTCTTACATGCGGGAGCTTCCTTAATGAGAGTTAAGAGGCAATTGATGCCTTCTTGGGTCCTTCTATGATGCTTGGGGCTTATGTGCAGAGGCTGCATTGTAATGTGTCGGCTAGGCATGAGAAATTCATAAACCATGTCTGTGTGTATCTAGTTGTGAGACGCTGCACTTTTCTCATCTGGTGCAAAAGAAGCTTCTTTTCTGTGTGGGAAATTTTTCTGTAAATATGAGGGTACCTCTATTGTAGTTTGTAAGATGTTACCTTAGCCTAGGGATGTGTCAACATTGGCGACGTCTCTAAGGTTTATGACCTCTCCAGTTGTGTGCATCTGGCTAGGTGTGAGATTTTCAATATTTAAAATATGGTGACCTCAAATTGACTCATTCAATAGACAAAAATATGTTAAGTACTTATGAAAGACACTCCTAATTTTGGAGGAATTACAGCACATAAAACATTTAACTAATTTCTGCTCTGTGATACTAATATTCTTAGTGGGAAGAGACATAATACAAGATTAAATAAGTAAAGGAATATTCATTGCTAGTTTACAGAGAAAAAAATGGAAAAGAAAAAGGATACAAAAATTATTTTTTTAAATAAACTAGTCAGGATATTATAGATGTCCATTTTTAAAGCATTTATAATTTTGTTCCTTGTTTAATTTTGTTTCATTTTTGTTTGTTTCTTTTTTCATAACAGGGTCTCACATGTAACTCTGGCTATCCTAGAACTCTTTATGTTGACAAGGCTAGCCCGAAATTTACAGAAATCTGCCTTCCTGTGCCTCTAGAGTACAGGCACCATACCTTAGGTCTTAATAATCTATGTGTTTCTCAAAGTTGCTCTGTGGCTTAATGAGAAGTAAGCTAGGTACTTACATAAGCTCCATCAACTCTCTGCTGATTCTGAAAGAGATCTTCCTTCTTTATCAGAGTTTAGTCATTAACTAGTTTTGGGTCTTTATGAAGTAATATACACACCTATGATCCCAGCACTTGAGAAGTAGAGGCAAGAGGCTGCAATGTTGAGGAGAGACCGGACTACAGGACTACAGAGTCAAACTTTGTCTTGAAAACACACAAAGAAAATCAGAATAAAACAGCAGAAAGAAAAAGGAAAAATTAAATAATTTAACAACTTAGGACATGAACAATATACTTTTTTAGCCCAAAAATGTTACTAACATTGTGGAGATATGGAGAAGAGGTATAAGTGAAACAGTGAATATAATTTGAAAAGTACTGAACCACTGCAGTTTGTCAAAAGTAATAGTTTTCTATGAACTGTAAGATTAACCAAGCATATTTTTGTTTAGTTTTGTTTTTTAATATTTGGAAGCATAGGTCAATAATGATTGAATAAACACATGGAGAAATAAAAGAAACACTGTTTTGAATTGGGAAATTTTATGAAATTATAAGAAATTTGTAAGTTGGAAGAGGTAATGAAAATGAGCTTCAAAAATTGAGTCAGAAAGATCGGAGCCAAGGAAAAATCTACCCGGATGCAGAATTTAGTAATTAAATCTTTGGGGGGGGGCACAAGTATTAGAAAATATTGAAATTATTATTAATTTAACTTTAATTTCTAGAACAAAACAAGTTTGGTTTAACTTTTAGATTCATGCCTTTATTTTAAGTCATTATCATAGAAAAATCACAAAATTAATCTCTATGTACAATTATCTCTAATTCCAACACACATTGTGAATTAATTACAAGTATTAACAATTACAGTTGATATTTTTGGAGGGTTACTATTGGTTAGATACAATCACATTTGAGACTTATAGCCATCTAATGAGATTATTTCTGTTTTACTGATGAAATTTTGGTACAGTGAAATTGTTACATGGTTAAGTTTAAGGATAAACAGTTATTAAATGACAGATAAAACTCAAAGTAGATCTGGATTTCACATTTGTAAGTTACACAATCCTGACTCTAGTAATACTCTAGAAGGAAATGGCAGAATGGAAGAAACAGGGTTTAAGTTTAAAGAGTCAGAGAAGAAATGTACATTTTCAAGATATATAGAGCAATAAGAAATACATTATAGCCGTTAGTTGCAATGGTAAATATTTAGAATTCTGAAAACTTGAAGTACCCTGCCTACAATTTTATTAATATATTCATATAGTTTTATTAGCTTTCTAACTTTGTCATGTGGCAGAAATGTGCCATTTCCTGGGATTGATGTTTAGAATACTAATATATGAAATTATAATCAGAGGAATGTATGCCAAACCCTTAAAAAGTTGATATATAGATAGATGAATAGATGATAGACAGATAGATATAGATGATAGACCAATTTAGACAATACATGATAGACAATATATAGACAAAGATGATCTATATAGATAGATGATAGATTGAGATAGATGATAGAGATGATAGGTAGATAGATAGGATAGATAGATAGGATAGATAGATATGTTAGATAAATGATGATAGATAGAGATGATAGATGATCGATAAATAATAGATAGATGATAAATACAATTCACTGATCACCTAAGACTATTAGGTCTGTGTCCTAGATTCACTTCTATAGCCATGATAAATTATCCTGTTCAAAAACGACTTAGGAAGAAAGGGTTTATTTCGGCTAATAAGTGCAGATTACAGGAGCTTAAGATAGGTGGTCCCATCAAATAAACAGTGAAGAAAAAAGAGAACTAAATGCATACATACTCACTTGCCTGCCTGTTTGTGCTCAGCTTGATTTCTCCACTTCTACATAATGTAGAAGCCCTTGCCTAGGGAAAAGCTTTACCCCCAGTAAGCTGGTCTTCTTACATCAACTAAATTAAGATAACCCTTCCCAGGCATACTGTGATTGTTGGAATTAGAAATCTCCCTCATAGGCTCACATATTTGAATACTGGGTTTCAGCTGGTGACACTGTAGAGGCTTAGGAGGTGTGGTCTTGCTGGAGGAAGCACATCACTGGCAGCAGACCATGAGAATTCATAGCTCTGCCTAACTTCCCATTTCCTTTCTGTGCTTCCTGCATGTGTTTAAAGATGTGAGTGGTCAGCTTTGCATTCCTGCTGCATTCTGCCATGCCTCCCTTGAATGATAGGCCCTTATCCCTGTGGAACATTAAGCCAAATAAATAGGTTGCCTTGGTTAAAGTATTTTATCATAGCAACAGAAAATTAATATAGAAGTTGTACCAGAAAGTGGGTTATTTCTGTGAAGTACATTGTTTTCTTGAGAAATGTGGAAGCCTTTGGAACATTGGACTAAAATAGCAGTTTAATGTTATAATCAGATATTAATGGATTATTCCAGTAGGGGCTAGGCTCAAGATGTTTAGGAAGGAGAGGGAAGCAAGGATATAAACATCAACTGGCCTAGAAGTCATCCCTGTGATTGTTTGGTAAAGAAGCTGCCTGCCTTCTGCAGAGGCCTAAGGATGTTCCTAAATTGAATTAAAAAGTTATAAAATAATTTCTTTGTTGGGGGAAATTTCAAGATATCTTAACACTGAAGCTGTGATTTGATTATTACTGATGAATTTTATGCAAATATAAAATGAAAAAGAGTAAGTAGGCCAGAAAAAATGAAAAAGTACAGATTAGAGAGAAAGAGAGAAGAGAGTATCAAGAAGCTTAGTGTTACAACCAAGGTGTGTCCTTGGAGGGAGGCTGTACTTGTTAAGGGAGTTTAAACCTATGAGGAGAGGTCTCCAGGGTCTATCTGCATGGTATTGGCTTTAGAGGCATGAAAGGTGCAAGAGTGATGGTTTCATCAATTCTTTCCCAGTGGCTTCAGAGAGCCACCAAGAAACTAGACATGAAACCCTGGACACACCATAAATATATTTCAGATACCTGAAGTGAGAAATGGATGATAAGTAGTTCAGTAGTATAGAGACTAACTGGGATCTATAAACAACTCTCAAAAGGCTTCTGTGAAATTTCTCAGAAGTCCCTAGTACTTCTAGATTTGAGCTCAGAGATTTTTAAGGGACAGGTAATAATAACGCTACCAGGGCTTCTTTGTCACATGTGTATATCCAAATCAATGCATTCTTTTTTCCAGAGTTCAATAAACCAGTTAGAAACAAGTTTAGGGCTGCTGCAACAAATCTTCATGGCACACTTGTGATCATGATGCTGTTTTTGAAGGAGATGTAGGTTTCAAGTTGCCTTCACCAATACCATACACTTACATGAAAAGGAGAACAAGAGCCAGACATTGTGGCGCACGCCTGTAATACCAGCACATGGGAGCAGAGGCATGCAGATCTTGTGAGTTCAAGGCCAGCCTGGGTCTACAGAGTGAGGTTCCAGGACAGCCAGCTGGGCTTACAGAGAGATCCTGGTCTCAAACAAGACCAAAAAAAAAAAAAAAAAAAAAAAAAAAGGAGAACAAATCTAATGGTGAAACAAGAACTGTGTGTTAAAATAAGTAAACAATCCTTGAAGATGTAGAACAGAGTAATTCAAAGAAATGATGATAATTATAAGGGTAAACAAGAGAAAGAATTTATGAAAGCCATAGTTGTGATGAACATATATATTTAGAACTCTGGAACATGAAAATGGACAGTAACCAAGGTTTTCTTGGAAGTGGTATTGTACGGTGGGTCACCCTTTCCTCTTGGAATGATATAATTTAAGATTTCACATTAACTGAATAAAATATATCATGAAATGCATCATCATACTATGCATTCTCGTATTCATTTAAAATGAACGTTTCCTATAAATTCTTTACAATGTTTATAAAAGGATAGAACAGCATTGCTATATAAAGAATGAAAAAGTACAGACTATTTATTCCTCAAATCTCTATTGAATGCTAACTGTATATCAAACACTATGCTAATTTTATGATTAGTGTTATAAATATTATTATTGCATGTATATACATGATGTGAATATATGTATATTATTGTGGGTGGGTACAAATGTGTGGGTAGGTTACCAAACATGTGTACATGTCACTCTGGAGACATGTTAACTTCAAGTGTCTTCCTCAATTGCTCTCCATTCTTTTTCCTGAGGCAGAGTTCCTCACTAACCCAGAGCTTGTGAATTCCAGTTGGTCTAGCTGGCCAGCTTGCTCAGGGATCCCCCGTACTTGTCTCTTACGAATTGGAATAAAAGATGACCCCCTATCACTGTCCAGGTGTTTGATGATTTGGGGGATCTAAATTCTGGTTATCATAGAAACAGAAAAGCAAACTAGACTCTCCTATGTCCAATCAGAGACTGAGCCTCAAAAAACAAGGTAGAAGCTCAGGGGATGGATTAGCAATAAGAGAATTTTGTGCAAACTTAAAGATTTGATTTTCAATTCCCTGAATTTGCACATGCGCCTTTAACCCCAGTGCTGGTAATAGACATGGGAATAGAGACAGGAGGACTGCTAGGGCTTGATGGCACCCAGGTTAGGTCTGAGCAGTGAGAGACCCTGTCTCAAGAGAATAAGGCAGAGAGTGATAGAGCAGGGTGTGTGAATGCACCTTATTCACATGCATACTTATATGCACTCCCCAAAATATAGGGAGGGAGAGAGAAAGAGAGAGAAAGAGAGAGAGAGAGAGAGAGAGAGAGAGAGAGAGAGAGAGAGAGAGAGAATACTGCAAGTACACAAGATGTAGTCAAATGTAAAAGGAAGGAAACCAAAGAGCATGGCATGATATGATGACAGAGATAGTTTGTGGAATTACGGATGGGTCCACGTTGTCCAATGAGGCTGAACGGTAACTAAAATGAAATCTGAAGAGGCTTGAGTGATAATAATGTTAATAAGTACATTTGTGTGCTGGAGAGATGGCCTAGAGGTTAAGAGCACTGACTGCTCTTGCAGAAGACCTGGGTTTGATCCCCAGCACCCGCATGACAGCTGAGAACCGTCTTTAACTCCAGTTCCAGGGGAATCTGACACCCTCTTCTGACCTCCGCTGCACTGGATGACATGGGTGCACAAACCTACATGCCGACAACATTCATACACATAAAAAAATGAATAAAATTAAAAAATAAGTACATTTGTGATTGGTATTCCCATGATGTACTGGATATGAAAGTGAAGGAGAGGTTGATAGGTAAGTTTGACAATAAGTAAAATCAAACTAGAAGCTGTGTTAATCAAAGGAGAGAAAAAAAAAAGTGTACAAGAGCCAGAGGAGAACAAAGAAGAGGGAGAAGGAGAAGGAGGAGGAGGAAGAGGAGGAGGAGGAGGAGGAGAAGAAGAAGAGAAGGAGAAGGAGAAGGAGAAGGAGAAGGAGAAGGAGAAGGAGAAGGAGAAGGAGGAAGGGAAAACTGTTCTCAAGGGATGGACATGACTAAAAAAATATACTTAGTTATGGTGTCCATCAGCGTCCAGCAGAACCACACTGAACAGAGGTAAAGCAAAATGTACACTCTAATGCTTTATCAGAATATTTTCCATATTTGGAACCAAGTATTAACTAATTCTAATAATAAAAATTCGTGACTCTACAGATCTCCATGGTACCTAATCACATCCCATCCTCAAATGTTCTAAATCCATTCTACATAGAAGTTTGTGAACCACAGTTTTTTAAAAGACTACCGTTATGCATTAAGTTAACTTGGTGATGCCAGCAATAGTTTTTCTTAATTCAGAACTTTGATATTTTGCTTATCATGTCTCCTTTTGTATATTTAGGAATATTTCACAAAGAACTGGAGAGAATGCATGTTCAGTGTAGGAAGCTTTCTTTTTATGGTGAACAGGGACCATGTAGCCCTGCTAAGGGGAATGGGAACACAGTGCCCGCTTTGTCGACACTGTGCGGAGCTGGCACCTTGGAGCAGAGGCCAGATGCCTACCTCCCGTAGCCTGACCTGGATGGTACTTCTAACTCAGGCCCTTAGCCTGGACCCGCGAGACACGTGTTCTACTCTTGGCTGAGACTTCCCACCTACCCAGAGACTGCTGAACCCTGGACAGGAATTTCAGGCTGATGGCTGTTGGCCTCCCTTCAGCCAATTCCCACTCACAACATCAGCTACCCAGATTGGTGGTCCGTAAGGGGAACCTATTTCCAACCCACTGGCCACCAGAATGAAATGCAGCCCTACCTTAGCCTATACGTGTGCAGTAATTAATTAAAAATAACAGCCGGGAATTCCATGATGATGTTACTATGAAATACAAATTTACTCCTTGCTGCAGCTTCCTTTTATTTTTTTTTTAATTTTATTTATTTCTGTATGTGTATGAATGTATTGTCTGCATGCAAGTTTGTGCACCCGTGACGTGCAATGCCGCAGAGGTCAGAAGAGGGCGTCGGATTCCCCTGGAACTGGAGTTCTCCTGGAATTGGAGTTTGAGATGGTTATCGGCCGCCATGTGGGTGCTGGGGATCGAACCCAGGTCCTCTGCAAGAGCGGTCGGTGCTCTTAACCACTAGGCCATCTCTCTTTGCAGCTTCCTTTTATAAACCGAATGACATCAGTTCCCAGAGCCAATCATAAGTCCCCCCAACTCTGCACCACTGCACATCATTGCCCCACCCAGCATCATGCACCTAGGCCACGTTGCTTGCTCCTCCTTGGATCGGGGGCAGACTCTTGGCCATGTGGTGCCCTGAGGCGTGCTAGCTGAAAGCTAGTCTGCAATTCAAGCTGGATGCTCCTACAGTTCAGAGCACTTGTTTATATTTCAGAGGACTGTATTCAGTTCCTAGCACCCAAATCAGAAATCTCAAACTGTCCTGAATTTCAATTTCAGGGGATCTGATCCACTCTTCTAGCACTGGAGGCACCCACATAGAGCATATGCACACAGACATATGCACACTTTCACATAAATTTTAAAAAAATCTTTGACAATGTTTTCAAGGGAGATAGTTCAGGTACTTGAGGGCAGTCTTGACAAACTGAGTTCCATTTCAGCATTCTTTAAGGTAGGAGGAGAGAACCAACTTTAGAGAGCTTCTCTCTACCACCAGATATGTGGGCTGACACATATACACATGCATTTACATATATATATATATATATATCTGCAAAGACACAATAAATGAAATAAATTTAAAATATTTCACTAAAACAGACCTTCAACTGGACACCATTGCTAGCTAAAAATCCAAGGACAGCTGGTTGATAGTTGTGATTAACACTGTATATAATGGGATTAAATAATAAGACAATGCATTAAAGGAACATTCACGTGTTAATTTTAGAAGAAAGCATATTTGCCAAAATACCAACTTGAAATTGAAACTTTTGATGCTACTTATGTAACACAACTCTTTTCTAAACAATTCTGTGGTCTATTTGGATATACCTTGTTTCCACACTTGTTAGATAACAAATCATACTTCCATTTGTTGAGATGTAACACAGTCTTAAAGTGAGAAAGAAGGCTGAGTTTTTTCTATAAATTAATTAGCACTTTAAGTTTGAAAAGGAAGCTATAATTCAATGTAATTTTATTATTTATTTTGAATCATTTGAATAGAATACCATTTAATGACAGAATTAAATCCTGTGTGTGTGTATGTGTGTGTGTGTGTGTGTGTGTGTGTGTTTCAGGACAAAAAAAATCACAGAAATCACACACATTTTTCTCAGCATTGTATTTTACATGTTGTAAAAGTGCAAAACACGCTGTCTTGGCTGGGTGTCTTTCAACAGCATTTGTAATATATTGTTTTATTTTTCCTATCTATAGTCTAATATTTCACTGAAATGATGGTTGGTGTTTAACAAGTATATTGTAAGTTGAAACTGAATCTGTGAACTTTTTTGTGTGATTCTTATTCTGAATTCTTCCTCTACCTGGGTATATAACCTGAATAAATAAAGTTATTTACCTAGAACACAGGTACCTCTTTCACCAGTCATTCCATTAATTTGTAAATCCAAGTTTTTCAGAGTTTAGACCATGGCTGTATGTTTACTTTCCATTTCTTTTCCTTTTGTTTATAAATGTCATAGAAAACCCATATAGAACTATGGTCAATTATACTCTAAATTAAAATATTATTTAACATCTACATGCTACCTGTATTGTCCTGGCAGATCTAACATTTCATTTTTAAAGCAATATGGCTTTGGATGGCCTAGCATATGGCTTTCCGTTTGCTGGCATTTAAGGAGGTCAATAAATAATGCCAATGTCTTCTGCCATGTTCAAAACCATTCAGAGATAAACACAGAAGTAGGACAGATGGAGCTAAATGTTTCAATTTTTTTCTATTCCTAATAACTTATTATCATGAAAAATTGTCTTTAGTTATTTGAAAAATTGATGATGGCACAACAATCAGTAATAATCTGTAATAATCAGGTTGTACTCACCACTCCCAGGTGATCATGCCATATAAAGTTTATGAAATAGAGGGCATCCCATTTACTTTTCCCAGAAAGCTGATAGAAAACTTAGGATTCCTTCTGCAAAGGGAACTGATGAGGATTCAGATACTATGAGGGTTACTTTAAAAGAGGAAGGGCTGGGGCTACAGCTCAGTGGTAGAATACCTGCACCTAGATTTAACTCCCCGTACTTCCAAAGAGAAGAAAGGAAGGAGGGAAAGGAGGGAAGGAAGGAAAGAAAGAAGGACGGGAAGGAGGGAGGGAGGGAGGGAGGGAGGCACAGGGGAAGGAGGGAGGGACAGGAGGAGGTAGGGAGGGAAAAGAAATAAGAAAGAAAGAAGAAAAACAAAAGAAAGAATGAAAAACAGGTAAAGAGGGGTTGGGTGCCTCTGTGTCTTTGTGCAGGCTGGCTGTTGAGGCACAAGAGCCCAGAAGTCGCTCCAGATAGGTAGATTTTAGGGTAGATTGACTCCTGGGCTTCTGGAAAAGGGGCTCAACTCTGAACCCTTGTAGGGGGTGGCTGGCTGGGTGGAGCTGCCCTTCACCTTTGCAGTTGGTGACCAATGGGTTGGGTTCAGTGCCTTTGTGTCTTTGTGTAGGCAGGCTCCTGTGGTACAGGAGCCTGGAAGTTGCTCCAGACAGGTACTGGGGTGTGGGCTAAGTCAGGCATACTATCTCCACTATCCAAGTGGAGAACCTTCAGAACAGGAAGGGAAGAGTGATTTAGACCTCCAATATCCAACATATAAACAAAATTGAAAGCCTGAAACCTAGACAAGTCAATACTCCATAAACAAGGGGGAAAGAAAAAAAAAAAAGCATCGGAAGGAAGCAAGCAAAACCAGCCACTAACATAGTGAAAAGACACTTGTGATTTGAATCACAAAATGGAAGTCCACATACCAGGGACACGACGAAGGGACAACATGGGAAAGGCACAGGATAATCCCACACCAGGCTCTACCAAACCTGTAGCAGATAGCTACAATGGAATCCTCCTGGAGGTGACCCAAGGAACAGATCTTAGAGGAATAATTGCAGACCTATGCAGAGAAATTAAAGAAAATAAGAACTCAGAGAAATAAAGAACGAGAATGAAAAACTCAAAAAGGACCTAGAGGGATACAATGACAAACTTGGAAAGAACTAAAGGAACAGATTGACAAACTCCAGAAAGAACTAGAGGGAGAAAAAGCCAAACTCTGAAAGGAAGTAGAAACACTGAAAAATGAAGCCAACCAATGAAGGAAGGAGCACCAAGAAGAGATTGAGAAGCACAAAAAAGAAATGGAAATACTAAAGAAAACACAGGATGAAATGAAAAAGGAATAAGAACACTACAATAAATAGTACTGTTTAAAATACTATATAATCTAATTCTTGTGCTCATTAGTAGGATTGAAAGGTTATTCCTGGACAACTCGTTCAGCCCATTGAAAGGAAACAGCCAGAATTGACTAGAGTCCAAAATGACAGCTCCAGAGAAAAGTAGAACGGTTTTGCTTCTCATCACCTGTGCCCCTTTTCTAAGTAGGGAAAATGAGGCGAGAGGTGGTAGAATTAAAGGCTGAATTGGGGTGAATGTGAAACTACAGCAATATAGTCTGGGACGCTTATATTGGATCAACTGATTGAATCTATAATCTCTCCCCTCACTATGGATGGTGGGGACCCTTGGGGCTGTGTGGTGTTGGGCAAAAGACTTGCTTGTGCAAGTTGGGTTACATGAAGGATACTTGGTAACCATAAGATATATTTATTGTAAAAAAAATAAAAAAAATAAAGAATAATAAAAAAAGAGAAGGGATTTCAGGCACTGAGCCAACAACAGTGTGGCTGATAGCTTTAGTAGTTGCTGCATTACACCTGGTTAGAAGGAGCCTCAGTGAGGAATTTACTCCATTGGACTGGCCTTGCTTGTGCTTGTGTGTTGTTTGTGGTGGGTGGCAATATTTTCTCTGATGTGTTGATGTAAATGGTCACAGCCTATTTGAGGCGTCCACCCATCTCAACCGTGGCAAGAGTGGTCCTGTGTCCTATAAGAAAGCAAGCTGAGCATGCGTCAGATGAAAACCAGCAAGCGATGCATACCATCCAAGTTGTCTAGTGCTGGTTCCGCCTTTGGCTTCCTTGGATTGAGAAAACTGTCCCCCCTGTAAGCCAAATAAAACCTTTCCTCTCCCAAAAAAAAAAAAAAAAAAACAGGAAAAGCAAAACAGGTAAAGAAAGAGATAACAGAGAGCATAGGACCACCTGAAGCACAGGTAGGCTGGCACA
>VZQC01010225.1:118861-150095 GCA_009823505.1 Rhizomys pruinosus
GCACTTCAGCCAGGTGGATTGTTGGATAATTGAATCATTGTCTTGTGTGGCTGTGGGGGTGAAGTTGCCCTGCTAGCTGGTATAAAAGGTGGGCCTGTTGCCACTGTGAGACTTGAGGGCACAGAGCATAGATCGGGGATTTCCCAGGACTGCCTGAAGCACCAAGGCATGCTCCCTCTCCCCCAACTTGAATTGCTGAGGGAGTGTCCAAGTGTGACCACAATAGTGATTCCAGAGCACAAAGCAAAGCCATCACCAAGCCCTAGAAACAACCTAGAGAAACTGGCTGACAGGAACCAGACTGAGCACAGTCCTCAGCAGGGTACCTCCTGTGTTGTTCCCTACCCGGTTTTTGGAGAACCTTCAGAATAGAAATGGAAGAGTAAGTTAGACTTCCAATATATAACCAAAATTGAAAGCCTAAAACCTAGACAAGTCAACACTCCATAAACAAGGAGAAAAAAAGGAACACATCTGAAAGAGGCAAGCAAAGCAAGCCTTCAACACAGTGAAGAAACATTTGGGATTTGCATCAGAATACAAACAGAAAGAAGTCCACATGCTGAGGGCACAACAAGGAACAACATGGGAAAAATCACAGAATAATTCTCCACCAAGCTCTACCAACCCTATGGGGGACCTCACAAACATCTAGTGAATATTCCACCCAAATACCAGAGAATACTCTTTCTAGTCAGCACCCCAGGGAACATTCTCCAAAATTGTCCACATACTGGGACAAAAAAATACCTCAACAAATACAAAAAAGATTGAACAGGTTCTAGAACTAAGCTACCATTTATTTTCAGACTTAAGAAGTTTTGGTATGTATGCATATTTTAGAATAAGATCAAAAGAATGAGGAAAAATCTAGTATGCCATGACCCTATGACTAACCACAATATTTATTTTATGGGAGTGCTTCTTAGTATTTCCTATACAAGGCTGCTTGAGCTTTTGTCCAAGCCTTTTATAAAATATTATATAGTAGTTAAAAGTATCAGGCTGGTATAACCTAGCCTTTCTGGATGCTTAACAACCATACTTAATGTCCATACCAGTTTGGCCAAGGGTCTTAAGGGATAACTTTGTTCCTTGCCCTCAGAGGTCAACTAAGTCCCAGGGGACTATGCATGGGGGCATCTCTTGAAATGTTCTGCAAATGTGAGTCACCAGTCTTCCTGTGCAGGGAGGTCTTGGAGGTCCACTAATGGGACTTCAGCCAGTGTCCTGTGTATAAAGAGGAAAGTCTGTTCATGCTTCAAAAGGGAAGCCTGGTCTAGCAAGTCCTGACTTTGTCCTCAAGTGGATGGAACTTGTAAATGAAAAGACAAAAGAAGCTAGGGGCTGCCCCCCTCCCCCCAACTAATACACACAAAAAAGTCCGAGTGACCCCTGAGGACGAGATCCTCAACTGACCTTGAGAAAACCAAAACCTTGGTTAATCTGGGCTGTGTGGCCTTAAACATCCAAAAGGAAATTACAACCACAAGTAAATGATTAGTAAGGCCTGAGAAATTGTACTTCAGGTATAAAACTTGAGATCTTAGTAAAAAAAAAAAAAAATAGCATAGTTGTTTTGGCTGTCTTACTAGCAAGTGCAGCTACCCTGTGGCTGCCACTGCTTTTGCCATCATTCAAGGACATGAGACACAGCTTTTCCACCTTCCAATATGGACTCATGTCTCTTCAAGAATCCTCCAAACCTTCAGTGCCAGATGGGGACTGCTGAGACATCCAGCTTGTGGACTGAGCTACTACTGAGGTTTTAGCCTCTTCAGACTATAGATTGCCATTGTTGGACTACCCATGCTGTATCATGGAGGCCAGTACAGGAGGATCAAGACAGGACATTGTGCTTTCTAGACCTCATTTGGCGACCATGGGAAGGGAAAACCCCAGTGTGGAGCACAAGGGCAGAACTGATGGTTGTCTGGGCTTGCCAAGGAGGAGCCTTCAAACACTTCCTTAAGGAAAAAATGACATCTTTCAGCCTAATAAAGAAAAAAAATTGTATGCTGAAGATGCCAAAACCTATGATACATGTGGCATGTGTGTGTGCATATTTTGGAGTGATGCAAATTGTAGAGAATAACAACAACAACAAAGGCAGAAAGACTGGGTCAAAGAACTGACTGAAGTGGTGAACCTCTGCTCAAACTAGTAAACTTTTGCACTGAAAATTTTTAAAGAGACTAAGAAAAAGATGAAAGACATGTTTGGCAGAATGTGTGAGCTCTGGTGGGGTGGGGGGCAAGGAAGGGGGCACGGGTCTAGATTCGATTGGAAATTTTGTATGAAATGCACAAAGCTTAAAAATTGTCTTTGGAAAAAAAAAAAAAGAAAGAAACTTCAAAAAACGAGTTCAGTCACTGTGGAGAATTGGAACACTGAAGGTTTGGAAACTGCAATTTGTCTTGAGCTATTTTCATCTCCTTAAATAGCCATTGCCTTGCTCAATTCAGTATGAGATGCAGCATCATGTGACAAAGTGTAAAAAAGGACTGAGAGAAAGAAGCAGGACAGTTACGGCAGAATGCATGAGAATGCATGATCTGGGGTGGGGTGCGGTGGGGGGAAGGGAAAGGGGAATATGCCTGAACTGAATTGAAAAATGCTGTCTGAAATACACAAAACATCAATAAAAAAATTCCCATTGCCAACTTAAAAAAAAGAAAAGAAAGAGATAACATCGACAATATGGTATTGGAGCTGGGGAGATGGCTTAGTGCTCAATATGTTATTGAACTTGGGGTAACAACTATGCTCCATCAAGCCAGATTTGGTCACTCATCTTCAATAAGCCAAATAATAGAGCTAAATTAACAGTAAAAAAGCAGGAAAAGGAGCTTTATTCAATGCGACCACATTGGGAAATAGCACCGAGAGATCCACTGACATCCTCCACTGTCTTAACATGAGGGTCAGGTTTAAGCGGAAAGCAATACATGGCATAACTAAGTAGTCCTGTCAAGCTGTGGGTCCCTGCCCACCATTGTCTCAGCCCCAATTGTCTCCTGCAAGGTCTGTCTCTCCTGTAGGTCATCTGAGAAGGAATCTTCCTTCAGGAGGCAAGTTCCTTCTATGGTTGTCCCCAGGGCTATAGCCCTTTCTTTTTCAAGCAAGAGATTCCGAGGTAATTCTAATTTTTCCAGGTCTATTCTTTCAGTATTCTGATAGCCAGAGAGGACCCAAGTGTCCCTTTGGAATACATTTATTCATGCCAGGCAGACTGGCTACGAGAGGGTGACGTGCTTGTACAAAATGAGGAACCTGAGTTCCGGTCCCTAGCACCCACATAAAAAACTGAGTATGGTGGTATTATAGAAAATCAAGCAGATGATAAATGAAGCACTCACCCAGAGAGTTGGAGAACTCACTTATATTATGCTAGCAGACTCAAACATGCTAATGTTCAGAGGTTCTGGTCCCTCATTGCAGAAATCCATATGTTTTACAGAATTTTTTCACAATGTTTCTTTTTTAAATAATTTATTTATTGGTTTTCACTTATGTGTATGAGTGAGTGCATTGCCTAGATGTATGTAAGTGCATCCATGTCCTGCAATGTCTGTGGAAGTCAGAAGAGGGCACAGGAGTTATAGATGGCTGTTAGCTGCTTTCTGCATGCTGTGAACCAAACCTTGGTCTCTGCAAAAGCAGCCAGAGACATCTCTCCAGCCCCTCAGAACATTTCTTAACATTTGTCACATTGGTGGTGTATTAGTCAAGGTTCTGTAAGGAAACAAAATCTGTAGAATGAATATATATATATATATATATTAGCTGACCCGACAGGGTCCAAGTGTCCAACAATGGCTGCACCGCATTGGAGAGGCTGAATGTCTCTGTATCCCAATCTGGTGCTGAGGCCTGATGGATTCCAGTTCTGCTGGTCTTTAGTCTATGTTGGAATCCAAGGAGCGGCTCACAACAGCAAGACAAGCTCACCAGTGAGAGAGAAGGCAAGCAGCAAAAAGGGACGAGCTCCCTTCAGCCGTGGCTTTTTACACTGGCTGCCATCAGAAGGCAACGCCTACATGTAGGGTGGGTATTCCAGCTTCAAATGATCCAATCGGAAGACCTCTTACTCATTTTAATTAATTCCAGATCCAGTCAAGTTGACACCCAGGATTAACCATAACACCCTATGTGACTTTTAACACAAATGTCTACATGTATGTAAGGGCATCACCAGAAATTCTTTTGTGGTCAAGCAGTCAGCATATTTACGGAAGCAGATATCATGGGCAAGGATTAAGACATCCCTTATCTATGTAGTTTACTCCTTGTACCAAAACATGTGTAACAGACATTCCCCACATATATGTGGTATTTGTTTCTGGACATTTTGTGTTCTCCACTTTAGTTTTTTTTTTTTTTTTTTTTAATTTTATTTATTTCTGTATGTGTAGGATTGTACTGTCTGCATGCAGGTCTGCACAGCCGTGTCATGCAATGCCGTGGAGGTCAAAAGAGGGTGTCAGATTCCCCTGGAACTGGAGTTCTCCTGGAATTGGAGTTTCATACGGTTCTCTGCTGCCATGTGGGTGCTGGGGATCAAACCCGGGTCCTCTGTAAGAGCGGTCGGCGCACTTAACCGCTAGGCCATCTCTCCAGCCCCTCCACTTTAGTTTTACATTCGCTATAAGTACAATTAATTGTTTACTAGAAAGACATTGAATAGTGACTACTAGTTGTCCTGAAGCATACTAAAGTATAAGAATCAACTATGAGAAAACTATCTCAGATGCACAAAGAGAAGCATTAAATGCATAGGCATATTTATTTTCCTCTTCAGTGGCACATGCTTGTAATCCTCTTACTAGAGAGGCCAAAATAGGGAGATTCCAGGAGCTCACTGGCCATGGTCAAACCCATCCATCAACTGCAGTTTGACACTTCTTGTCACAAACTAGTAAAACCAAGAAGAGCAATAAAGCCAGAGTCACAGAGCCAACCAGTAGCTTCTATGCTTGTATAGTGGGCATGAATACTCACTCACATGTGCACACACATCCTACATATGCTTATACAAGCTGTTCATACAGTCTTATACCACAAACATATATCCTGCACACACACACACACAGACACACACACACACACACACACACACAAACAAAAAACAAAAAAATGAATAAAAGGTAGGAAGAAAGGAAAAGAAAGGAAAGGAAGGAAGGAAGGAGGGAATAAACCAGACATGAAAGGGATTTACAAACAGCTCTGACAATGCCTCTCATGTCATTAATTCCTTATTTGCAACGTGTAATCATTTTTCTTAAAACTTTGTTATTGATGTTACCAGTGTGATGGCTAATCTTGATTATCATCTTGACAGACCTTGAAATTAGGAACGTAAAAGAGAAATTTTTTTGAGCCAAATAAGAGTAACCAGGACCTGGGAACACAAATTCAGGTTATTCCAAATTCCATGTTTCAACATGTAATAGCTTCATGAAGTTTTTATAGTAAAGAATAAAGAAAGCCATACATTAAGAGATTTTTTTCGAGCCGGGCGTGGTGGCACGCGCCTTTAATCCTAGCACTTGGGAGGCAGAGGCAGGCGGATCTTTGTGAGTTCAAGGCCAGCCTGGTTCACAGAGAGAGTTCCAGGCTAGCTGGGGCTACAGGGGGACCCTGTCTCGAAAAGACCAAAAAAAAAAAAAAAGAGATTTTTCAAGCATATTGGTGGAGAGACATCAGCGAGGATAGTTATAGTCATGCAGGGAGAACACTACTACAGATCTTAAATGCTGTCTGACAGACTTCTTAGGTAGGTGAAACTAGTGTTCTGCTAAGTTAATACATTCCAAAAGATTTTAATCTGTTAGTCACAGGACATTAAGTCTGAATCAGATGTGGGCAAGGAGGCTGAAGTTAGCCCAATATAAATGATAATTAGGCTCTGGATCTGCAACATCCCAACCTATCCACTGAAATTGTAATCAGTTGATCAATCTCTACATAAGGTTCACTTAAGACCCATTTTTTTCTGGGAACTTTTGTTAATGGAACCTCAGTTGAGGAATTCCTTCCCTCAGATTGGCCTGTGGGCATGTCTGTAGCCAGAAAATTTGTGATTGCTGAGTGATGTCAGAGGACCCAGCCCACTGTGAACAATGTCATCTCTGGCTGTATAAGATAACTAGCTGAGCACAAGGCAGGAAACAAACCAGTAAGCAGCCTTACTCCATTGCTTTCTGCTTCAAGCCCCTGCCTTGAGTTCCTGCTTAGGCTTCCCTAGATAATAGACTATAATCTGTATTCTAAAAAAAACTGCTTCCTCCCCAAGTTGCTTTCTGTTATGGTGTTTATCATAGCAACAGCAAAATATTTGTTTTGTTGTTAACTACTATTTATATGCAACTCTACTAATTCCAATGACAAACATTTCTTCCAAGTTTTTGTTTGTTTTGTTTTGTTTTTAAGATGCTAATAGACTTCAATGTTAATATATTATGCAGTATATCTAGGGTATGTTTTATTTAAATTTTATTTTGTGATTTGCTTTTCAAAGTTGTGTCGCTGTCTTAAACTGAGGGATGTTATGGCAAAGACCTTGGAAAGATTTGCATCTTCAAAACTTTTTTTTTTTTTATCAAAAATGCGATTGGGCCACTGGGATGCTTAGCAGGCGAAGATGCTTTTATTTGCATCTCATGACCTGACTTCAGTTCTTGGGACTCACATGGTAGAAGAAGAAAACCAGTATCAGCAGGTTGTTTTCTGGCTTCCACATGAGTGGTCTGATATGGGAGGATGGACACACACACACACACACACACACACCCCACACACACATACACATATACACACACACAGGCTTAAGGGTGTGTACATGGAAGTAAATACATTTATAGTAAATAATATAATTGAAAGGTTTTGTCTCTGACATTTAAAAATAACATGTATTTTGGGGAGGATTTGGAAGAAGCATCTTTCAAGTTTCGACTATTAGAATCATATTTATTTTAATTTGTACTATTCTTCCTACATGGTAGAAAAATAGCACACAAAATCCTATCATCAGTCAATCTCGGTTGGGTGTTGGTTTGGTCTTTGGTTTCTGGGGTTGAAAATTTAGAGCCAACCTGCAGTTCTCTGTTCAATATATTAATGTTTTATTGTATATTAATCTAATTATAGGCATCGATTTTGTCTTGGTTTTGTTCTTTAATCAGATGTATTTATTTCTACCTACTCTTATTTTTCTTAGTGTATTATTTACAAATCACCTAAAATTGTTCTTTAGAAATCAGCAAAATTTGAGCTAGAGTACGGGCTGATCTCACAGAGGACCCAGGTTTAAGTCCCCAGCTCCCATATGGCAGCTAACAAGTGCCCATAACTTCAGTTCCTGGTGATCTGACACATCTGGTTTCTGTGGGCATTCCAAGCATATGGTGAATTTTCTTATATGCATAAAAGAAATTTCTAACATTTATTCACATAAAATAAAATTAAATAAATAAAAAATGTAAAACCCATTCATAGCAAGAAATTAAGTCGTACACACCAAGGAAGAGGTGGGTTTTAACTCATTCTGTATTTCTACATTGTGTTAGTTTTAATTTTTTCCTATGACTCCATGTAGAAACAGAAGGAAAATAAGATGAAGAAATAAAAGTATATAAAATTTCAAGGCTAACGCTTTTATAGTAATTAAACATTAGGACCTTAGGGTTTTTTGGATTATTTCTCTGTAATTATTCTAGTATGCCTTCCTCACAGAGCGCTGCCATTTTTTCATTTGGAAATTTTACGGATCAGTGATATAAATGGAAATAGAAATGAAAAGACTTAAAAGATCCAATACCTTGACTCATGGGGTAAAATATTCTCCCATACTGGTATTATTCTCCCCTCCCTCTGCACAGAAAGTATTTGCTTCTTTATTGAAAAACTCATTACATATGCTCCTGCAATGTCAATTAGCAATGGTGTAACAAGAATTTTATGTTTGAGCTACAATGAATTTCTGAGGAAATCTGTTGTTTTCCAGGGTGAAGCTGCAGTTGGAAAAGATCCAAACCATTGCCTGAATTTAGATTCTATTGTTATGCATGAATCCTTTTACAACTTCCTATAGGGTATTTAGAAATAAAACAAAAGTTTGTTTTGTTTGCTTTTTTTTTTTTTTGTGTTAATACTTTTTTATATAGCCAACATTTGGGGGTGTAAAACATTAAAAAACTGAAACAAAAAAAGCTTTGTTTTGGTGTAAGAACTTGATAACATGGCTTTAGGAATTAATTTAGTCAGTTGTGTCGCTTTACTGTTATGTTTGAAATCTACTTCTTTAAAAATATAGCTTTTGGGGGCTGGAGAGATGGCCTAGAGGTTAAGAGCGCCGACCGCTCTTGCAGAGGACCCGGGTTCGATCCCCAGCACCCACATGGCGGCCGAGAACCGTCTTTAACTCCAGTTCCAGGGGAATCCGACACTCTCTTCTGACCTCCGCGGCATTGCACGACACGGGTGCACAAACTTGCATGCAGACAGTACATTCATACACATACAGAAATAAATAAAAAATTAATAAAAAAATTAAAAAAAATATAGCTTTTGCTTTTCATTGAAAAATCGTGTCATTGAACATTGTCTCATAGTGTGCCCATCCAGGAAACAGATTCTGAAACAGATCACTGTTCAGTTCGCTGTGAAAGCAGTTGATCAAAGGGACTATATGACAAAAACACCTCTAAAAAGAGCAAGGGAGGTTAGAGAATTTATAGAGGTTAAGGTAGATGTCTCCATCAATTGCAAAGAGAGTCCCAGATCTAGAGAAAACCAGGATCAGCAGGTAGTCGTCTAACCTGTGGACTAGTGTACTGCCTGCATATAAGTACACCCTTTTGTGTGATAGTTGTGGAGGTCAGGATGGTGGAACACCTGAAGCTGGAATTACAGACAATTAGCCTCCATGTGGGTGCTAGGAATGGAAGACTGGTCTTCTCCAAGAGTGCCAGTGCTTTAAACTGCTGAACCATCCCTCTAGCCCACATAAAGCATAATTAAGAAATTAATTGGATTTTTGAGATTTTTTACATGATAAATTTGATGGTATTTCAATCTCTCCCCATTCCAAACCCCCATATTGTGTATATATAAAAGAGCTTATAGAATGTAATTCATGTCCCCGAATTCCTTCAGTCTGGGTCTGACAATTTGAATTTGGTTAACCTACCAAAAGTCCCATCCTTGGAGAAGACTCTATGCCTTTCTCAGTGGCCGTCAGTTGCCAAAAGTTCCTTATGTTTTGTTAGGATTTCTTACCCATTTTTCAATGTCTGTGCAGGAATTTTTGTCTGGTTTGAAGTTGCTTCGTGTCATTGTGCCTGCTGTCACCATTGAAGTAAGTTCATATGAATTACTAAGCAGCTTTATGCAAAACTGGAATTTCTTGTGACCATCTACCAACCCTGGGTCATAATTTTTCTGTTCCTCTTCCTCAATGATCCCTGAGCCTTGGGAGGCAGAAGTTCCATATAGGTGTCCTATTTGGGGATAAGCCTCTTGTTCTCTGCACATTGGCTGCCTGAAGGTTTCTGTATTAATCACTATATGATCCATAAGGAAACTTCTCTGGTGACATTTGACAAGTGCAATGATCTATTGGTATAATAATGTCATTAAGAGTCAGTTTAATAGCATGACTATATAGTAGAAAACTACTACTATGCTCTTACCTCTGCCTGCGACCTGTCTAGCCTTAGATTCTTAAGTCTGACATCAATATGTATAGACTCTATCCTATGAAGCTGACCTTAGGTTCAATTAGAGAGTGCTTCATTACTCCCATAATATTCATGCACCTATTGAACTGGCGGACATATCTTGCTAAACCAATTTTTGCAGTTCACAGGATTCACAGCTGGGTAAGGTTGTTGATTAATTTTTCCTTCAGGTAGCATACATAGTACCTGCAAGGTCTGTGAAAGCTAGCCAGTAGAGATGAGGTTCTGAAGTCAACACCTACTTGATTTTTTTGTTTGTTTGTTTGTTCTACAGCTATTGTATGTAGTGTCTGCAGCAATAAGGACTTATTGTGAAGTTCTTGTTGGTAACCAAGAACAGGGACAACAGCCATTAGTGTTTTTGGTTCTATGGGACCCCTCCTCTAGAGCATCAAGAGAGGTAATCCATTCTTGGCATCATTTTATTTTGATAGCCTACTGTGTCTAATAGGGGGAATATACCTCTGCTATAAGGTAACTCATTTAAATCTCTTTTTTATAGTTATCTATCTCTCTTTCTATCATCTATCTATCAATCATCTATCTATTTTTTATCTACCATTTATCTATCTATGTATTCTTTTTTTTTCTTTTTTGTGTGTTAGTTCTCTTTTTTAATTTTAATTTTTTTAAATTTATTTTTGTATGTGTATGAATGTACTGTCTGCACGTAGGTTTGTGCACCCGTGTCGTGCAATGCCTCAGAGGTCAGAAGAGGGTCTCGGATTCCCCTGGAACTGGAGTTCTCCTGGAATTGGAGTTACAGACGGTTCTTAGCCGCCATGTGGGTGCTGGTGATCGAACCTGGGTCCTCTGCAAGAGCAGTCGGTGCTCTTATCCGCTAGGCTCCAGCCCCTATCTATCCTTTAAGAAGCTTCTATAATGGAAGGTCTCCATACGGCTTTTACTAAAGGCCTTTCGTGGTACTTATTCCTCCCTGTACTCCCTCTTCTGCCCTATTCTCCCATGCGTCACCCTGTTTAGTCCTTCCTACTTTATTATTCTCCATTCCCCCATTATATCACGGCATTTCATCTTCCCTTAAAGGAAGCCTCCCCTGCCTCCATAGCCAGTCATTAGTTTCCTGACTTCTGGAGATTTTCAAAACAAAACATGTATGCCTAGTGTTTCAAAACTGGCACTCAGATACAAGGGAAAACGTGACATTTGTGTTTCTGGGCCTGGATTTGTCACCAAAAAAGATGACTGTTTATGGTTCCATCACTTACCTGTGGCTTTCATAATTTAATTTTTTAAAAGAGCTGAATAATAGTCCATTGTGTATATGCACCACATCATCATCATCATCTTTTCATCAGTTGATGGACATCCAAGTTGTGTCAAATTTCTGGCTATTCTGAAAAGAGCATCAGTGAACATGGATGAATAGGTATTTCTGTAGTAAGGTATAAAGGCATTGGGGGCATATGTATAAGAATTGTATGACAGAATAATATGGTAGATAGATTTCAATATTTCTGAGGAATCCCCACACTGATATCCACAGTGGCTGTTTACATTTCCACCAGAAGTGGATAAAAGTCCCCCTTCTCCACATCCTTGCTGGCATTTGTCTTGTTTGGTTTTTGGATCTTAGCCATTTTGAATGGAGTAAGATAAAATCTCAGAGTGGTTTTAATCTGTATTTCTCTGATGACTAAAGAGGTCAAACCTTGTTTTACATATGTCATAGCCATTCAGCTCTTCTCTTTAGAGAAGTCCCTGTTCAGCTCCTTCTCCACTTTTTAATTGTTTTCTTTTTGATGTTTAAATTATTTTAGTTCTTTGTCTATTCTAGATACTGACCCTTTGTCTATTCTAGATACTCACCCGTCTTCAGGGGTATAGGTGGTAAATAATTTTTCCCTACTTTTCCTCTTCGAATGACAGTGTTCTTTGATGCACAGAAGCTTTTTAGGTTCATGCGGTTCCATTTGTCAGTCGTTGGACCTAATGTTTGCTCTATAGGAGCCCTGTTTAGAAATCTTTTCTTATGCCTTCAAGTTCCAATGAATTCCCTACTTTCTCCTCTATCTGATTCAGAGCATCAGGTCTTATGTTGATGTTCTTAGCACATTTGGATTTGTACATGATGAGAGATAAAGCTCTAGTTTCATTCTTCTACATGCTGCTGCCCAGTTTGTCCAGTATCATTTGTTAAAGATGCTCTCTTATCTTCAGTGTGTATTTTTGGCTCTTTTGTCAAAAAAATGTGGCTGTAAATGCATGGATTTAAATCAGATTCCTCAGTTATATTCCAGAAATCAATGTGTCTCTTTTTATGACATTACCATTCTGTTTTTATAATTACCATAGCTCTGTAGTATATTTTGCAATCGTGATGGTAATGCCTCTAGCAATTATTTTATTGATCAGATTATCTCAGTTATCCTAGATGTGTAGTGCTTTCATATGAAATTTGAAATCATTTTTTTCAATTACTTTGAAGAATTTAGTTGGAATTTGGATAGGTATTTCATCAAATTTGGAGATTGCTTTTAGTAAGGTGGCCACTTTCACAATACTAATACTACAGATCAAGGAGCATGGAAAGAAGGGAATTTCTTCCATCTTCTGGTATCTTCAATTTATTTCTTTAAAGTCTCAATGCTTTTATTGTGTAACTCCTTTATTTTATGTCTTAGATTTATATTGAGATGAGTTATAGATTCCGAGGTTATCATGAATGGAATAATTTCCCAGTTTTCGTGCTCAGCATGTGCTTTGTTGGTATATGGGAAGGCTACTGATTTGTGAGTATTAATTTTATAGCCTTCTATTTTGCAGAATGTTGTCTATTAACTCTAAGAGTTTTCTGGTGGAGTCCTTTGGGCCTTTATGTATCAAATCGTAGCATCTGAAAATAAGGATACTTTAATGTCCTTCTTTCCAATTTGGATCTCCTTTTTGTGTCTTATTTCCCTAGCTATGGCTTCAAGCACTATACTGAATAGGAATGGAGAGAGTGCACATCCCTTTCTCATTCCTGGTTTAAATGAGATTACTTTCAGGTGTTTTTTTTTTTTTTTTTTTTCCTACTTACTGTATTGTTGGCTGTGGGCTTGTGGTAGACTGCCTTTATTTTGTTGAGATATAGCCCGTGTCCCTACCTTCTCCAAGACTTATCATGAATGGATACTGGATTTTGTCAACGGAATTTTTTACATCTGATGAGATGTTCATTTTTTTCCTTAGTCTGTTTACGTGCTGAGTTACATCTATTGCTTTATGTATATTGAAAAATTCTTGCATTTCTGTGATAAAATCAACTTGATCAGGGTGGATAATCTTTCTGATGTATACTTGCATTTAGTTGTGAGTATTTTACTGAGAAACTTGCATGTATGTTCATCAGAGACATTGATCTATAATTTTCCTTTCCGTTTGGTTTGGTATTAGAGTAATGTTGGTGACATAGAATGAACTTGGGAGTATTTCTTCATTTTCTATTTTACAGAATAATTTGAGGAGTATTAGTATTAAATTTTCTTTGAAGGTTTGGTAGAAATTTGTGCTGTGCCCACCTGGTCCTGGCTATTTTTAGTTGAGAGATTTTAATTAGTGTATATATCTCATTGTTTGTTATTGATCTGTTTAACTTATCCATGTCATGTGATTTAATTTTGATAGGCAATGCATATCTAGAAATTTATCTATTTCTTTTAAAATTTCTAATTTAAGGTAATAAAGATTGATAAAGAAGGTTTATGGTTTTCTGAGCTTCTTCCAAGTCTGTTGTAATGTTTCCCTTTTCACCTCTGAGTTTGATATTTAAGTCCTCTCTTTCTTTTGGTTAATTTGACTAAAGGTTTGTCATTGTTATGATTCTTTTGACATAAATAACTATTCATTTCATTAATTTTCATTGAATTCATGTTTGATTTATTGATCTCTTCCCTTCTACTCTTTTTCAGTATTACTTGTTCTTGGTTTTCCAAGACTTTCATTTATTTATTTGAGATGTTTTTGATTTTCTGGTGTAGGCACTTAATGTTATATATTTTGTTTTTAGGACTGCCTTCCCTGTGCACCAAGGTTTTGGTATGTTGTAATTTCATTTTCATTCAGCTCTAGGACATTTTAAATTTTTCTTTTTTTTTCTTGGTCTTAAGACAATTTTATCCTAATTTTAAAGAAAGATCCTCAGGGAAGGCAAACTGGGAATATAAATCTCAGCAGTTGCTTTGAGGAGAAGAATGGAGGGGAAAAGGAAAAAAATCCATGAGGCCATGCAGGACTGCATGGTGGTCAGACATGTGGCTGACTGGCGGCCTCATGCATTGTGGGAAGAAGGAAACTTTAGAGAAAAAATAAAGAAATGCAAGATACTATGGCAGGCCCACACATTGAAGAAATAATGTTAGAAAGTGGTATGAAGAAGAGAAGGAGAAAGAAGAGATTATGGTTTTTCTGAAGAATTCATAAAAGTGGGCAGAGTCCTGCATGTCTATGGCCAGATCCAGAATCATTGCCTAAATGACTTTTTTGGTTTCTCCCTTGATCCACTGTTCATTCAGTAGTGTGTTGTTTAGTCTCCATAAATCAATGTACTTTTCCCATTTTCATTGTTTCTTTTATATTATAGCAGATTAATTGCATCTGAGTGAATGGTGACTCTGTCCCTTGCTTTCTAGCAGTACGTTTGCACAAGGAAACAAGCATGTCCATATTAAAATCTGTGGCTAAATGTTTAGAGGGAAATGTGTTATTTTCTCTGGTGAAACCAGAACAAATATGCCTGCAGAGCTGCAAAGCAAAGAAGCATATGTTTACCATATGTAGCACTGGGACTGGTGCTAAGCACCATTATGGTACTTCAATCCCTCGATTCCCATACCCACCTATTAAAGACTCGGAATCATACAATACCGATGGCTGCATCAGTGTATATGCTACATTCTGGAAGATGATGCCTAGTTCTTGCAGAGAATAATCGTCAAGCCAGCACTTCATCTACCCAGACTTCCTGTCACTCTGTGAAGCCGTTGATTTATGTGGTAGGGCCAGTGGATTCCATCACCTACCTATCCAGAATCTCATTTCTTTCACACAAAAATGTGTCTTATGTCTCAAATTGTGGTATTCAGAATTACATCTGATAAGTTCAAACACTCTAAAACTAGACTGTCGGGAATGCTTACTCTTGAGCATGGACCTCCTGAAGAGAATTTCCTTGTTTGAGATGCTCAGAATTGGCAGCCTTCAGGTCACCTGGCAGCAAATGAGGAAAATGGTGCTTTCAGCATTTGCGGAGGAAGCATTGTGCTCCCTTTCTACTGGGGGGAGATCCAAGATGCCTTTGTTCTCTGTTACAATTCTCAGAATCTCCTGGACCACTTCACTCCACAAAATTCTGTGCTGTGAATTTCTGACTCTTCATAGATCTCATCTTCTAAGACCATGTTCTCACTTTCTTTTTCCCTTAGTGGAATTCTTTGTCAATTTTCCGTTTACCACTCTTAACATGAGCATCTAGAAACCAGTGATCTGTATTTCTGGTCTATTAGCCAGCTCCTGGTATTCATTTTATGTCCACTGTTAGCTTCTTCTGACATGCTTAGTCACATAGTACCCGGTGCATAGTAGCTCCTTAATAATCCTTGTTTACTAAAGAAGAGAGGTATTTTATGATTCTGATTATTGTTAAACATAAACTTCCTTTCAGTGTTGGAAAGGAAATGTATAAAATTATATGTAGGTCTGCTTTTATTGTTATGATTTGTATTTTCATTTTAGAGTATTTCAGATATTCTTATTCTATTATTTATTATTTAAAACACCAGGGTAACAAGATACAGATATTAAACATTACACTTTACAGGTAGGTTTTTTAATATTTTCTTTTTATTTTATTTATTTATGTGTATGAGTGTACTGTCTGCATGTAGGTTTGTGCACCCGTGTCATGCAATGCCACGGAAGTCAGAAGAGGGTGTCAGATTTCCCTGGAACTGGAGTTCTCCTGGAATTGGAGTTACAGACGGTTCTCAGCCGCCATGTGGGTGCTGGGGATTGAACCCGGGTCCTCTGCAAGAGCATTCGGCACTCTTAACCACTAGGCCATCTCTCCAGCCCTACAGGTAGGTTTTTTTTTTTTAAATATGGATTACTCTAAATAATTGTGTATGTATGTGGTAAATGTTATATGAAATTTATATCTAATTATGATACGAAGCCTTTGTAAATTATTGAGATTTCAGAGGAAGAGCTCGCACTGAGGAAAGGTCAGGGAGATTAGTTTGGCACAATAGGCCTTAACACAAATGGCAGAATGTATGAATTCCATTTTGGGTGTCTCTATGGAAAGGTGCCAGTGAAGAAGGGGGTATAAAGATGATTAAGATTGAGATGTTATGTATGAAATACACAAAAATTCTACATATTTTTTTAATTACAGAGATTTTGCAACAAGGAAATCCATAGTTGTTGATATTTCAAAATACTTAAAAATCTCAAGTAACTACTGGGCAAGCATAAATATTAACACTAATTACCTGAATTGTTTAGCTAATGAACACATGGACTAAGAAGAGGATAAAAATAAATAAACAAAACAAATGTTGATTGTAAAATGGTTGAAAAGTAGAAAATTAGGAACTGTATACTATGCATTAATTCTCACTAAGAAAGCAGAGGGGAAATCAAAATAATAAATAACAGACAGATGGGGATAAGTGAATAAGGAGCCCTGGAGATGAGGATGGTAGGACACAGGCTCTATCAGAGGGAAATGGGAAAAATTGTGCAAGAAAGCTTCAACTAGGGGGGCAGAAGGGGGACAGGTAGCACAGAGTAAGAGGGATGAAGGAGAGGACAAGCCACAGGGAAATACACATTTTGTATTAGTTACCTTTCTATTGCTGTGGTAAAACATCACGACTAAGCAACTTACAGAAGAGTTTATTTGGCTTATGATTACAGAGGGATAAGAGTCCATCCTGGTGGGAGAGGCATGGCGAGAGGCAGCAGAGTACAAAGCTGAGGGCTCACATCTCCAAAAGCTACAGAAAACAAAGGAGTGAAACTGGAAATCGAACTTGATTACAAGCTCTCAAAGCACTCTCCCATTCAGTAAGATGCTTCCTCCAGCAAGGCTGCACCTCCTAAAGATTCCTTGACCCTTCACAAATGTACTACCAAATGATTAATTGTTCCAATACAGGAGCTTATGGGGGATGCCTCATTCAAACTACAATGTTATTATATAAGCTTACTAAAACAAATATAAACATATGTTTATATATATATATATATATATATATATATATAGTTTATAAATAGGTATGTGTTCACGCAACAGTAAGAGGTCGTGAGTTTGAGAGGCAGTGGAGGGATATGGAAGGAGTTAGAAGGGGAAAGGGAAGGGTGGATATGACGTAAATACAGTACTCATATGTGAAATTCTCAAAAAACAGAAACAAAACCCTCTGCCCTGGCCCTAAGCCCCCCTAACTGATCATCCTGCCTAAGAACTGCACACTACCCTCACAAGTATTTCTGTCATCACTCATCAATGAATCTTCTTGCTGCAACAGATGGAGACTATTACAGAGTTCCACAACTGGTTACACACAGAGAATAAGTGTCTTGAGATTCCTAGCACTAACTGACACATCCACAATGGAACTTCGATATCTAAGGCTTATGGAACATATTGGAGCAAGGGACAGAGAGAATACTAATGCATCTTTCAACTCTCACCTGTGAAGCTTCCTCATGCAATTGAGGGGGATGAACAGAGAAGACCGCAACTGGACAAAGTGTAGGAAATGAGAGACTGTAGAGTGTGCATCCCCAGATAGGATTCATATTAAACCTCACTCATCCAGGATTCAGGGAACATTGTGGTAAAGGAGGCAGAAAGAACGTAAAAGCCAGGGTTGGTGCATGACCATAGGAAAAGAGTATTTTAGGCTTCTGAGAACTTGTTCATATGAATTTACCACAATCATGACAGAATGTTCAAGATCCATGCAAACTCAAACTAGATAAAAACAGAGCATAGACCTGGGGAAATGGACAAGAGACTCCAATCTTAGCCAAGGAAGTATTGACAGCTGATCACTGCAGGGTGAAGGAGAGTTGATCTGATTAAGGGAGTGACACTAGATAGACTTAACAGGCTCCAGTGAATAAACTCACATTCAGGGTCATCTTGGGACACAAACTTGATGAGCCTCAACATATATGACCAAATGTAAGAAATCTGGTGAGTGGGTTATAGGGTGGGGTGCAGTGAGGGAGGGGTTTTAAATATGATTAGGATACATTGTATAAAATGCACAACAATTCAATAAAATAGAAATTAAAGTAAAAGACGTATACATTTATTTAAAAATAATGGGGACATAGCCGGGCATGGTGGAGCACGCCTTTAATTCTAGCACTCGGGAGGCAGAGTCAGGCAGATCTTTGTGAGTTCAGGCCAGCCTGGTCTACAGAGTGAGTTTCAGGACAGCTGGGGCTACAGGGAGACCCTGTCTCAAAAAGACCAAAAAAAAATAATGGGGACATTAAAATGTCTCTATGCACCACAACCCTGAAATGTTATATGTATATTTCCTATTTATTTGTTTATTAATTTATTAATTTTTAACTTTTTTATGTGTATGAGTCTACTGTCTGCATATGTTTGAATACACCCATGTTGTGCAATGCTCATAGAACTCAGAAGAAGGCATTGAACCACCTGGAACTGGAGTTACAGATGCTCATTATCCAAAATGTGGGTGATGGGAATCAAACCGGGGTCCTCTGAAGGAGCAGCCAATGCTCTAAACTGCTGAGCCATAATTCTACTCTCCTATTTATTGAGACAGTTTCTCCCCTTTGTAGTTCTCCTGCTTCAGGATGTGCATATAGTCTCTAATTTAATTCTCAGGATCATGAATGTTATGAGAGATAGTATTCTGCTGTCGCATTTCAGTGTTGAATATTTTAAGTTTGAGGGAAAAGTACAACTAGATCAAGCCCTAAAATATACTGGAGTCAGTATCATCAGCGAGAAAACTCTGGAATCATGGTCTAGAGTTCTGTTCTAGGAGATTTAGTTCATTATTCTCAGTAAGGTGTTGGAAATGACAGCCTTTACCTGCTGAGTATCAAGTCCAGAAATCTAAAGTAATATATGTGCCCTTAACTGTGAATTATCTAGCTAAGATCAATGAGTGTCCTTGGTTACTAACTTATCATATAACTCTAGTAGCACTTTTGAAATTGATTATAAAGGGATGACAACTAGGAGTCATTTTATTTTCAATGGTAGGTAGTGCATTAGACATGACTGCAGATTTAGCTAATAAATTAGGAAAACAATTTTAATAACAGCTTGCATAAATGTCATGAATACAACAGTTGAGATGGTTAAGAGACTTATTCAGATGTAAAAAAAAATCTAAGCCATTCCCTTCTAATTAGAAATAGTTGGATAATGAAACTCCAGTGGAATTTATTCCTTAAATTTCCATAGGAATTTTAATATCAAAATACCCAAAATAAGGAAGATAAAGTAGAATTTAATTAGTAGTTATGGAGCCTGTGTAACATGTAAAAAGCAATATTTATTCTAATTCTAGATTTCTAGAATTAACCTACCACTCATTTTCAGACTTTGTAATTTTGCTATATGGGTGGAGGGTATGTCTGCATATTTTAGAGTAATATAAAACTAAAAGGGAAAAATATGAATCCTGAAATATGAATTGGAAATAACATACAATTTATTTCCAGTCAACATGATTTTAGTATATGTGTGACACATACACACACACACACACACACATATATATATATACATATATATATATATATATATATGCATATGTTGAAACAATATGGATTGGAGGAAACAACAAGAACAAAAGAACTAGGGCAGGGAACGGACTGAAGCAGTAAAATTCTCCCCCCCAAAAATAACCCTTTACTTTGAAAAACTTTGAAAAGACTCAGAAGGGGATACAGGACATGTATGGCAGACTGAATGAACTTGGGAGGGGCGGGGGGCATGGAGGGGGGAAATGAGTCTACATTGAACTGAGAAGCGATGTATGAAATGCACAAAACTTCAGTTAAAATATATTGAAAAGCAGTATTGAGTTCTCTGGGTGACACAAAGAATTAAGATCTGATCCCTGGTCCTTAGCACACCTTATTCCATGCTGTTAGGCTTTGAACAATGTAACCTTGTACACAGAGTGAATCCTCATTGGAACTTGGAAGACATTGCTTTTTGATTTGAGGCCTTTAAAAAAGAATTCAGTTGTGTAACATGGGCAGCTGTCACCATCCACTATGATATAAGTCTTGGTGCATAGCACTGACTTTGTTGTTCTTGGACTAATAGTTTCAGGCATAAAGTATTAACCACATGAGGTCACTGTTGTACATACATCAATTATAGCTACTCTATAAATCTTGATTCTCTTGGTTGAATAGTATTAGGATTTATGACTTGAATAATCAATATACATTTAAGGGTGGGGACAAGCTATTTGATATTTCTTTAAATTTTTAAGATTTATTTTATGTTAAACCAGGACTTACTGTTGATAAATGAAGTATTTTAGTGTTGAAGATAGCTTCATTAAAGAAATGAAAAGCAGGTTTAAAATGCCAACTTTGTCCTTAAAGTAACTCTGAAGTTATCAGCATATGAAAATTTCAGTCTGCATAGGTGGTTTTAAATAACATCATAACTTTCTTTTTTTATTTATTTATTATTTATTTTTATTAAAAAAATTTATACCAGCACCCACATGGCGGCTGAGAACCGTCTGAAACTCCAATTCCAGGAGAACTCCAGTTCCAGGGGAATCCAAGACCCTCTTCTGACCTCCGCGGCATTGCACGACATGGGTGCACAAACTTGCATGCAGACAGTACATTCATACACATACAGAAATAAATAAAATAAAAAAAAATTATTCTTGTATGTATGTGTAGGAATGTAATGTCTGCATGTGGGTTTGTGCACTCGTGTCGTGCAATGCCGTGGATGTCAGAAGAGGGCGTTGGATTCCCCTAGAACTGGAGTTAAAGACGGTTCTCAGCCACCATGTGGGTGTTGGGGATCAAACCCAGGTCCTCTGCAAGAGCAGTCGGCACTCTTAACTGCTAGGCCATCTCTCCAGCCCCCATAACTTTCTTAATATGATATCCAACCAATTTCGATGGAATATCTTTGACCAAATATGTATTATTATTATTTTATTGTTATATGTATGAGTGTATTGCTTCCATATATATTAGTGTACCTGTGTCATAGAATGCCTGCAGAGGTCAGAAGAGAGCATCAGATCCCTTGGAATTTATGGATGGTTTTAGCCTCCATGTGGGTGCTAGAAATTGAACCCGGATTCTCCGCAAGAATAGCCAGGGCTCTTAACAGCTGGGCCATCTCTCCAGCCCCAAATAAGGATTATTTATCTTTTAGATCACTTATTTTAAATCTCTTGCAGAGGACCCAGGTTCGATCTCCAGCACCCACATGGCGGCTGAGAACCGTCCGTAACTCCAATTCCAGCAGAACTCCAGTTCCAGGGGAATCCGACGCCCTCTTCTGACCTCCACGGCATTGCACGACACGGGTGCACAAACCTACATGCAGACAGTACATTCATACACATAATAAATAAATAAATAAATAAATAAATAAATAAATAAATAAAAATTTTAAAATAAATAAATAAATAAAATAAAAAATTAAATCTATAGGTTCACATACTCATAGTAGAAAAAAAAAAGTCACTGACATCTTACAAACATATTCAGAGGTCCACCTTGAATAAAAGTAGTTCAGAGAGACACATTAAACAATAGTCACAAAATACAAGGTGTGTAAAACAATGGGGTGTTTGGGATATAGTATTTAAGTGTTAGAGGACAACACAACTGCATGTGAGTGCTCTTGTCTAATGCTCCCTCTGTGCCATCAGAACTAGTTTTGTTAAGGTCAAGGTCACCCATCACCTCCACAACAGCAAGACCAATGGACCCTGCTTATTTTTTCCTTACTACTGGCTCTCTCAATTATGCTAGATAGAATTGATGACTACCTTTACATTTCTTTTCTTATACTGCTCTTAATAATTACCCATTCTTCTAATTACTGAGACTTTAGTAGCTACTTCACTATCTTGACTATCCAATCCTTAAATATTGGTGTATTGAATTCTCCATCAAATTCTCTCTTTACCTTTATATCTCCCCCAAATAGACTCACTAATTTATAAGAAAACTATTGCATTAGGGGCTGGAGAGATGGCCTAGCGGTTAAGAGCGCTGACTGCTCTTACAGAGGACCTGGGTTCAATCCCCAGCACCCACATGGTGGCTGAGAACCGTCTGAAACTCCAATTCCAGGAGAACTCCAGTTCCAGGGGAATCCGACGCCCTCTTCTGACCTCCGCGGTATTGCATGACAAGGGTGCGCAAACCTGCATGCAGAGAGTACATTCCTGCACATACAGAAATAAATAAAATTAAAAAATTGCATTAGTTACCTCTCTATTGCTATGATAAAATACCATAATCAAAGGCAACTGAAGGAAGAAACAATTGATTCTGGCTTACAGTTCCAAAGAGATAAATCTGTCCTGGTAGAGAGGCATGGCAGCAAGAAGCAGGAAAGGTACCGGGAGCTGATAGCTCATAAATCACATCTTCAACCATAAGCAAGAAGCAGAGAGTGGACTGCAAGTGGACAAGGCAGCTATGGACTCTCAAAACCCACACCCAGTGATGTGCTTCCTACAGCAAAACCACACCTCCTAAATGTTCCATGCGTTCCTCGAAAGAGGGAACCTGGGCACCAAGGGTTCAAATATTGAGCTTATGAAGGGTATTTTTCATTCAAATCACCACAAATACCCTTTGCATGATCTGCCTACCTAATTTACATATATAGTGTAGTTCTTTCCCTTTAGCTTCAAACTTCCATGTGGACATCATATAGACATTTCACTCTAGCACCCAGTATACTTCTAGCAAATAGTGCAAACATAATGCGTATTTTATTAATGAATGAGTATATGATTAATTAATCATACACAAGTTATTTGTGATTGGACACATTAATTCATGGATGTATTAAGAATAGAAGAGACGGTATTCAGAGATGGTCCAGTAGTTAAAAGCATTGGTTGCTATTCTGGAAGATCCAGGTTCAGATCCTGTCACCCACATGGCAGTTAACAGACGTCTTTAACTGTGGTTTCAAGGAATCTGATGCCCTTTTCTGACTTCTGTGGCCTTTGGACTACATTGGGGCACTTACATACAAGCATTCAATTCACCCATATGCATAAAATAAAAATAATGAATAAAATATTTTAAAAAATGAAAGAGGAGGCATATGAAATAAAATTTTGTCATTATGGAAAAGTACCTATTGGCCTCTGTCAATAATTTCTAAAGATCTTTCGTAAACTGCATAAAATATCCATCTTGTGTCATAAAATATTTGAATAGATAGGAAATGGTTATTGACTTTCTTCACACACTTGGTCACTACTTTACACTGCAGGACAAATATTGTAGCACCTTCTACCAACTTCTTTTATCCACTATCCTCTCTTCTCCGAAAAAATGCCTTTCATTCAATACTCACACACACTAATAATAACTGAATAAAGATTGTAATAGCCAGCTAAAATTCTTGATTTTTAACATTTTGGTTGAATATTTTATTTCAGATTACTTTTCAAATGTACATTTTGAAGACACACTTACCAACTTGATTTAGCAACATGGAGAGTGGCATCTTTGTACATATATGACTTTTCAAGCAAAATTATTTTTTATGAACTATCATCCAGTAGTTTAATAGTAGTATCATTCAGGATAATACTAATGAGTATTTTGTTTATTATTAATTTTATTTGAGAAAGGGTCTCACTATATAGTCCTGCCTAGAACTCTCTTTGTAGACCAGGCTGGCTTTGAACTCACAGAGATCTACCTGGCTCTATCTCTCAAGTGCTGGGACCAAAGGTGTGTGCCACCATGGCTGGCCTATTAGTAGATGTTTCAAGTAGAATGAAATAGATTTAGTTTTTCTTCAGGTATTTTTAACATTAAGAGAATATATCCACCTATTCCTTTATATTTTATGATTAGTGGGCTAATTAATTTTGAAGAGTTATATTTGGAAAGCCCTTATTAAACTAGGATTGTCTTAATGATTATCTCTTTTGTGGCACCAGAGATGACTAATGAGAAAAATATTCTCTAGATTTTGTTAAAGTTGTTAATCTAATGAGGTCATTCAAGCTGGTTAATTCCAAGGCTTATTTCCAGCATGAACTTTTCTTCTCTGTTTCGTTATGAGTTATGGAAACTTGAATTCTTTATCACATGCTATACCTCCTTCAAGGTAAACTCAAGTCTGTGTCTAAATTTCTTCAGTTTCATCTGATGGAAAAAAATGTTCAAGTCATTCATCAGATTATTTAAATTTTAGCATAAACATTTGGAAGGTCGATTGTCAGGCCATAAAGTTAAAAATTATAAGCATGCTATCACTGACTAATATTTAGCATTTTTATAAGACTATTCTTGGATATAAAGTAGATAAGAAAACACAATAAATCTTTTTTCTTCTCTATTTAGAGACTAGTTTAGCCCTTTCTGGTTTGGTAATCAATGTACTTCCTTATAAATAGGAACAATTGTCACCTTTCAAACCAGTGTCATAAATTACAGAGAGAGAACATAGAACCTGACAGCACAGAGAACAGTTGTCCTTCATGGCATCTTTTCTTCATTAATCTAACAAATTATTGCTAAACTACTTGGTATTCAGACATTGGAAGACAGCAAAACAGAATATTTAGATATTGTTGACTATTAACAGCACTGTGGGGTGTGTGTGTCTGGATTTTCAGTGTGTTTCAACACATTTGCCTATCTGTTAATTGCAAGTAAAAGAAACTGCCAAGTGCTGTTCCATTCCAATAGAGCTATTTTCTCTCCATCTGATTTCTAGATCACAGTGGCCTGATTTCTATTTTTATGTATGTACTCTGATTGCTGCAAGATGCATCATATGCTCTCTTGTATATTCTATTATTATTCCTAGCTGTATGGTGCAATTCCTCTATGAAGTTACACCACTATGCCCATTGACGTTGTCCATGAGGCTTATGCCAGCCATGCTGGCACATCCTGGATAAAACTTTGACTCATATGAGTCTGCCAATAATCATCATGTTTTCCAACCATTGCCAAAAAGTAGAAGGAAAAACAAAAGAAAATGGAGTATTTAGTACACATATTCTCCATTTAATTTGATATATCAGTTAAACAGCAATAATCTTCCCAAAATGGGCCTGAACCTTCAGACTGAATCCCAGGCAAAAAAAGGGATGTGAAGCCAGGCTCCAGTTGACCTTGGACTGACATATAACTGAATAAGAAATAATCTTTCATATTCAAGGAGTGGAAAATTTCAAGCCATTTTCTAACAGCTAAGAACTTAGTGAAAGTTAAGTAATATTCGTTGCAGCATGCACAATCCAAAGAAAGTGCTATTCTTCTATTTCTTCTCTATTCTCACAATGATCAACATATCAGTTAGCATATTTTTTGATTTGGCATTAAACTGTTTGACATTAAAACAAAATATAGTGATACTTGCAAGTAAGCAGGGACATTTTATAATGCCTTAACCTCCAGTTCTATTAGAGAGAGAGAGAGAGAGAGAGAGAGAGAGAGAGAGAGAGAGAAAGAATGTGAGAATGAGAGGTGATAGATAACAGTTAGATATGGATATATAATCTTGAATGAATGTTAAAATATCTACTTATACACTTTCCTTTGTTTCTTATTTAGCCTTGATAGATAATGGTTCACAAAGAACATTGCTAATGAGAACTACTGTAGGAAAATATAGAAAATGTATTATTTTTTATGAAGTTTAGAATCTAACTTAAAAGCTTTTTATAGTCTCACTTATTGTTATAGAGTTGTAATTTACAACTAATACTGTATATAGCATCAGTTTATTTTATGTGAGTTTCTGAAAGATAATTATGAAAATGTGCAGTTTCAGAAAACACTTCACATTTCAAAAATAATAAAGTTAATAAAACCAAGCACTACATTCCACAGTATAGCATTGTAGGAGGCTATGATTTTATCAAATTGTCCTTACAAATTACAATTTGTCTTCTGGCATTTGGGCAGATTGTTTTTATTTTCCTTTGCCAATTTAATTAATATGACAAAATTTATATGTTCCTTGAGATTATTATAAAAGTTTCTTATAGTAAAGAAACACTCACTTGTATAGAAGCAAATGATCTCATGCTTCATTGTTTATTCTTAAAAATATAACAACCAAATATGTCTCCTAACATACCTGATTATTATTTCAACATAGTCAGTATTGATTCAGTAAGCAATTCTTGAACATTAAGATGACAATATTTAGTGAGACATTTGAAGAAAAATGGAGCTTACATTTAAATAAGAGAGAAAATTATTTTATGTTTGAATCAAAAATAGTAATATATACGTGGCATCAACAGACAAACCTAAAAGTGTGAAGTGAATAAATGATTTTTTTTTGTATGTGTAGGGGTGTACTGTCTGCATGTAGGTTTGTGCACCCGTGTCGTGCAATGCCGCGGAGGTCAGAAGAGGGTCTCAGATTCCCCTGGAACTGGAGTTCTCCTGGAATTGGAGTTACAGACGGTTCTTAGCCGCCATGTGGGTGCTGGGGATCGAACCCGGGTCCTCTGCAAGAGCAGTCGGTGCTCTTAACCGCTAGGCTATCTCTCCAGAAGAAGATCATCCATCCATGATCCAAGTTGGATTCATACCAGAAATGCAGGGATGGTTCAACATACAAAATCAATAAATATCATCAAACATTATAAATGGAATGAAGAAAAAAACCATACTATCATCTCAATTGATGAGGAAAAAGCCTTTGAAAAAATCCAGCATCCCTTTATGCTTAAAGTCCTAGAGGGAATTGGATTGGAGGGATCATCCTTCAAGTAATCAAAGCATATACAGAAAACCCCAGCTAATATCATCCAAATGGGAATGAGAGAAACATTCCCTTTAAAGGTAGGAACTCGCAAGAGCCCCCTATCACCAATCCTTTCAAATGATGCTTGGAACACTTGCTAGGGCAGTAAGGCAAGAAAAGGAAATTAAAGGAGTGCTAATTGGAAAGAGGAGTCAAGCTATCCTTATTTGATGATATGTTTTTTACTCTAAGGGATGCCTAAAAACTCCACCAGAAAAACTCCTAAGAAATGATTAACAGCCTCAGCAAAGTGGCAGGTTACAAAATTAACCTAAAAACATCAGTAGCCTTTCTTTACACCAAAAACAAGCAACTGAAAGAAGGACTATAAGGAGACCTTCCCACTCACAATAGCCTCAAAACATAAAATACTTTAGGAACAAACCTAACCAAAGACAACAAAGATTCTCTACAAAAAAAATTCTAACTGCTTTAAAGAAATTGAAGAAGAACATCAGAAGATGGAAAAACCTCCCATGCTCATGGATTGGAAAAATAACATAGTAAAAATGTCCATTCTACCCAAACTCTTGTACAGATTTAAACAATCCAAATAAAATCCTCAAGAGCTTCTTCACAGGCTTGGAAAAAAAAAAGTCCTTAAATTCATTGGAAAAAACAAAAGAACCCGAATAGCCAAAACAACCCTAAGTAAAAAGAGCAACACACAGGGGGGATCCTCTATACCAGACTTCAAACTATACTATAGCGCTATTGTCATAAAAACAGCTGGTACTGGCAAAAAAAAAAAAAACAAAAATGTTGACCAATGGAACAAAACTGAAAACCCAAACTTGAGCTCATCACATTTCCAGCTCTTGTATTTGAAGGAGGCCAAGAAGACACAATGGAGAAAAGACAGCATCTTCAGCAAATGGTGTTGGCAAAACTGGATCACCACTTGTAGAAGAATGAAATTAAACCCCTATTTCTTGCCCTGTACAAAAGTCAATTCCAGATGGATTAAAGACCTCACTGTGAAACCCCAAACTCTGAAGGCGATCGAACAAAAAGTTAGCAGAAGACTCAAGACACAGGCGTAGGAAAGCCTTCTAAATCAGACATCAGCTGCACAAGCATTAAGGTCGACAATTGACAAATGGGACCTCATAAACTCAAACTTCTGTTATATCAAAAGAACAATCAAGAAAAGTGAAGGAAGAATCCCACAGAGTGGGAGGACCTTCACTGCAGAAAATCTGACAAAGCATTGATTTCCAAGAATATATAAAAACTATTCAAAAAAACAAAGAAGAAAGAAACAGTGACCCACTCAATAGATGGAGCAAGAGCTGAACAGAGACTTCACAAGTGAGGAATTAGAGATGGCTGTAGAAAACATCTTTAAAAGTGTTCACATCAACTAATAATTAAGGAAATGCAAATCAAAACCATTTAAGATATAATCTTAACTTCCGATAAGACTGGCTAGGATCAAGAAAACAAATGATACCAAGTGCTGGAGAGGTTTTGTGGAAAGAGGAACACTCATCACTGCTGGTGGAATGAAAGTTACTAAAGCCACTTGGAAAGCAGAGTGGAAAACCCTTAGAAGACTTGGAATGAACTTGCCACCTGACCCAGCCATACCACTCCTGGGCAATACCCACAAGATCATCCCACCACAGAGATACATGCACAGCCATGTTTATTTCAGCTCTCTTCATGATAGCAAGGAGCTGGAACCAACCCAAATGCCCTCAACTGACCAGTGGATAGAGAAAAATGTGGTACATCTACACAATGGAGTTCTATGCAGCAGTAAAGAAAGATGACATCATGAGCTTTGCAGGAAAATGGATGGAGCTAGAAGATAACATTCTGAGTGAAGTAACACAGTCCCAGAAAAACAAATGACAAATGTATCCCTCATCTGTGTATGCTAGTGCCAATTACCTAGTTGTAAGTATTTCTTGTGCATGACTCCTAGATCTTTTGTACAAGTAGTTGGGAGTGATGCATATTGGAAACAACAACAACAATAACAGCAACAACAACAACAGAAAGGACTGTATCAAAGAACTGACTGAAAAGGTGAACTTCTGCTCAAAACAGTCAACTTCCACATGGAGAATTTTGAGAAAGACTGAGAAGGAGTTGAAAAGCATGTTCGGCAGAATGCATAAGCTCTGGTGGGGTGGGGGGATAGGGTGGGGGACACAGGTCTAGATTTTTAAAAAAAATTTTTTTATTGATGCTTTGTGCATTTTAAACATCATTTTCCAATTCAGTTCAGGCCACATTTCCCTTTCCCTTCCCCCCCACCCCACCCCATCCCAGATCATGCATTCCGCAATAACTTTCTTACATCTTTCTCTCAGTTTTTTTCCATTTTTTAGGCTGTAAGTGATAATCCATGAGTACAAGCATCCTTCATGCAAAACCAATCTGCAGGCTGTTGTGTTCCAAACCCCACAGCCCCACCCATCCAGTGGGGGGTGAGGGGTGTATGTTCAATCAAGTTGAATCAAATGAGTGTCCAGAGACATCTTGCTGAGTAAGTTAGTCAGCCATTCACGCCCAATCGCAGCCAATATATATTTATATATATATATATATATATGTAATAAAAAAATATTTACTTAATTAAAAAAAAGGTCCTGGAATGGTAGTAATTTTTGCCTACATCATTGCACATGTGTTTCCCTCTTTAAAAGGAAGAGAGTGGGTTTTGCAGTTGAAATGTGTACTCTATTATTTATATTTTTTGGAGTAAACTATTTTAAATATTGAGTGACCATATAATTTTTCAAAGTGGGATTTAATTTATTTACTTATTATTTATTTTATGTGTATGAGTGTATTGCCTGCATGTGTGTAAGTACATCCTTGTTGTGCAATGGCCAATGTAGTCAGAAGAGGGCAGTGGATCCTTTGGAATTGGAGTTACAGATGATTGTTAGCCACCATATGGGTGCTGAGAATCAAACCTGGGTCTTCAGCAGGAGCAGTAAGTGCTTTTAGCCACTGAGCCATCTCTCCACCCCTAAAGTGGGGTATTTTTGAAAATTAAAAATAAATATTATTAATAATTACTCTGTGGCAACAGCAGTAAATTATATTTGTTTTGGAGACACCTCCTGAGGTAATCTAATAAAATCTCTGGAACCAAGATTAGGATCCACATCATGAATCCCATTTTTTGAAAAGTCTTTCTTTCTCCAAATTAGGAATTTTCAAACTACTTCTTTTTCTGTGGATTTGAAGTCATGTACAAATGTACTTTGAATTCCAAGGATTTTCTCACTGATTAATTAGGGCAATTATGGAACTATTTATGTACCAAATGAAACCAAGGCAAAGAAACCAGATATTGAAATTACTTGCTCTACTCCTGGAGCCGGGAGTTTGCTTCAGACACAGTGAGGGTGTGGTCTATCAACTTTCTTCTTTGTGTCTTTGGGCAATTTACTCAAACATTAATTTGTCCATGTACAATGTGATGGCTTTGTGAGGACTAAATTAAACATGTGATGTGCAATGCTTAGTATAATGTTGCTCAAAGAATATATATCTATTTACTTTTGACATGGATCAGTGAGGTTCAATGCAGGAGTCTGACCCGGGTACACACATTCTGCAGTCTCCTATTCTTTAAAACTCGGCCAGTGTGGCCTTATGTGCATCACACTGTTGTATAAGGCAGCTTCACTGGTGAAGGCTGAAGAACGCATTAATTTTCTCTCTACCCCTGACTCCAATTTGGTCCATGAGCCTTAGGTGTAGAGATTCAACTGTAGGTGTGTCACTGAGTACTGAGCATCTCTCAGTTGTATATTCTGTGTCTGACCAGTTGTGGATATCTGCAGTTGCCTCCTTCTGTTGCAGTAAAAAGCTTCTTTGATGAGCAAGGATCCATATTTACTTAATGGTAAGAAATTTCATTTGTCTGGAGATATGGCAGAGCTGGGGTTTTCTCTAAGATCTATGTCCTCTCCAGCCATGTGTATTTGACTGTGTTTACAATGCCACCCATCAGTTCACTCCAATCGAGTGGGCTTGAAGTCTAACTAGGTGGCTGTTGACTACCCAGGTAACAGCACCATCACTGAACCAATAAGGGTAGCTTGCTGTACTGATTGTTATGGTCATTAGGCATTAGGTTTGGGTTAGACCATTGATAAATATTTTCCCTTAGCTGTTTTCATATTATCATCTAGGTTTATAGTAGCTAAACTTCAGTTGGAAGTCTTCCAGTTCAGTGCCTGTTACACAACTTCAAGTCCTGTCTTCAGCAGTAGGGTCTTACCTATTAATTCGGAAAGATAACCAAGAGCTTGGGCAATAGCCTTGTGATAGTTTGGGAGTCTCCTGGGCCACTCTCAGCTACACTCAAAGGGAAGACTTTTCTGTCTGGCACTGTGTTCCTTGACAAACACACACACACAAAACATGCACACACACACACACACACAGTGTGTGTGTGTGTGTGTTGTGTGTGTGTGTGTGTGTGTGCAAT
>VZQC01010225.1:157554-318459 GCA_009823505.1 Rhizomys pruinosus
TATATATAAAATGTACTAAGCAAGTCAGTCTAAATATCATTTGCATCTCCTTACATACATTTTGTATTTAGGTACTTCAAGTTCCTCTATTGTAGTTATTCATGAAATGTATAAACAGTTATCATGAACTACAGTCACCTCCACTATTCTATGTGACACTAAAACTTATATTTGTGTTTGGGTCCCCATTATCCAACCTTCCTCGATCCTCCCTAGGGTCCCTCCAACCATTCACAGCTTTTAGTGATCACTATTATACATTTTCATCAACTTCTTTTTAAGGGTCACTAATGAGAGAGAACACAGGGGATATTTATTTTTCTGTGTCTGGCTTTTTTCACTTAACAGAAGGTTCTCTAGCTATATTTCACTAAAAAGGCTAGGATATTGCTCTGTCGATGGCCAATTAATATTCAAGTGTTGATACACACCATATTTTCTTTATCTATTTATCCACTGTTGGTTATCTAGTTTGATTTCATGTCTTAGTTACTGTGAAATGTTTATCAAAAAAACGTTGGTATGAGCTTAGATATGCCTCCATCATTGCATTTAGAAATATACTCACAATGGGAGAGCTTTACCATGTAGTAGACTGAAGTTTAGTTTCTTGGAGAACCTTGATACTCTTCTCTATAGTAGCTATATAATTAGTTTCCCCACTAGAGATCAGAAAAAAAAAAGAAAATCCCAGTCCTTGTGATCCCAGAAAGAATGTGTCACACTGGCACAGGCAAAGCAAATTTAGCCCAGCAGGTCCTCCTTTCAAATGCACACCCAAATGAAATCTCTTTGTATTCCCTGTAGAGAAGTGAATGAGAGAGCAGAAAAGACAATAATGCTCCAGATTAATTAAAACAATAGGAAACATTTGGGGTGGGGAAATTGTATCATCCAGTCTATAGTTAACATTGCAATTTCTTAAGAAGACATATTTTTTATATTGAACTTATATGCTACCTTTGCTCATTTTGAACTTTTAATTGGTTATGAAAACCAAGGAATTAGATTTTAGTATTTACTATTAAAGACAAAGATGCAAGGGTCACAACTTTACAACTTTAGGAGTTTGGGGTTGGGGAGATGGCTCAGCATATAAGAAGAGCACTTATGCAAACAAGAGGACTTGAGTTGAAAGCACCAGCAACCCAGTAAAACTATTTGGTCACACATATAACCCCAATGCTAGGGTCTGAGACAGATGGACCCTGGGGTCCCCATAGCTAGCCAGCCTCGCTGAAACAGCAAACTTCAAGTATGGTGCAAGACCTTGTCTCAAACTAAGGTGGGGAGTGACAGGGGAATATACTTATATCTGCCATTAGCCTCTGAATGATTCTATACCCTCACACATATGAGCAAATGTAACACACACACACACACACATTATTAATGATCTTTAGTCACAGCTGTCTAAGATTTGATCATGGGCAATTATCACAAGATTAACATTTGAAATGTATTTTAAGTCAACATTTTAATTGTATATGCACTCAGAAAGAAGCTAAAGTGGAAAAAAATTACACATTTTATTGAGAAATGGTTGCTTATTTTGACTGAATTGGGAACTGGCTTTTATTTACTTAATTTGATAAACAGACATTAAAATGATCATTATTCAAAGGTCTTAGCCTCAATTTTATCTCTTCTAATCATAACGGAATATACTGAACTTTTTTGAAGTATAACGAGCTCAGGGTTAATTTATGTTAATCATGCTATATTTTTATATGAAAAACTCCTTGTATATATCTTTGAAATTTTGTTAATTTTCAAATTTTTAGTATTGCTAAATGAGATTATCACTTATGTAAATCATAATGGATGATTAGTGAAGTCAGTATGGTGAAAGTTCTAGGAAAGAAATGAGGGGGTTATTAAAAAGTGACTATGACCCATTTGTTAAGTTCATTGCTAGAGAAGATTTTGTACCATCAAGCTGACTGTGCTTGCTGACTACTACCAGAGCTCTACAGCCTACCATCCACACCTTTCTGACTTCATTTCTCTATGAGATGTTTTTTTGTGAAGTAAATATTCTCATGACAATCCTGTCTTTCTCTTTTTAGCCTTCTGTTCAAGTTCAAGGGTATCACCAATGATTTTTATAATCCTCATTAGGTTTATCAGGGACAAACAGATTTTGAATAATCTACTTTGAGTTTGCTTTTGCGGTTGCCCTGGATTATTACAGGATGGTGAATTATCTCACTCAGGGCATGTGTGACACTAATGCTTATTCTAATCTGATATCTAATGAGCAAAGAGTGTGAGACAACAGATCTTCCTGCCAAACACTGCCAGTTAAATACAGGATTAAAGACTCCAGCAATTTGTGCTGAACTCCATGGATGCACTGGTCATTCTATTATTGAATTAGGAGATTGCCATCAGATCAGGAAAGAAATTATTGATAAAGAACTTAACAAATCAATTTCTCACCATGTTCACCTCTCAGGATAAAAATAGAGTTTAAAGTGGATTAATGTGGCTCTTAATGAAGAAAAGTGTTAATTGTCAATTTTCTCAGGGGAAAAAGTGTAGGAGCTGAAATAAAAACAATAATGATAATGTAGCTTCTATCACTTTAGTCCATAGTCTGTAGTGAGGGCTGGTTTGAACTTGACCTCCTTAAACTGTTGAGTGCCACTGAGACAGTCTATGTAATAAATGTGGCTATAGTTACTACTTAAAGTGATTATTGTGGGGGCTGGAGAGATGGCCTAGCGGTGAAGAGCACCTGACTGCTCTTGCAGAGGACCCGGGTTCGATCCCCAGCACCCATATGGCAGCTGAGAACCGTCTGTAACTCCAAATCCAGGAGAACTCCAGTTCCAGGGGAATCCGAGACCCTTTTCTGACCTCCGCGGCATTGCATGACACGGGTGCACAAACCTACATGAAGACAGTACATTCATACACTTAAAATAAATAAAAATTAAAAAAAGCATGCTTACAAATAAAAGGTAAACATTAATTCAAGGTTCAAAGTATAAAAATACAGTTATTAGCTGGGCTTGGTGGCACACGCGGTTAATCCCAGCACTCTGAGGCAGAGGCAGGTGGGTCTTTGTGACTTCAAGGCCTGCCTTGTGTACATAGTGAGTTCCAGGCCAGCTGTGATTAAAGGGAGACCCGGACTCAAAAAGACAAAAAAAATTTAAAACTACAGTTCTTTGGCTTGTGACATCTTAGATATAAACCTGTATATGAAGTTAAGTGAACTGAGACCAGTTTCAACTGTTAGTGACAATTTATCACAGGTTTGGGATTGGATGGCAGGGGATAAGATGATAATAGAGATTTATAAATTTTAAGAAAATTATTATATTCTATAATTTAGATTATGTAATAGTATAATCCAATTATCTTGCAAATTTTTACATTGTTACATTTATTTTTTTAAAGCATATACTGTGTATACTGTGTAATTGTCATGCAGCTATAAATGACTTTTACAGTGTTAGAGAAAAATAAGTGTCTAAAATTGCATAGGTTGCAATTTTAGATTTGCAAACAAAAGATCCTGTTGAATGTCAGGCTGATTGAGCCTAGCATGGTTTGCATTGTTTCCTGTGATGAGATTGGGCTTGGGCCCTGCTGTGACTCTTCTGATTTCTGGATCTTCTTCACACTGGCAAATCTAAGTTGTAGTTTTCTTATCTTTTTTAAAAATTTTATTTATTTTTGTATGTGTATGAACGTACTGTCTGCATGTAGGTTTGTGCACCCGTGTCATGCAATGCCATGAAGGTCAGAAGAGGGTGTTGGATTCCCCTGGAAGTGGAGCCAAAGACGGTTCTCAGCTGCCATGTAAGTGCTGGGGATCAAACCTGGGTCATCTTCAAGAGCAGTTGTTGCTCTTAACCTCTAGGCCATCTCTCCAGCCCCTAGTTGTAGTTTTCTTACCTATAGAATGGGAAGACTGGTATGGCTTTAATATGCTATCAGAAGAATGTGCGAAACACATACATTGATCAGTCTAAGATACAGTGATTAAAACACAAAGACTTGTCAAATATTAAGAGAAGGAATGAGGGAAGTAGGAGAATGAGAGAGGGAGAAACGGAGATAATACAATAATACAAGAGGAGGTTATTATCTGTAGGCATTTTTAGCAGTATTTTTATAAAATAAAATTAGTACAAATTTTATAAAATATAATTAGTATAAAGTTAAAACTAAGAATTCTGGATTTTCATATTTTTAGTTGAGTGATACAAATATATTCATTATTAGAAATTACTTAAGGTGGAATTATATTATTAACTTTAGTCCTTGAGAAAAAGTAGCTCCTATTATGGTACATCTTTTATTTTATTGCATTAGTTCCTACATTTAACACTAAATGATGGAGTGAGGCAGGATGAGAGGATAAGACGTGGTTTGTGTTTTATACGGGCACTGTTGCTCATAGTTATAAAACATCTTTACGAGAAAATATAGGTAAGATAAGTTTCTTAGTATTTGAATTTAAGATATACACAGAACATTTCAAACTGAAAGTTTTTTATGTAGATGACCTTAAAAATACTTTATAACCTGATAAGAACTCTTAATTGTTAATCATTGATACCCAATTTTACATAATATTCAACTTCTTTAAGCTTTTCTGATACAGTTAAATGGCATCTTCTGTCACACCAACTCCAGTGTAGCTTGCGTATGAGCTGTGACGAAAGTCATATTCGAGGCAGGCGGGGGAGCAAAGTCCTTCGGGGCCTGACCCCCTGGAGGTCCCTGACAGAGTGATCGGCCTTGACCATTTCTCGATATGCTCTTAAGATGTCACGCTTCCTTGGTGTTGGGCTTGGCATGTTGTCTTTTTTAGTTACAATATACTTTTTAAATACGACAAAGTCCTCTTTTAAGTTTAATTAAATGTTTCTTATAGAAAAAGGACAGAGTTACCTAGATGTTCTGGGAGTTGGCAATAATAGCCAAATACCTTCCCCAGTTTTTGGCCATTCTTGGAGCAGAAACTTTCTGTAAATCTTAGTCAAATTAAATATAAAAATATTTTTGAGTACGACCCTCCTTTCTTAAAAGCTCTTGCAAAAATTCATTGAAAAAACATTACATTGGGTGATATCATAGACCAATTACAAAATAATAAATTGTTTAAAAAAAAGTTCAAAATAGGATAATCAGGTAAAAATGATGTTTTATATTATGACTGTTACTGAGTAAAATGGGAATTCCAGTGGCAGTTGTGTATGATGGGAGGCATTATTTAATTAAAGGCAGATGGTGGGCTCCTCCTTTAAGAAAAAATAACATACAAAGGGTCCCTGATTCTCCCCCTCCTTTCACAGGAACATATAATGAATGGGAAGATAGATGGGTTAATATAGATGGGTAGTGGGTCTTTTACTATACTTTAAACTTCATGCAAAAATTGCTAAGAGCTAGGCCTCCTTGGCGCTTGTTAACCCCACAGCAAAAACAAACTATTATTAATCAAATATACAATAGTAAATGGTGGCATTGCACACACTGTACCAAAGCAAGACATGTTGAAAAATTGGCTCCGGGTGCATTACAATTGGCCTGAGCCATTTCCCTGGGAGACAGAAAAAGAAAACTTTAAGATCACAAAGTAAAGGTTATTTTAGTTATAAAGTAATAATAAAAAGAAAAGCCACAATCTCTCAGTTCAAAAAAGGTTTTGTTCCAGACTTGTGCCTGCGGTTTTGTGACCATTGTCTAAACTCAAAGATGTATTATGCTGTAATCTGCCAACCATGACCCATGACTATGTACTTTGGTTAATGTATGAAAATTGAATTGTTAGTAACCTGTCCAGTAGTTCTGGAAAGTTTGCCAACTTTCCTTGCTGTTTCTTCTTGAATTTACTATAAAATCACTGCCTTAAGCTCAATAAAATCACTACAGATTCAGGAAAACTTCTCTTAGTTTTTCTTCTGTATGCCATTCACCGACCCTGTGTTTTTCCTGCCAAAAGGACCCTGGATACCCACGACCCCCCGAGGGCCAGTCGATAGCAGGTGGCGCCCGAACAGGGACCCTTGGACAGGTAACCTTTTCTCTTTTCTCTCTTTCTTCCAGAACACAGGAAGGTTCTCGCCAGGGAGCCCAGGTCTCACCGATAAAGGATCATCGGTTAAGTGTGAGTAATCATTGAAGTCATGGGGCATGGTAAGTCAAAGCAAGAAAATATGTTTCTTTCTTTAAATGTATGGTGGCAAAAAAAAGGATTAAAGGTCTCAGAAAAGGCTTTAAAGGATTTCTTAGATTTTATTAAGAAGGTCAGTCATTGGTTTCCAATGGAGGGCACTCTGACTCTCTCATTATATCTATATCTATCAGGGATAAAACAAGGAAATAAAGAAACTTATCAGGAGTTTGTTTCTAGGCTTGAAAAAGCTATTCACAGAATGCTGCCACAATCGGAAGGGACAGATATCTTGCTTAAACAATTGGCATGGAAAAATGCCAATACTCTCTGTCAGGATCTTATAAGACCTATCAGAAAAACAGGGACTTTACAGGACTATGTGAAGGCCTGTGTTGATGCCTCACCAGAAGTAGTTCAGGGTATGGTTTTTGCTGCAGCAGTGAAGGGACAGACATACAGTGCCTATGTGAAAAAGACTTATGGAGGAGGACAAGGATCCTCAAAACCCACATGCTTTAAATGTGGGAAAACAGGACATATGCATAAGGCTTGCCCTAACGGGGCAAAGGAGGGCAAGAGAGGGCCCCCTCCTGGGTTATGTCTCAGGTGCCAAAAAGGTAGACATTGGAAGAGTGAGTGTAGATCTAAGTTTCATAAAAATAAAACCCCTCTTACGGGGGACAAAAAAAAAAAAGATACAGAAAAAACTAGATTTGGGGCAGCCTCTCAGTCCCATAAAAAGAGAGAAAAGTAAGGAGAGTAAGGAGGTTACTCGAAGGTTAAACCCTGAAACTCCTGAATTAACTGTTCGTGATTTACCCAGAGCAACATCGGGAAGTGCAGGGCTGGACTTCTCTGTCTGCCAGGATATAATTTTGTCCTCAGCAGATGGAGTGGCGCTGGTCCCCACTTCCACATTAGGGACTCTGCCACCGGGAACTGTGGGCTTAATAATTGGTCGTAGTTCAAATTATAATAAAAACTTTGAAGTTTTACCTGGTGTTGTGAACTCTGATTTTACTGGGGAAATAAAAATTATGGTTAGACCCTTAGAAGAAACAATTCAGTTACATAAAGGACAAAGAATAGCTCAGCTCCTGTTATTACCTTATGTAAATTTGCCAAATCCGATTTTAAAACAAAAAAGAAATCAGGGCCAGTTTGGCTCTTCTGATGTGGTTGCCTGGGTCCAGGATTTAAACAAAGGCGACCCTTTAAAACTATAAAAATAAATAAAAAGCACTTACAAGGTCTCTTAGATACAGGAGCTGATAAGACTTGCATAACAGGAAAAGATTGGCCGGCCTCCTGGCCTTCTCAAAATACCTTTTCCTCACTGACAGGACTGGGCTCAGTTTCTAATGTGGCTCAAAGTTCTCAACTCTTAAAGTGGGAACTTGATGGAAAAACAGAACTAATTCAACCTTATATTATTCCTTCCCTGCCCTTTTCCTTGTGGGACAGAGACATTATGAGTGACATGGATCTTAAGTTAGTGACTTCAGACAACTTAAATGAACAGTGTTTTTCATAGGGGCCATTGGGAGCTTTTTATGTGCAGATAAAATAAATTGAAAATCAGATGAGCCTGTATGGCTTAACCAGTGGCCCCTAACAGAAAAAAAAAATACAGAATATTGAACAACTAATAAAAGAACAGCTCCAAAAAGGACATATAAAGAAAAGTAATAGTCCTTGAAATACCCCAATATTTGTTATTAAAAAAAATCAGGAAAATGGAGACTATCACAAGATCTTAGAGCTGTAAATGCTAATATGATTGATATGGGAGCCTTACAGCTGGGACTTCCATCCCCAGTTGGGATCCCTAAAGGACGGGACATAATTATAATAGATTTACAAGACTGATTTTTTACAATCCAATTACACCCAGAGGATTGTAAGAGATTTGCTTTTAGTGTACCATCAACAAATTTTAAAAGACCTTATAGAAAATACCATTGGAAAGTTTTGCCTCAAGGAATAAAAAATAGCCCAACTTTATGTCAAAAATTTGTAAATCAAGCCTTATTAGCCACTAGGAAACAGTATCCTGATGCATATATTCTCCATTATATGGATGATATATTATTGGCACATCCCTCAGATAATACTAATCAACAAATATTACAATTTACTTTACAACAATTAACTTCATTTGGATTGGTAGTGGCTCTGGATAAAATACAAAAAAATAAGCCTTTAAGTTATTTAGGACAATATATATATAATGATTATATTAATAATCAAAAACTGTCAATAAGACTTGATAAATTGTGCACTTTAAATAATTTTCAAAAATTGTTAGGAAATATTAATTGGATCAGGCCTCATTTAAAAATTACTACCAGAGAGCTTAGCCCTTTGTTTCAAATTTTACATGGGGACTCAGATCCAAGGTCTCCCAGAAATATGACACCAGAGGCCTTACAGGCCCTAAGTAAAGTTGAGGCTCAACTTAATCAGGCTAAAGTAAAACAATTGTCCTATACAGACCCTTGGGACTTAGTAATTTTTAAGACTCCATATACTCCCACAGGATGTTTATGGCAATCAGGAATATTAGAATGGGTACATTTACCACATGTACAGTCAAGAATGTTAGCATCTTATCCTTATACGTGCTCCTTAATAATAACTAAAGGTAGACAAAAATCCAAAAAAACTTTTTGGAAAAAAATACACAATATTATAATTCCTTATAATAAAAAACAATTTAAAATATTATTAACAAAAAGTGAGGATTGGGGTATAGCCTTACAGGGCTTTACAGGACAAATTCAATATCATTATCCAAAACATCCTCTTATTGAGTTTTATAAAGAAACAAAAATAATTTTCCCATTTAAATACTCGCAGCAGCCTCTAGAGACAGCTCTTTGCATTTTTACAGATGGGTCGTCTAACGGGAAATTTACAGTTTATGTACAGGATCATAAGCCTTTGGTAAAACAGGTAAAAAAAATTTTTCTGCACAACAGGCAGAAATAAAGGCAGTAATCTTGGCTTTCCAAACTTATACAGAAAAATTTAACCTTTTTACAGATTCAAAATATGTGGTTAGTTTATTTCCAGCTATAGAGACAGCCTTGCTGTCTGAAAGTTCACACATTTTGCCTCAGCTACAGGCACTTCAAAAACTAATTAAAAATAAAACAAAAAAATTTTATATAGGCCACATACGTGGCCATTCTAATTTACCAGGACCTTTAAGTAAAAAAAATAATATGGCTGATGCTTTAACTAAAAAATTGGTTATAAATGTGACAGAGGCTCAAGAAAGTCATAATTTACATCATCAAAATGCATTGACATTAAAAAGGATGTTTAAAATAACTAGAGAACAGGCTAGACAAATAGTTAAAAATTGTGGGACATGTCCTCCTGTTTACCATCCACAAAAAATGGGGGTCAACCCACGGGGACTTAAGGCCCTGGCCTTATGGCAAATGGATGTACACGTCCCTGAGTTTGGAAAACTTGCCTTTGTTCATGTGACCGTGGATACTTATTCTTATATGGTCTACGCGTCTGCTAGGACTGGGGAAGTAGTTAAAGATGTAATTCAACATCTAATACAAAGCTTTATGCTTATGGGTATGCCACAAAAACTAAAAACTGATAATGCTCCTGCTTATACATCAAAAGCTTTAGCAACCTTTTTACAGCAGTGGAAAATTGCCCATGCCACTGGAATTCCTTATAATCCTCAGGGCCAAGCAATAATAAAAAAAACACATCAGGTCCTTAAAAATCAAATTATGAGACTTAAAGCTATAAACTCTTATTTTTCTCCTCACCATCTACTAAGTCATGCTTTATTGGTTATAAATTATTTAAATACTGATTCAAGAAAAAATACTACATCTATAAAACATTGGGGAGGATTTAAACAAAAACAACTCCCCTCAGTTTATTAAAAAGATTTGTTGACCGGGACCTGGAAAGGCCCCGATGTCCTAATTTCCTCTGGAAGGGGGTATGCATGTGTGTTCCCACAGGATGCCGACTCTCCCATCTGGATCCCAGACCGGCTCATCCGCTCGACTCCTCACAAAAAGACAACAACAAAAGCAAAAACAAAAACAAAAAAAAGCGGAGGCCAAGCTGCAAAAACTGGCTCTGACTCCGAAAGCGATACCGACTTGGACTCAACTGAGACATCTGACAAAGGAAGCGAAGGAGCTCGTGACCTCTCAACAGAAACCGCTGATGCCTGAGTTTATTTTTCTTGCTATTCTGTCTTTGATTGCAGCTCAGTCTACTGTCACACATAAAAAAAGTTATTGGACATATACACCAAAACCCCCTCTAATTCATCATGTGGGCTGGCTTGACCCAGATCATATAAAGGTGTTAACTAATGATACAGATTTACTTGAAGGAATGCAGGACTATGATGAGAGACCAAATAGTTCTGCTCTGTTAAATTTTGAAGGGAGATCAGACTCCCCTCCTATTTGCTTAGCTTTATATGGTTACCCTCCTTTAGGGTGCCTGCCTGTAAATTATTGGATCTTTCTTACTGATTCACCTGATCCATCACCATCCGATAATAAATTTGTACCAAGGTCCATTTGTTAATTACAAATAATGACTTTGGGATTTCGTATTAATAATGAGACTTTTCAAAATGCTCCATTCATGTCGCTCCCCGTGTGTACTAAAAAATATAGAGACATAAATCAATTTTGGAATGGTAATTCTAACACTCATCCCCGATGGCTCTCTTGTGGATTTAAATATATATCTGCTTCAAAACATACCCCAAAAGAAACTAATTTAAAAATTTGAGATTTCTCTATCTCGTCAGGAGGTTATAATTATTCTCAATATTTTAAAAGACTAAGTGACATGGGTCTCATAAAATATAAAAATTATACAAATAAAGATAACACACAAAAATTACAGAGATGGTTTTCTCCAGGATATGTAGAACCAATTTGGGTTGCCAGGGACCCAATTAAAAATCTCACTACCACTCATTATGATCTTTTTAGACTTGCAACAAGTGCCAACATAATATTACAGAAAAAAACCCACTGATAAAGCTCTCATTCCCTTGGTTACCCATGCTTGTGTATCTTACCCTTTTGCTATATTATTAGGATCCAGACTTCAAGTAAATATTGCTCATGTTGGTAATTCATATCTTATTAATTGTACTGCCTGTAAACTTACTAATTGTATTAATTCTGGTATGGATAAACAGTATCCTGTAATGATTTTAGTAAAGAGACCACCATATGTAATGCTTCCTGTTGACCTGCAACAGGATCCTTGGTATGAAAATACTGCTTTACACACTTTAGAAACACTTAATGCTCTCTTAAGACCTAAAAAATTTATAGCTACTCTTATTTTGGGTATTACTGCTCTTATTACAATTTTAACTTCCTTTGCACTTTCAACTACAGCTTTGGTGAAGAAAATACATACAACTCACTTTGTAAATAAAATAAACAAAAATATTTCAGTTACACTTACAAAACAATCCATTATAAATAAAAAGCTAGAGTCAAAAATAAATACTTTAAAAAAGGTGGTTTTGGCCTTTGAACAGGATATAACAAATATAAAAACCAGGATGGAAACCAGGTGTCATGCTTCTTTTCAGTACATTTGTGTTACCCCCCTACCTTATAATACTTCACAACAATGAAAAAAAGTTAAAAATCACCTTCAAGGTGTTTAAAAAGATACTGATATTATCCATAATTTGGATGATTTACAAAAAGACATCGCTACTCTGAGTAAGGCTCATTTGGATAATGATAAATTAAAAGCTCAGGCATCTGGCCTTGAAAGTGAAATTAAAGCCCTTAATCCATTAGATTGGACACAATATTTTATACTCATTGGAGTTGTATTACTTCTCTTTGTTATGGCTGTACTCTTTTTTCCTTGCCTTTTCAGACTCATGCTAAGATCCATCCACTTGGTTAAGCGTGATCTGACGGAGCTGCATCTTAAAAACAAAAAACCGAGAGCTGTCACACCAACTCCAGTGTCGCTTGCATATGAGCTGTGATGAAAGTCATATTCGAGGCAGGTGGGGGAGCAAAGTCCTTCGGGGCCTGAACCCCTGGAGGTCCCTGGCAGAGTGCTCAGCCTTGACCATTTCCCGATATGCTCCTAAGATGTCACGCTTCCTTGGTGCTGGGCTTGGCATGCTGTCTTTCTTAGTTACAATATACTTTCTAAATACAACAAAGTCCTCTCTCAAGTTTAATTAAACGTTCCTTATAGACAAAGGACAGAGTTACCTAGATGTTCCGGGAGTTGGCAATAATAGCCAAATACCTCCCCCAGTTCTTGGCCATTCTTGGAGCAGAAACTTTCTGTAAATCTTAGTCAAATTAAATATAAAAATATTTTTGAGTACAACCCTCCTTTCTTAAAAGCTCTTGCAAAAATTCATTGAAAAAACAACATTACATTGGGTGATATCATAGACCAATTACAAAATAATAAATTTTTTAAAAAAAAGTTCAAAATAGGATAATCAGGTAAAAATGATGTTTTATATCATGACTGTTACTGAGTAAAATGGGAATTCCAGTGGCAGTTGTGTATGACGGGAGGCATTATTTAATTAAAGGCAGATGGTGGGCTCCTCCTTTAAAAAAAATAACATATAAAGGGTCCCTGATTCTCCCCCTCCTTTCACAGGAACATATAATAAATGGAAAGATAGATGGGTTAATATAGATGGGTAGTGGGTCTTTTACTATACTTTAAACTTCATGCAAATATTGCTAAAAGCTAGGCCTCCTTGGCGCTTGTTAACCCCACAACAAAAACAAACTATTATTAATTAAATATACAATAGTAAATGGTGGCATTGCACACACTGTACCAAAACAAGACATGATGAAAAATTAACTCTGGGTACATTACAATTGGACTGAGCGTTTCCCTGGAAAAAAAAAAAACAAAACAAAACAAAAAACACTTTAAAATCACAAAGTAAAGGTTATTTTAGTTATAAAGTAATAATAATAAAAAAAAAAACCACAATCTCTCAGTTCAAAAAAGGTTTTGTTCCAGACTTGTACCTGCAGTTTTGTGACCATTGTCTAAACTCAAAGATGTATTATGCTGTAATCTGCCAACCATGACCCATGACTATGTACTTTGGTTAATGTATAAAAATTGAATTGTTAGTAACCTGTCCAGTAGTTCTGGAAAGTTTGCCAACTTTCCTTGCTGTTTCTTCTTGAATTTACTATAAAATCACTGCCGTAAGCTCAATAAAATCACTACAGATTCAGGAAAACTTCTCTTAGTTTTTCTTCTGTATGCCGTTCACTGACCCTGTGTTTTTCCTGCCAAAAGGACCCTGGATACCCATGACCCCCAAAGGGCCAGTCGGTAGCAATCTTCCATTATACTAGAACACTTAAGGCACAGTACAGCTTGTGGTATCTTTCCCTTTAACAAAGAAAAATTCAATAAAAATTTTCTAAAAATGCACTTTAATTGGTTAAGACATCGTTTTCCAGAAAACAATCCTTGTTTAAGATTTCTGTAAAGAAATCACTCTTTAGTAAAAATATTTAAACATAAAACCACATGTCAATTTGTCATCTCACAAAATGTAAAACCTATAATTAACATACGACATTTTACAAAAGTATGTGACAGCATAAATGACATTTGGGCAATCAAATTATGGAGCCCTGTAGGAGAAATGAAAGGAAAACATTTGGCAGTCCATCTTCACACAGGATAGAAAATGATCATGGTAATTTGGTAATACTATTACCTTTGAGGAAAAAGTAGAAACTCCTCTAAGAACTACACGTTTTCAATGACTTTATGATGCTGCAATTAATTATGCAAATATTTCTCTGACTTGGTTCTTTTGCCATGTATTATAAATAATTTCAAAATAAATTTAATTTTTATGTATGTTTCTCCTGCGTGCGTGTGTGTGTGTGTGTGTGTGTGTGTGTGTGTGTGTGTGTGAAAATTCAGTTAAGTTAGGCTAGCATTCTAACCAATGGGACCTCCCTGGCCACGCCCATGGGGTGGGATGTAACAACACAATGGTTTAGGATTTGGCCCTGGGATATGAGTCACACCGGCTCATATAAGACAGCCATTTTTGGAATAAAGCTCTCTTTGTATTTGGATGCTTACCATGCCTCAGTGTCTTGTGCTTTTCCACGGGTGTTTTCTACATGGCTCACTGTGGGAATAAATGGGATGACCCACATATGTGCACCGCATGCATGCTTGCACAGACAGAAGAGGGAGTAGGATTCCCTGGAACTGGAGTTAAAGATGGTTGTGAACTGCCTTGCACATGCTGGAAGCAAACCCAGTTCCTCTGCAACAGCAGCAAATGTTCTTGGCCAATAAGCCACTTCTCCAGCACTACATTACAATACTTGTTAAAAGTGGCTTTTTCTGATTATATATTGCTATTTGGTCCACACATTTTACTATTTTTCTTCCAAGTAGACATATTTAATAGGCACAATAATAAAAAATTCTATACATAATCATATTCACATGGATTAATACATTCAAAAGGACAAAACTTATTGAAAGAGTTTGTACCACGTATTATAAGTGAAGCTCATGATAAACATGGATCTGGCTATGGTTATATATGACACTGTAATAGCTCATACCAAGGTGCAACTTTTATATTTAACAAAGTACATTCTTTCAATCTTTTAAAACGCATTTTTCATTTTTCTTTGAGAACTTCACGCATGTGTACAATGATTCTTGATAATATCCACTGTGACTGTTAATCCTGGGTGTCGACTGGACTAAGGAACAAATAAGAGAAAAAGGATCTTTGGATTGTACTACCTCAACCGGAATGGCCCACCCCAAATGTGGGTGTTACCTTCTGCCAGCAGGCAGTATTAAAGGCCATGGCAGAGGGAGCTGGTCCCTTTTTTTCCTGCGGCTTGCCTCTCTCTCACTGGTGAGTGTGTCTTGCTGCTGTGATCAACCCTACGGATCCCAGCGTGTACTGAGACCTGAAGATCTCTTGGAATCCATCAGGCCTTCAGCACCAGATTGGGACTACTGAGACATCCAGCCTTGCGGACTGAGCATTTCCCTGGATTCGAAGCCTCTCCAGTGCAGCTCGGCTACTGTTGGACTCCTTGAACTCTGTCACGTGAGCAAATCAATAAATTGTATATAGCTATATATTTGTCCTGTTGCTTCTGTTTCTTTAGAGAACCCTGACTAATACATCCACCTTTCATTCCTTTGCATTTCTGCCAGACTTCCACCACTTCTCCCTGCTCTCCCTCCCTGAGTTAAAGTGCTGTCAGTTGGTTAAAATGTTTGCTGAAGGATTCCTATACCATCAAATCTGTTGTAACCTTCCATGTCAACAAAGGTCATAAAAATGGATCCACCTAGATTGAAAATAGACTTCTAGGTATTTGGGCCTCAGTATACAAACTTGGATCAGTGATTTCTACTTTTCATTTTGGGTGGGTCATTGTATTTCCAGACCCTTTTGTTCAGTGCATTTTTATGCACTGCTGCTGGGTGAATCCTTCTAGGGCACAGTTGTAGTTAATCTACTCAAGAACTGTAAAGGGCTCCAGTCTGTGCCTTGAGTGTCCAAGCTTCACAGACTTGCACTCAGTCCTGCAGCAACACAGAAGTGTCCTCTATTCTGCATTAAACTCCTGTGGTGCAGCCAATGGAGCCTCCTTGCTGAGTCAGGGAATTATGGCTTCTTTCATCTGTCAGACCAGAGCCCACTGAAATTCATTGTTCTGGGTTCTTGCCAGCAGCAATAACTTAACCTCTTCAAAACTGCCCATATTCTCAGCTACTGATTTGTGATCCTAAGTGCTTTTCTTTGGTGATGATGATTTTGAGCATTTCTCCTACTCTGAAATTGTTACCCGTGTTTTATTCAACTTGCAGTTGTCAACAGATATAACATTTTTGGTTGCTTTCTGCTGATATTCTCCCCTTCCACTCCACCTCTATTACTCTTTCCTCTTGAAAGAAAGAATATATTGTTCAGAAGAGAGTCCTGATGAGAGACAGGGAGAAGAGAAGGACAGACTTTCAGCAGTTGAGAAGACAGTGAAAGGTGTATACATGGCAGAAGGAGGAGTAGCAGATGATGGAGGAGGTGTTTCACTATTTGGAAGTTACCAAATCTGGTTAAATCCCAACCCTACCATGGAATGGTGTTACTAGAGTAAATCTGGCATGGTGCTGTGTGATTAGACAAAGTGAAGGTCCAGGTGGGATCCTCGGTCACATGTGAAGAGCAGAAACTCCCTGTCGTCACATGAATGAATCCTCATTGATGCCAAAATTTTTATCTGGTGTTGTTTAACCATTTCTTCCAATCTATATCATTCCATCTTGGAGAGAAGCTCAGTACAGAATAGGATGTTCTAAAGTGAGGTTCAAAAACAGGATATACTAAGGGGAGGTGAAATATTCCTTTCTTTAAGGAAGCTGATTTAAACTCATGAAGCAAACAACACAATAGCTGTAGGAAGTTCCTGAAACTGATGTGGTTCACCAAGCCCCTGGCTCCCCAAGCATATATAAGCCTTAAACCCTGGTGAGAGACCTCTGACAGTGTTTCCTAGGAAATTCTCAGGGAAACTGAGCTTATTAGAAGAGGTTCTGATCAGTTCAGACACCTGGATGAGGCAGAGTCTAATAGAGCTGTCTAGAAGCAGAGAGGAGCAGAGCTGCCTGGAAGAGAGGGAGACCAGGCTAGGTCCCTTCAGCAGGATAAGATCCACTGAGCCAGCCAGAGGAGACAAATACTCACCAACCTAGGGAGCTAACTACAAGTTGTGCAGTGAGCACCAGATTTCCAATATCTGTGAGCTGTCACCCATGCTGGAGTGAATTTTAGTGATGCAGCTGTCTTTGAGTCTGTAATTCCTCACTCATTTTCCTGTAAGGAGCCCAATAAAATCACTGGTTCACAAAGTTGGACTTGGTGGTTTCCTTACTTTGGTTTGACATCAGTTCCCTATCTGGGATAAGTAAAGGTTTGCTCCTATCTCCCCAGGAATAGCGTCATACAGCAGCCAGAGAGTCACAAAAATAAGATTATAACGACCCTGAATAATGAGAATGTTACTGAAATTCAAAGTTACCTTTTATGTGGTTTTGGTTAAATGGCATATGTGAAGCCAGGAATTCTTTGAGGAAGGGATGCCTTCTTGTTTAATATCATTATAAGGATGCATAAGAAACACTATGCCTATTCAACATAAAATAGCCACACAAGGCCATTAGAAATATTTAAAAACCACCGTTTTTACTGGTCAGTTGGAGGATAGACAATGGAGCCTAAAGTGAGTAAAACAAAGTCATGTTAGTACACAACACAATACAAAGCAAAGGAAGCTTAATTCAAAATCCTGCCACCCTCATCTACTTCCTGCAAAGGGACAAGTTAAATTCACCATCTTACTAAAAATGCAGCCAGTCCTGTTGAAGTTGGGGAGATGCCCCAGTGGATCAAGCCCTTTCTGTGGAAGCCTGAGGAAGACAGTTCAGATCCTCAGCACCTACATGAAAACAAAGCAGCATGGCAGCCCACATGGAACCCTAAATTTGGGAGGTAAGAGACAGAAAATGCCTGGTGTGACTTGGGGTTGAGTGACTGATCTTAGCTCTGTAAATAGCGACTGACTGAGGCAGACCTACCCTATGACAACTTCTGGCCACATGCACACATACCTGCACACACGTTTCATGGAAACATGCACAAACACATATGCACCCACAACTTGCAGACACACACTTGAAAAAAAATGCATCCCTGTCCTTCAGAAAAGGAAAATAAATGTGTGATTGGAATATGTATATTGATGAAAATGTCACCAGGCATTGTGGTGCATGACTTTAATCCTAGTACTTGGGAGGCAGAGGCAGGCAGATCTCTGTGAGTTCAAGGCCTGCCTGGTCTACACAGTGAGTTCCAGGACAGTTGGGACTACTGGGAGACCCTGTCTCAAAAAAAGACCCCCCGAAATAGAAAATGTCACCTATAAGGAAGACACAGTTGTTTTCGAGATTTATTTTCTATCTTCCAGAATCTCAAAACATATCCCAATGCAGTATTTAGAATTAATCCTGTTACAAGTAAATATACTACATCCACCCTTCCTAGTATTTCTCATTGTCATTTTCTAATATTCTATTAAATTGGTGTTTATTACAGTTGTAGAGGATAAAGTGTGAAAAGCACAGCAAATAAAGAGATTTTACAGTAACTGTATTATCTGGAAAGATAATACAAACTGTGTGATAAATCTTAATTACACAGAAGAGAACACTGAATACACATTACTATTGCTTCACTCAAAGCTAATCATTTGTTTGGTTTCATTCTATTGAGTGTCCTAAATACTCCATTCCTCATCTCATACTTGGAGGAAATAAATCCCAATTTTAAACTTTCTCCTGCTTTGCACACTCATTTGAATGAAGAGACTATGTTCTATCTACTTTTGTCTTCTGTCACATGTAAAATCCAAATTCAAATTATTAATTGTACTATTAATATTTATTCTGGTTAATTCAGAACAGCCTTTTCCTTCATGTTCAGCTACTTGACATTTCTGGAATACCAGCATAAAGATAATATCTTTATTTTTAGCATAGATATCAAAGTTTTAATTTTTAGTTATTCTGATTTTTAAGACAGTACATTCCCTTTTATAGTACAATGACTAAAACAGTGGTTTTAACACATGATCATTGAGTTCTTTGATTTGTCTCTCATTTTTAGGTGAGACTCCAGGTTTTACTTATACCATGGGGTGGGCTTATGACTTCTTTTGTTACTAGTGAACATATGGTAGGTTAGACCTGGGTAATTTTCCAGGCTGCATGATAACAGTATTGGGGCTTCTCTTCTGTTTTCCAGCATCTTGTGCTGTGTTTGAAGCCATCAACTCTTTAGACAATGGGTCATTATCCTGTAGCTGCCACCCTGTGAGGAAGCCAAGTTCAAGGTAGAGTCATATGTAGGTGCTGTGCAGATGCAAGCCTGTTTAAGTCCTTTCACCCATGCTCTGGATTTGTCAGTAAACCAATCCCTGCTCCTAGCTATAGAGCCAGCTTTGGGTTTTCATTCTGTCAGCCAAAGCCCCAAACATCACAGAGCAGAGGCAAACTTTCACCACCGGGTTGTCTTTGTACTTAATGGTCAACTCCATAAACAGAATGTAACTATTTAGTACCATTGTTTGGAATGCATTCTTGTACACCAACAACATTTAAACATTGGCTTGCCATTACACTTAGTTATCACTTATTCATGTTTAAAAATCAGTAGCACAAAAACAAGGAAAATAATTACTAAGTAATCAGTTTTTAAGTTTCTGATGTTTTTCTTACTAAAAATGATATGATGTTATTCTGAGGTGATCTACTAATATTATAAGTAAGATTCATACATTTGTAAAATGATTGCATTGACATGCTTAGAATGACCCATATTAAATATGAATAGCATATTAAAAACATTGAAAATAGCTGGGTGTGGTGGCGCATGCTTTTAATTCCAGCACTCAGGGGGCAGAGGCAGGCAGAGTTCTATGAAATTGAGGCCAGTGTGCTCTATAGATTAAGTTTCAGTCCAGCTGATGCTACAGGGAGACCCTATCTGGAAAATAACTTAATATATGAAAATGATCACTCACAAATCAGGACTAAAACCTGAATACAGGTTGAATATCCTTTATCTAAAATGTTTGTGGGGCTGGAGAAATGACTAAGTGGTTTAAGAGCACCGACTGCTCTTGCAGAGGACCCGAGTTCTATTCCCAGCACCCACATGGTGGCTAAGATCAGTCCCCACCCCCCAAAAAACAAACCAACCCTGAGAGACTCCTGAGGACCAGTTCCTCAACTGACCTCAAGAAAACAAAATGTTGGTTAATCTGGGCTGTGTGGCCCTAAGCATCCAGAAGGAAAGTACAACCAGAAATAAATAATCAGTAAGACCAGAGAAACTGCAGTGCAGACATAAAACTTGAGATCTTAGTAAAAAGACGAAAAGAAAAAAAGAGAGCACTGTTGTTTGGACTGTCTTCACTCCTTACAGGCAGGTGCATCTGCTCTGTGGCTGACACTGCTTTTGGCACTCCTCAAGGACATGAGATCCAGCTTTTTAACCTTCCAATATGGACTGAGGACTGAGATACCCAGCTTGTGAACTAAGCAGCTAATGGGAATTCAGCCACGTCAGAATATGGACTGCCATTGTTGGACTACCTCGGCTGTATCATGGAGGCCAGTGCAGGGGGATCAAGACAGGACACATGCTTACTGGACTTCATTTGGGGGATTATGGGAGGGAAAACCCCAATGTGGAGCACAAGTGCAGGATTGATTGCTGTTTGGGCTTGCCAAGGAGGAGCCTTTGAGCACCCCCTTAAGGAAAATATGACATCTTTTAGGAAAAAAAAAACCAACAAAATATTCTATGTATATATTTTACTTTCCTTTGTAATAAAAGTAATTTGCTTATTTCAATTGTATATTTTATGTTATTTATGTTGCTCTAGTTATCATCTAAAGGAGTATCATTCTATGATGGAAATGATCCTATGTTAAAAGGTCTTTTTAAGAAATTATATATATTTCCTTCATCTAAAAAATAAAAATAAAAATAAAAGAACTGTCTTTAGCTCCAGTTCCAGGGGAATCCGACATCCTCTTCTGATCTCTGTGGCATTGCATGACATGGGTGCACCAACCTACATGTAGACATTACACTCATACACATAAAAAAATTAAAAAAATAAAATGCTTGCAACTGGACATGTTTCCAGTTCTTTTTCTATTGGATTTTGAAATTTTTACTTATATATAATATGCTATCTTGAGAATGGTACTCTTCCATCCTAACTATAAATTCATTTTTTCATATATGCCTTAGAAACATACTCAAGGTCATTTTATACAATACTTTAAAAAATTTGGTGCATGAAACAGTTTCATGTACAGAAGTTTCCATTTGTGGCATTATGCTAACATTCAAAATTTAGAGATTTGTGGGGATTCCAGATTTCAGATGTTGTTCAATCAATCTTATGTTCATAACAATAAGTAGAATTTTTACAAGTTAATGCCATTTAATTTAGAAGGTCAATATCTGAATGGTATTTAACAAAAACATTTGGTCAGGCTTGATCCAAACTATGGCTCTGGTTCTCTTTGTGGTACACTCTGTCATCTCAGCTTAACATGTTTTCGAAGTTGTCACTGAAGGCCAGTATCTTAGTCAAATAGATAAATGGATTTTTATTAGTATAGTTCTATGCCATAGAATCGTTTTTATTAAGGAGTGCAGTTGATCTTTGCAGAGAAATCATCACAAAAAGGTGCGAGTCAATGTGCCGTATTATAAAGACACAGTGCATGTAATAAGTAATTACTGTATGGATTACTGTGAATTTAAAAAGATGTTTTTTAAGGCTATCATCATTGCTGATAGAGCCATAGGCAATTCAGCAAGCACATAAATTGATAGAACCCCCCTCAGAGGAAATTTGATAATACTTTCCATAATTCATAAGTACAGTTCTAGAAACTTACAGGAAAATATACATAACATCGGTAAAAGCAACCTGCAAATTTACTTTTTATAAAATGTATATTAAACATTTCAAGAAAATTGTAGTGGCTTTCTATTGATGTTATGACAAATTATAGATTTAGTAGTTTAAAAAAATATATATGTATGTCTAGATCTCTAAAGTCTGACATAGTTCTTCATGAAGTGAACCAAGCTGTCAGCCTGAATGAATTCTTTCCAGAGGTTATAATAACTACTCCCTCACCTTTTTGAATTCTAGAGGACACCTGAACTGTCTGCATAGCCTATGGACCTCTCCCTCTACAAGCTTAGAAAGTTTCTCCACTTTTTTTTTTTTTTTTTATTTCTGTATGTGTATGAATGCACTGTCTGCATGCAAGTTTGTGCACCCGTGTCTGCAATGCCGCGGAGGTCAGAAGAGGGTCTCGGATTCCCCTGGAACTGGAGTTCTCCTGGAATTGGAGTCTCAGACGGTTCTCGGCCGCCATGTGGGTGCTGGGGATCGAACCCGGGTCCTCTGTAAGAGCGGTCGGCGCTCTTAACCGCTAGGCCAAGTTTCTTCACTTTTAAGAACCCCCAGTTGGTCCTGGTCCACCTGGGTAATTCAGCACACCCACCTACTTTATTAAATAAGTTCAGCAAAAATTAGTTGTGTCAAAATTTACAAGTCTCAAGAATTATAGAGTCATATTGAGGGAATAATTATTGTGTTACCACAAAACTATAGGTTGAAAAAATAGGAATTAAATAATTTTGAGACTTGGCATTTTATACAATGTTAAATATATGTGATAGGAAACTAATAACTCATAATATTAATGTAGAAATTGTGCTAAGTAGGGTTTGAAAGCTTTATATATGCTGAAAGTTATTATAATGGTTCTACATATTATTATTTCTTAACTTTTGAAGTAAACTAATGCACATTGGGCTAAATTTGGTTGGTAAATGTCAGAGCATGGATTAGGAATCCAATCAGTATAGAAACAGAAATCTAAAGCTAGTAATAATGATGGGGACACATGTTCTTGATTATTTGTTAAATTCACAAACCTCACGTTAAATATATTCTGTATGATATAATCCTATTTTTTGTATGAGAATGATTTGTTTGAAAGTTATCTATATTCTGAATGGCTGAGTGATTACTTTCATTTTATTTACTGTAAACATTTTAATAATGCTATTATTTCTAATAGCTATTATTATCCAAAGAAAAGCATCCGGGCTGGAGAGATGGCCTAGCGGTTAAGAGCGCCGACCGCTCTTGCAGAGGACCCGGGTTCGATCCCCAGCACCCACATGGCGGCCGAGAACCGTCTGAAACTCCAATTCCAGGAGAACTCCAGTTCCAGGGGAATCTGAGACCCGCTTCTGACCTCTGCGGCATTGCACGACACGGTGCACAAACCTGCATGCAGACAGTACATTCATACACATACAGAAATAAATAAAATTAATAAAAATTAAAAAAAAAAGAAAAGCATCCAACTTTGTTTAAAATATCCAATGAATTAAAAACATTGTTTTGTGATTGTAAGGACAATTGTTGCTGATCTCTTTTTAAAACACAATAGAAACTTCCTAAACTCCAGAGTGAAAGTGCTCAGTGAAGCTGCAGAGCAACACTGAGTTTTCGCTGTAGCTGACTGTGGAAGGCTCTGTTTGGCTTAGAAGCTGTGTACTTACTGCAGACCAGGATTTGTCCTGAAAGATAAATGAAGTAGTTGTGAATCAACCTTGAAAAGTACTTTAAAGCAGGACGTCAAGGTGAGCCCAGATGGAGCTGTACAACTGTAGCACATTTCTCTCACAGAAACAAAGTAATTAACAATAGTTATGTCATCAGACTGGCCAAGGAAAGCCCTTAGCACCTCATAGCTAAATAGTTTATGACCTTCTTTCTAAATGAAAATGCAATCGACATTCCAATTTGAGACATCTCTCTCCTCTATGCACTTCTATGGAAGAGTCATGATTCTCTCTACTGTGATTAATGTTTCTTTCACTAAGTCACTTAGTTCCAGGGACAAGAGGAAATGGAACAAGAAGGTCACAGCCACCTTAAGAAATGCATTTCTTCCCTAAGCAGGCTCTATCTGTGCTGTGCTTAACGATTGGGATGGGGATTTACTTATCACAGAATGAAAGATTTTTTTAACATCCTTAAAATACTTTTTCATCACTTCTGAGTAAAATTCCAAAAGAATGATTAAGGAAATGCATTAAAATATCAACAAGTACATGAAGCACAATGGTTTGCAAAGATCATTTCATTTTCCAAAAGCATTCAAGCTTGACAGTTGTTGTTGAGAACATGTGCATCATTGATCAAGATACTTGACTTCACTAATATTTTAGTGACTTTCACATAAGCCCCTGCATTGTACCAGCTGGTAGGCTTCCTGTAATGATGAGACAACATGATGAAGATTTAGCAGTTAAAATACTAGTCATACACAGTACCTACTCACCACTGATCACATCTGTTGTTTGATCTTCTGACAATACTGAGTCAATAAAAGATCAGAAATTTGAAAATTTCCTGAGATTGGTTTTCCCCAGAAGCAGGTCCCTAACTCAAGGATTTCAGAGCATTGGTTTATTTGGAAACTGTCCCAGGGAGCCCTGAGAAGTGAAGCAGGGACAGAAGGATGCCAATTCATCTTACAATGAGCTGGTTATCATTATAGAAAACCAGGACTCAATAGTGGAGGGAATGTTAATGATGTAGATGAGACCATGTCTTTAGGATTCCCCTATGTGGGTTGGAGAATCTAAGGTCATTCTTCAACTCTCATCCATTACTGGGTAAAGCTGGGTTTCTGGGAAGTAACTTCACATTATAGCAAAGCACCTCCTGTGCTTAGAAAACAGTCCTAGGTGCTTACAAAAAGACAAATGGTATGTATAGAAAGGACACACAGTCAGTGATTATGAACGAGGAAGGACAGGCAGGTCCAGATAGCTTCATGGTCTCCTTTCACCTACATAGTCTAAGCATTACTCAGGCTGAGGCTGGCTGCAGGGAAACTATTGCAGGTTGTGGGTGAACTCACACAAATACTTTGTTACTCTGGTAAATTTAAAGAGATAATAGAACACTTTGGGCCACATAGCAGCAGTCTCCTCCATATATAGCATTAGCCTAGTCTTCCTCTTACTTAGTTTGGCTTTGCAAAATACCTGCAACTCAGCAACTATTGGCCAGTTAGGGTGGGTAATAGCATATTAATTGAAATTGGGGCTGGAGAGATGGCCTAGCAGTTAAGAGCAACGACTGCTCTTGCAGAGGACCCGGGTTCGATCCCCATCACCCACATGGCAGCTGAGAACCGTCTTTAACTTCAGTTCCATGGGAATCCGATGCCCTCTTCTGACCTCCGCAGCGTTGCACAACACGGGTGCACAAACCTACAGGCAGACAGTACATTCATACACATAAATAAATAAATAAAATAAAATAAATTAAAAAAATAAATAGAAATTAAGAGAAATACTTGTTCAAGATACCCTGCCTTCTCATTCACCCTATGGTTGTCTGGAGGCCCTATAGGTCCTACACTGGGCTCTTGGAAATTTCATTAAACATTGAAAACACTTTTCAGATGAAGAGCCTATTTACAAATGGGGCAATTTAAAGACACTCTCATTGCAGAAACAAAATATGAATATTCATAAATTTCAGAGTTCGAATCTCTTTGCATTTATAGGATTGGCAAATCACTTTGGGTTATGCAGGTAGACTTCTGAAGAATACAGCCTCCCATTCAATCTCTTTTTATTTAATTATTAAGTATCATGGCATTTCTTTAAAGTAAACTATCACTGGGGGGGGAGGTCCTTAGTGTGTTTGAAGTTATCCTACACAAGAGCCATTTTCTAAGCAGGGCCGAGTCCCACTTGCCACAGGAAGCTCTTGCTTTAAGCTTTTTATCAGTCCTAATCTCTCAAGGACACCCTGGGGTGAAGCTTGCTATTTTAGCTCTCTGAACGGTTCTCTTTACTCTCGGCAGTTTTTTCCAATGACTGATTTTCCAATGGATCTTCACACAGTTCTTTCACTTCCTAGCAAAATTAGGAATGCTTTCACTTAGCTGCCCAGAGCTGTTAAATAAACTTCCTTTTATCTTAAACATCCAGGCCCCAGGGACCTTCACGCAGGCCAGAAAGTTCGGCCCTTCGGCTTTCCACCCGCAGATGGCAGCAGCGGGCTCCGGAGCGCGAGTCCACAGGTAACGCAGCCGCAGCACCTCAGGCCCACGGGCTGCAGCCAGTGTTGGAGTGTCACCACCCCACACAGCACAGCGGTCCTATGGTCCACGAGCCTCCGGTGGCTGGTGCTAAAATTGTGTCTGATCCTACTGTATGAGTGAAACCAGTCTGACCCTATTGTTTGAGTAAAAGCAGTCTGAAGCAGCCACAGCAAACTCCTAGCATTTGTATTCCCTGCGGTGCCCTAAATGCGCCAACTTCAAGCAACAACTCAGTCCCTTTCCTTGGGCAGGTCTGCTCAGAAACTGTCGACGCTCGGACCCCTTCCCTCCTTGAAGTCCAGGTGCCCGGCACCTGGCAGTAGGTTGGCGGGCGCCTCCTCGCTCCCTCCTGGCTCTGATGAACGCCCTTTCCGCAGGGCAGCAAGCCTGGGTCGCACCCCAATTTCATCACATTATCCCCTTCCCGAACCCTCCTGTTCGTTCCTTCTCCTTCAAGCGCGCGCACACACAGACACACAGACACACAGACACACGCACACGCACACACACTCACGCAGCTCCGTGGCCCCCAGTGCCTTGGACTCGGCTGCGGAAGCAAGACCAACAGCAACCAAGCCAGCAGGGCCACGCCGCCCGAAGTCCTCCTCCCGAGCTCGCGCGGTGTGGACCGCCACCTCCGCCGCAGCAGCCGCTCCCGCACGCCGCGGCACCACGCCCGCAGGGGCCCGGGCTGCAGCCCGCCAGCGCCTGGGACAAGTTGACGCGTGCGAGGGGGCGGCGGGCTTCCGAGCAGCCGCACATCTGGGCGCAGGGCGGAGGAGTCGCACAGCTGGGCTGGGAGGGGAGGGCGGTGCGGGGACGGGCGGGGAGCCCGCAGCAGCCCCCGCGCAGTAGTCGCCGCCCGGGATCGCTGAGCCCGGCCGCCCCCACTCCCGCCCCGCGCGCCCCGCCTCCTCCGGGCCCGCCACGCGGGGCGCCGAGCAGCCACGGGCGGCGCAGGGAGGCGGGCAGCGCCCCGCGCGCGCTTCTGCCGCCCCCGGAGCCCGCGCGCCCGGAGTGCGGGGCGACCGCGCGTCGGTCGGGCGGCGGCCACAACTTGGCGGGCCAGATGCCCGAGGGCGCAGCGGCGTTGTCAGCCTGCCGCTGCCGCCCCTGCGGGCCCCGGGTGCGTCTCTGCGGGCTGCGTTGCCCGCGGCGAGTGCACCGAGCAAGTGAAGGTATGTGTGGCGGGCGCGGCTGGAGCTGCCGCTGCCGCCGCGCCAGCAGGTCCTAATGCCTGTCACTTCCCAGGACGTTGGCAGTGCCAGCCCGGAGCCCCTGAACCCTTGGCAGGTCTGCTTGTCCTTCCCCGCGATCTGATTGGATAAAGTGGGGGCTCGACGGTGGCCGACGTGGGACAGTCTGGCTGTGGCAGGGGTCTCGGAAACCATGGGTTATTGCAGTGGCAGGTGCACGCTTATCTTCATCTGTGGCATGCAACTGGTAAGTGGCACTTGGGTCCTTTTATTCTGTAATGCGCCTTTGAGAGGGTGGGCAAGGGAGTGTAGTAAGGGTCTGCCATTGATCAGGATGGAAGAAAAAGGAAAGAAAAGGTGACATATATTACCTGTATTTAAATGGATTTTAGGAGGGAGTACTGTGGGGAGCAGGAGAAGTGAGCCTTACCTATGTCTGTCCCTCTAAAGACAGTTTGACAGGTGCAGGTTAAACTTGTTATCTTCAATTTCTTTAAGCAGAGAGAGATATAGCTCTTCTCCTATGCTTGGCATTCCCGTTAATATAACAACGTGATTGCCAAATACGTTTTACTGTACAGGTGTTAAACAGAAATACAGAATTTCAGACTTTCTTCTAGATACTTGTTTTGCACTGTCTTTGTTTATTCACTGTTATTTGATATTTTTCTAGGAATATGTTATCTTGTATCTCCTTAGAACCACTGTTTAGGGTAGATGGAATTCTTTCAGCATTCAGGTCTAGAAGACATATTGAGTTTTAAAAGTATGTACATTGGAGAGAAATACTCAGATGAACTCAACAACACCATTGCCAGAAACTGAATGTCTAAATCACAATTGTTACAAACAATTCCAAGAAAAAAACAAACAAACAAACAAACAAAAAAAACTGTCTTCTATTCTGTATGGTGTTGCTCCTGAAATAGATACATATTATTGTCTGAGCCCACAGGAGGGAGAATTTTTTTTTGTATGCACTTTTTGAGGAATGTCCTACAGTTGCAGAAAGGCAAGAAGCCACTAATGGAAAAGGTTCTTGTAGCTGAATTTCAATTCCCTAAAGGCAATGGTAGGAGGGGCTTAAAAGGGAGTGTAGAGGTAAAATTTATACAGCTGATAAGTGGTTAATTTATCATAGGAGTTACTTGCTCACTCCTCATCAAGTATCTTTCCTTAGAGAAAGTATAAATTAATCTAAATAGTTACCCTAGTTCCCAACAATTGTCTTATAAAGGCTGAAAGAATTATAGGATGCAAGGAGATTATTGAAAGCCAGGTCATTAAGAAGTGCTTAAATAAATAAGAATTTGCTGCTGAAACAAACAGAAGAATTCTTAAGTTTACTTCACTGTTTATCAGTGGTAAAGTCCATGAACATTGTTTTTTCTTTGATATTGAGCTGAAGAAATGTTTTTGCAGTATATTGTCTTGGGATTGTTTTTCCTTTAAGGAAAGTTATCTGATGATGTGTTCTTTGATCTTTGTATAGTTTGGTTGTACGAAAATGAAGAAGATGGAAATGCAAGCATAATTTCAATGATATTGTATTTTCTAAATGATTTGTAAACCCATTTGTTACTATAGATTCATTCACTTCTGCCTTTACTGAGAAAGCTAACTAGAAGTTTATTGTGTTAAACTACGTATATAGCCCAAGTATTCCAAGTTGCATAAAATTTTCAGAAACACTCCTTTTTTGTATATGATTCAAAACAGGTTACATTTGCTGATTCACAGTGTAAAAGCATAAAACTGAGACTAGATGGGTGGGTAGAACATTGTTGTGTCCTTTTCAGTTTTAAAAAACATGATTTAACTTTTAATCATTTAATGTCATAGGGCTTTATTAATGTAGCAGTGTGGTGTATGTATTAAAGTAAATGGCATTTTTGTGTGATAAATATAAATTCTTCAGTAACTTAAAATAATTGAAACATATAAGTATACCACTAGGGAAGCTAAGTATGTAAGTATTAGGCAGCTGTAATCTCCTTTGTGTTTGTGTGTGTGTGTGTGTGTGTGTGTGTGTGCACGCGTGCGCTCTCGCGCGCATGATTGTGTGTGCATATATATTCACACAATGGTGTATTGGATTATAACTTGTGGAAAAGAAATCTGAATAATGACTGAGTTCTGTAACTAAACAGAGCTAGCTGTGACAGGAATGCCCACCCTAAGCAAGTGCACATTTGAATCCTGGGTAGTTTATGCTTTATAAGAATCACATGATTTTCTTCTCATTCACACTTGTGTCACCAGGCTAATACAATTAGCAGCCATGTTAATGCAGATGTAGAACCAAAAACAAAGGACAAAGAAAATTCAGTTGTATTGATAGGGTGAATTAATAATACCTTCTGGACCTCAGAGAGCCTTGCTATTTTTGTCTTAGAGATGTTTACATAATTTTAAATAAAAATATGCCTTTGAAAATAGTTGTAGAACATATGGAAGTGAAAGTAAAGGTTTTCATTATATGTTTATAAATTAAAAAAATTGTGTCTTTTAAAATTAAAAAATCTTTGAGGTCTTTTAAGTAATAAAGTTCTTTTACATGCAAGCCAGACTTCCAGCATAAGTTTCAACTTGTAGGTGGACAAAAACTTCACTCAGTTTTGCAGACTTCTGAAGTGTTCACTTGGTATTAGGACAATTGGACCTGATTTGCTTTTGTAAATCCACAGAAAAACCTTACATTTGTTAATACTACTTGATGCTAAAGATACTCTTAAGTTAAAAATTCTTTTGTTTTTCAAATTAACTATATTAAGTTTCTGCAGACATTAATCTCCAGTCTTATAGTCAGTATTGTTTTTTAGCTAAAAGAATATTTACATGCATTTACAGCTATAATTAATAAAAGGTGATAGCTTTAAGTACCATCAACACAGAACACTCACTCATCAGGTTATTTTCAAAGCAGTTGTGGTAATTTGATCATTTGACAGGTGAAGAAAAGAGACAGAGGCTCTGGAGGACTTTACTGGCCAGGAATGTATGTGTTTGCTATTAAGTATGTTAAATAGATTTTTATCTTAACATTCAACACACTGGAAGGACAAGTAAACATTTTATTTAAAAAGCATGAAATAACTTTATACGACAAATACAACTCTATTCCATGAGAATTCAATATAAAATTTATATTTTATGAAAAATAGCAGTCTTCAAATCATTGAATTGTATGGTTTTACTGGCTTCAGATATTAGGGTGATTCCTGTAGAAAAGGGTATAGTTTCTGGAAAGAGATTTGCTCCATGAGCAGAAACCTGAATTTAAGCTCATAATCTCAAGAAAGTAATTTCCTTGTTATCATTGCTGCTCTTAATACTCAGATGCTGGAGATTTCAGATAGTAACCAAAATCATCACTATATTTGCAGTGATGGGCTTAGTAGTGCAGAAAGGGAACTATTCCACTTATTTATTTACAACTTGCAGGCAGCTTATGAAAGTGTTTGCCTTTCTTTCAGTGTTTATTTGAATCAGTGACTACTTTATATAAATGTCAAAAAACATAGTTTGATATTTCCCAGTGAAAGAAATTACTCAGAAATAATATAGAAGAGCATAAATTATTTTAGTATGAAAAGACAGCTTTGTTTTCAAATCGGGCATCTCCATGCCGCCCACATTTTTGTTCATCAGACTCTTGTGTGGCATAGAGTGTATGTGTCATAAACTATTGAAAGAAAGTCTAGGTTTGCATTTAACAGATTACCACTTGAAAATGCCATTCTTGCCATGTGTTCTATGAAATATTGCTAACTCAGAGCAGATGCAATTAACAATTAGTCTAGTAACATATATGTGTGTGTGTGTGTGTGTATGTAAATCATCGAGTTTGAAAATTAAGAATGATTAGCTGCTTTCTCCTATACAGCTACTAAGCGTTTTCTGAGGTGTGCATTTATTTTAAAAGAGGCCACAAATATAAAGATAGATCAAATAAAAGTTTTATCTTAATTATATACTATGGATATAGTTATTTTATTCAATTTTCACCATTATGTGTTATTGGTTATGTTTTAGAAATCAAAGCACCAACATCAAGTTCCTAGGATATTATATTTGATATGTTGTCCACAGATCTAATTCAGAAAGGAGACTGAAAATTCCCATATGGTACTTTATAGACAGTTGTGGAATAGAAATGTGTCAGGGTCTTTCCAAGTTTTGAAGTTGTTTTCATACTTATAATGTTCTTTATTTTTAAAAAAATTGGAGAACTTAAAAAAATTGAATGTACTCTTTTATTATTAGCCAGTATACTTATTCTTGGACTAGTGTTTACCAAGGAAGATGTATAAAGTTGCTCTGCTCTCCAGCCCTGAACTGTGGTTTACAAAGTGGAAAATTGTCATGATGTTGCACGCATCATTTCAGTAGGTAAAAATGTATATCTGTTTCCTTCCTTTCTGAAACAAAGGCTTGGATGGGCAGCATCCTCCTTGCAGGCCAGAGTCTTCTCTAGCACGAGGCCCATATGTGGGTAATGGTCCAGAAAGGTAAAAGGTTATCAACACCATTTTTCCCTTGGATGCCTCTTTACTTTGGGGTCAGATTTTCTACTTGCTTAATCAAGAATTTTAGAGAGTTAATACTATTAGAATTTGTTTCTTTTATATATATCTAAATATACATATTACATATTATTATATTATGTGTGTGAGCATGTGCATGCACATGCACTTTTGGCAAATTATAGTTTGATAGACTGAAACAAATTTCCACACCTCTGTGTTTATAGCAGAAATAAAAGTGTTATGAAGAAGGCATCATTTGAATTACATATTTTTATATACTAATGGTGCATAAAACTTTACAGAATGTAATTCAGTTATACTTTCGGATGTATTTTCAAACAGTGCAAAATCATCTTTCCTTAAGTAATTTTGAAACTAATATTGCTTAAAGTACAAATTATCCTTATAACATACAAGCATCAGAAATCTAATGACACACAAAGAAACTTCTGTTTTTTGGTCCACTCTCCTATTAAACTTGACAGCTGTGTGTTTGCAGTATAGTAACATAGCATCATTTATCATCTGTCAATGTCCACATGTTTTGAGAAAGGCATCTTAGGCCATTTCCCTGTGTGAACATCATAGAATGCACTTATATAAGCCTGCATAGTGTCACCTACTATGCACTAGGCTGTGTGATGTAGTCATAGTGGATGACTACATGGATGCTGTCATCTGAAATATTACCTCAAGAAATTTAAAAATTATGAAGGGAATAACATAAAACTATGTAATTTTCTACCATTTTATTAGGGAGGGAAGTGAAATTAATATGCTGTCTTCCTCTTCTTTAATGCTTCAGGTATGTTCAGGTAGAAAAGCTGCTAATTTTTAAAGAAATTACTTGCTTCATTTTCCTGAAAGCCACATTTTCCTGATTCTTTTTCTGAGCTCTACAAGCCATTGAATGTAATTAATAGAAGCATTCCATACTTCATATTATGCAACCTATCGACTTTTGTGTATTTTAACCTGAAATAGGAATAGGATGTACTCTAATTATAATAATTTAATCTTTTAAAACTACTTATAGGTTACATATTCACTTTGATATCTATGAAATAAATACTTTAAAGTTACGAAGAAGTTAATTTTATGTGACTTTTCTAGAAAACTGGCTCTTAATTTTTGTTTTTAAAATCCGGTATCTTTAAAAATCTAACTTGGTTCCTAGCACTTGGGAGGCAGAAGCAGGCGGATCTTTGTGAGTTCAAGGCCAGCCTGGTCTACAGAGTGAGTTCCAGGACAGCTGGGGCTACAGGGAGACCCTGTCTCGAAAAGACCAAAAAAAAAAAAAATCTAGCTTAGTTAAATACTTAAACAACAATGAAAACTTGCAGTTTTATTAGAAGCTTTCTTGAAACTAAATACTGAGTGTTCTTTCTTTCACACTAATTTTTTTCTAATAACACTACGAAGGAAGAAATATATTAATATCCTAATTTTACAGAGGAGGAAATGGAGATCAAGAAAGATGAAGCAGGTGTTGAAATCACTGCTTCCTGTGGGGAAGAGCTTGGATGCAAACTCGGGCCTACTGGACTCTGAGCTTGTGGCCCTGTGCCTCACTGCATCCCTTCCATGTAAGAGAAAACATCAACAGGCTAGGTTGATGTTACTAGCAACAACACAAAATATCTACCAAGTCCTTGGTGCCATGGTAGTTTACATAGCAATATGCATGCTCAGAGAGCAGCATTGATTTCAGGCCACTGTCTCTACCTGCCTGTGCAAGACATCAGAGTTTCCCAAATAGGACCTTCTAGTGTGTCCACCCTAGAATGAGCAAAAGAAAAACCTTCTGGAGTTCTAGAGTTCTGGACTGTTTGAGGTGGAATGCAGTTTGCCCAAACACTGAGGCAAACCTGTAGTGAGTGGTTCCTCAGAGAAGTATGTTTTTGTCATCCTTTCAGGTGGGGGGAAGAAGTAATAGCATCTATAAGTAATAGCTTTCTGACCAACAGTTGGCAGATAATCACTCAATAGGGTTTTGCAGTGTTGGTATGCATACAATAAACTGATTATATGGGAGTTTGGAGAGATGGCTCAGAGGTTAAGAGCACTGGCTGTTTTTGTAGAAGACACAGGTTTGAATCCCAACACCCACATGGTAGTAACACCTGTCCTTAAGTCCACTTCCAGGGGATCTGCCACCCTCTTCTGTCCTCTGTGGGCATTGCACAGCATGGGTGCCCTTACCCTTACACATATGCCGGCAATAAACTCAGACGCATCACATAAAATGAAAGGAAATAAATCAAAGAGAAAAAAAAAAACCCTGATTCTACAGGGAAAGAAAATATACTCATTTTTATCTAAAAGTTCTGTTATTTTTTTAATTAATTAATTAATTAATTAATTTTCGTATGTGCATGAGTGTACTGTCTGCACGTAGGTCTGTGCATCCATGTCATGCAATGCTGCGGAGGTCAGAAGAGGGTCTCAGATTCCCCTGGAACTGGAGTTCTCCTGGAACTGGAGTTCTCCTGGAACTGGAGTTACAGACAGTTCTTAGCTGCCATGTGGGTGCTGGGGATTGAACCCGGGTCCTCTGCAAGAGCAGTCGGTGCTCTTAACCGCTAGGCTATTTCTCCAGTCCCAGTTCTGTTATTTTTGAAACTAGTCTTTGAGAGAGAGGTAACACAGGATAGGTTCATTGAACTTTAAATTCATCTAGCTCACCACTGAATGAGAATACTTACCAAAATTAATGTTTCTGGAAAGGACTTAGACTCAATAGGTTATTTAAAATGTGGATTGGTAAAGTAGTGAACACTTCTTGAACTTAAATTTTCATGAAAATCACTTTAAGGGCCTTTCAACACAGATCTCTGGATCTCATCCTAGAATTTCTGACTTCTTAGAGGTAAGCCAGAGAATTTGGATTTTAAGGAATTCCCAGGTACTGGTATTTTTGTTCTTTTTTTTTCTTTCTCTCTTTTTTTATTATTATTATTATTTTTTTTTTTTACTGATGCTTTGTGTATTTCATACATCATTTTCCAATTCATTTCAGGCATATATCCCCTTCCCTTCCCCCCACCCCACCCCTACCCATCCCAGATCATGCATTCTGCCATAACTTTTCTGCATCTTTCTGTTTTTGTTTTGTTTTGTTTTGTTTTCATTTTTTTTAAACAATAAGTGATAATTTGTGAGTACAAGCATCCTTCATGTAAAACCAATTTGCGAGCAGTTGTGCCCAAACCCACAAAGCTCATGGGTCCCACCATCCAGCAGGGGGGGGCTTGTATGTTCAATCAAGTTGATCAAATGAGTGTCCAGTCTATATTGTTGTAGTTTCACTATTCACCCCAATCGCAGCCCTTACATTCTACCGCTTTAACCAGACTTTGAGAACTGCTGTTGTGTTATTGGTTCTCTTGAGTACATGAATCTGCTTTTGACATTTTCCAACCCCAGTAGATAATGAGCTTATTTCTCACTTTGGCTTGTTACTGATATGAAAGGATGCTTTTTTATGCCTGTTTTGGACTTCTAGCTTAGTTCTATTTAAAGGTTTAAGTAAGAGATATGGAAAGTCTTTTCACAGTTTTCATGGCTTTCAGTGAATAGGGATATAGAAGAATCTGAAAGCAGAAATGCAATTGGATCCTTTCCTTACTGGATAGTCCCCCTATCCAAATAGCTCCTTCCAAATAGCTCCTTCTTGTGCTAAGCACAGCATTGAGAGAAAGGAGGGAATGTGCTGAAAAAGCACAAGACTAAGTTAGAAGCCAGATTGTTTTCTTTCTACCTGGTATAATGCTTCTGTGTTGGTTCTGCCATTTATCATTTGGGGTCTCATTTAAAAAATGGAGAAATAATTCCAGGTCCATTTATCTTACAACATGCTTAAGAGAATCCATGGAAAGAAATGATCTTAAAATTAAAAAAAAATCATTGTAATTATTAATGGTTTCATCTTTCACAACTTTTCTTCTGGTAATTGAAGGAGTAATTATAGTTGTGTTTACCTTCTTTTGCCATTTTTACCATTTGCAGTAACTAGTATTTTTTGAAACGTGGTCACCACATCTACCATTCATTTTGGGAGTTCTATGAAAGATTATAACACGAGGTGTTGTAACACTAAAACATTATGTTCTATGTTTGGATATACATATATTTTAACATAATATTTCTATTCTTTGAAGATTTCATTCGGTGTATTTTGGTCATGTACACTCATACTCCTCCACCTAATTCCTCTGAGATCCACTCTTCATCTCCCCACCTCCTTCCCAACATTGGGCCTTCTTAATAACCTGACAAATCCAATTTGTTATCCATATACTTTTGGACATGGGGTCATCCATTAATAAGTTGAACTACCAGGGGCCTCACCCATAAAGAAAATTGACTCTCAGACGCTGTTGTCTTTCAGTTGATAGGCTTATATTTAAGGTAGTCATTGAGAATTCAATTTGACTTCATGAAGCATTCAACATTTCAGTCCAGCATTTCTAAAACTCCTTTCTGGACTGTGGTCTAGAAGAATATCTGCTGAGCCACAGCTCTTTTACCTTCCTGTCTCTGGATCACGGAATAAACTTGTATATTAAGAGCTCCAAAGTATCCAGTGTTAAAGAAACTCTGCTTAATTCTAGTTAATGCCACTGATATTTAAGAAGTGCTTGCAGTGAATCATAAAACTGAGTTTTGTTCTATTTGACATTTATCTTCTATGGAACTAGTATTTTCAGGAATGTTCTTCAGTAAGTATTACTCTAGGCTAATGATGTAGCTTATAGCTGTTATTAAATGAATTATCTAAGTAATATTTAAAGAGGGGGTTGGAGAGATGACTCAGTGGGTAAGAGAGTTTAAGTGGCTACTCTTGAAAAGGATCCAGGTTTGGTTCCTAGAACCTCGTGCTGACTACCAACTTTCCAGTTCTAGGGGGTGTGATTCCCTCTTCTGGCTTCTGTGGGTACTGCACACATATGGTGGACACGCATAAATGCAGGCAAAATACCCATTAACAAAAAGTAAGAGTAAATAAATGAAAACAATTTTTAAAAGACCATTTTACAAGTAATAATACTTGAAGTTTAAAATTCAGTATAGAAATAATCTATTTTAAAGCTTCCTAACAAATAATAATAAGGTCTTTACCAACTGTCATCTATTTAAAGAATAGGAACTTTTTTTTTTTGCAAATAATCGGTTGTTACTTTTTAAAGTTTATTTGTATTTCTGGAAATTATGCTTAAACTTCTTGGCAGTTTAACTTGAAGTTTGGCCAAGTCCCATTGCTGATGTTGCAAACTGGGTGACATGCCAGTGACAGCAGAAGGATGTTTTGAGTTTTAGAGCCCCTTGGAGAGGGTGTCTGCAGAGCACTTTCCTTTGATAGTGGTAAATGAGTAGGACCATCTCCATCCTCCATGTGGAACCGATGCTGGAAACTCCAGTATTGTTCCCTGGGTTGGGATTTGTAGGGCAGGCGATGAAGAGTCCTCATACTGACCTTTGTTTTCTAATCAATGCACGCAAGCCAAAACAGTGACACATTTCATATCCCTGACAATAGTTCATTCATGAAAACAAGTCAGTTTTAGTTTGGAGTGCGGGAATCAACTCATTGCCCCCTATTCTTGTTCACAGATATCTTTGTGTACTTCTATGTTATGCTCCTTACACAATGGAATAAGGAGATGTTTTGAAGCCTTTAGCTGACAGCTGTGTGTCAAATAAGAGTGGTGTTAGTGTTACATTTTAATTGTTAAATGGTGTGAAATTAAATGATCCCAACTTAGGAGGTTTCCATTCAGGAGAAATATGCAAGGTTGGTCCCATAGAGTATTGTTTTCAGATACCACTGAGAAACAAATGTGCAAAGGATTTCTACAGGTGTCAGTGGGACGAAAAATGTATTTGCTGGTGACGTACTGCCTTTTGTGCTTTTGGCTCCTGCAGAGGGGCTGTCCTGAGCAGCTCTTTAGTTTCAGTGCCTGTAGCAGTGGGGGCAGCCTGCTCATGATGCTTCCTCATCACTCCTGTGGACAGAATGATTTTGTTCCCTCTCTTATCTATGAGACGATTGTAGTGTAACTGCATGAGAACGTATATTCATGTTATAAATTTGCTCCATTCCCGTGTGCTCTCAGGTGCTTTGAGTGAGAATTGGGTCCCATGGATGCATTTGTTAGGAACAGGGAGCGAGCTACATATTGAAGGCTTTAGAAGGTATTGAAGATTTGATAATACACAGGTAGTATGTAAAGAGCTTTCTTTTTATTATAAAATAAAATTGGAGCATGAATTTGATGATAGTGTAACTATAACTAGTGACTTTTCTAAAATACTAATGCTATATATAGACTACTCAAAAAACAAAGAAGTAAGAAAACCAATGACCTACTCAAAAGACAGAGTAAAGAGATGAACAGAGACTTCACCAGTGAGAAAGGAAAAATGGCTGAGAAACATCTTAAAAAAGTGTTCACCATCATTAATAATTAAGGAAGTACAAATTAAAACCACTTTCAGATATCCTCTCACTCCAATTCAACTGGCTTAAGATCAAGAACACAAAAGACACCAAATGCTGGAGAGGTTGTTGGGAAAGGGGAACACTCATCCACTGCTGGTGGGAATGTAAACTTGTACATCCATTATGGAAAGCAGTGTGGAGAACCCTTAAAAGACTCAAAATGAGCCTACCACTGCTGGGTATGGCTGGGTCATCCTACCACAAAGATACATGCACATCCATATTTATTGCAGCTCTCTTCACAACAGCGAAGAGCTGGAACCAATCCAAATGCCTCTCAACTGATAAGTGGATGACAAAAATGTGGTATGTCTACACAATGGAGTACTACTCAGTGGTAAAGAAAGATGACATCATGAACTTTGCAGGTAAATGGATGGAACTCGAAACCATTATGCTAAGTGAAATAACAGTCCCAGAAAAACAAACGGCAAAATGGTCTCCCTCATTTGTGGATGCTAACACCAAATCTCCAGATGAAAGTTATCTATATAGATGTTAATTTCATATGACCTCGAGGAGAGTGTTCATCTGCAGCTAGGCAGTGCATTCTATATGGATGAGATATTTTTCTCTATAGTGATGTTCCCATTGTTTTCCTTATAGAACATCTGTCAATTTGATCTACTTGTCAAATATCAAATTGGAGTATTAAATATCCTACTAATTTTTGTTATGACACTCTTGAAGTCCAGAAAAATTGTTTTTAGACATTTGGATGCTTTGATACATATTATTCAAATTGCTTCGTTATTGTGGAATTTTTCTTTTCCAAAATATAATGTCCTCTTTTCTCTTAATAATTTTTGCTTTTATATCCATGTTATCTGAAGTAATTTTGGCTATCTCTGTTTGATTTTGATTACCAATACCATTCAATATGTTTTCCCAGGTAAAGTAAATAAATTAATAAATAAGTACAAAAATTGTTTGCCTAAAAAATTATGTTTTCTGTTATCAATAGGAATGGAGTTTCATTTTTTACATCTTTGATAAAATGTAGTTCCATTTTATTAAATCAAAAGGTATAAATTCCATTTGAGGTGTTCAGTATTCTCTACCTGCTGAAGTTTTGCTTTCTTGCTGGCCTGCTGTTGGAGGCTTCATTCTTCTATAAGGGGAGGGAAGGCCTTGGGCTGGAGGGCTCCTGCGCGACTCTGAGTTCCAAAGCAAATAAACACAACTCCACTTAAAACAGTAAGCGTTGGTTCACATATGGATTCATTAATGAGATTTCCAATGGTTTATTTTGGAACACTTCCAGAGAAGTCATACAGGTTCCTTGATGCATTTTCAATTTACCATTTTACAGACTGTCTTGAATAAATTTATTTTCATTCAGAAGAGTTTACCTAAAATCAGGAAAATGGTTTAGTTTCAGTTTACATTTAATAAGTGTAAATCTTTTAACAACAGGTTTTGCTGACATTTAATTATATGGTTTTTATATTTTAATCCTTTTTTAATCCTTAATGGAGACCTGTTGCTTTTCGCTTTTTTTTTTTAACCACTCTGATACTTTGACTCAGGTTTTGTTAAATGCCAAACTATAATACATTAGTTTTCCCCTTAAGTTGAAGAAAATGAACCCCCACTGATTTCTTTGACATGTTTGTAGTGACTCTACCTGAAAACGAATTCTGTTGCAGAGCTGCTATTTGTAGGCCCTTCGTTGACGATGTGAATACAAATTTTACGTTAAAAGAACAGAGGGGACAGGTGTGTTTAAGACCCTCCCCTAAGTGTTGGGAGATGGAGAAACTACAAAACTTCTACCTTGGAGCTGCTGTATTACATTCATGATTATTCTAAAGTGACTGAATTAGTGAATGAATGGTAAGAAGAAATTAAATGATTATTTGAGTATATCTTCATGAAGTAGAATTTATGAAATGTCCACACATGAATGGCATAATAAATATATGCTGAATAAATTGTTTCTGCCTCTTTGATAACTGTGGAAGGAGCTCATTGAAAAAAATGCCAAACCATGTTTTATCTTAAATCTAATAGCTAAGATTGTAACAATTTCAGATTACTTTAATAAAATGCAAGTTGATCCTTCTTAATTTTTTAAATTTATTTTTGTATGTGTATGAATGTGAACGTACCGTCTGCATGTAGGTTTGTGCACCCCATGTAGTGGAATGCTGCGGAGGTCAGAAGAGGGTGTCAGATTTCCCTGGAACTGGAGTTAAAGATGGTTCTCAGCCGCCACGTGGGTGCTGGTGATTGAACCCAGGTCCTCTGCAAGAGCAGTTGTTGCTCTTAACCGCTAGGCCATCTCTCCAGCCCGCCTTGTTATTTTATTTACTGAGTCTTACTACTTACTTAATGTTAGTAGTGAAGGCAGTTTTACTGACCTCTGTTCATTGTGGTCTATAAAGTTACATTTAAACTCACTGTAAATAAGCTCAGTATGGATGAGACATAGATGCTGTTAGAAACTGAGCTACCCTGAGCAGTGTGTTTTATGCTTCCATTTTAAAATAATTTATAATAGCTCAAATTGGACAGTATTTGGTGTTATTTAATTCAATCAATGAAATGTTGTTTAGATATCCCAAAGGCTGTATTAGATCAGAATAGAAATAATGAAGCAAATTCTGTCTTTTATATTTAATATCTCTATAGGAATAGTCTTTAATTCTAAGTGTCAGAGGCTTTTCTGAGAATCTGTAAAAGCTACTTAACCAGAAAATACTCTTATTGCTTGAGGGATCCACAAGCATCCTATCTCAATCCATTAATTCATTAAACTTGGTTGAAAAATCATAATATAATCCAGTTCATGAAAAGTGTTTGCTTATCAACAATTTTAATTTTAATTTTAATTATTCAAAATACATTTAAGATATATGCATATTTGACATACATTATTATAAAATCTAAACAAATATATACACATTTATGCATAGTGTGTATATGTGTGTATAATGCTATGAGAAACATCTGAGTGTTTTCGTGGAAGAAAAAAACTAGACTTTTAGCAAGGAGACTCAATAACTCCAATACAGAGTAGAATACTAAAATCTATTAAAATATAGCTCTAAGGAGATGTATTGGAAGGATTAGCTACAGCTTCATAAATTGATTATCCATTATATTATCAACTGGTACATGGCAGCTGAGATTGCTATAGTGAGGGAGTAGAGAAAAAGGGAGGTGAGGGAATAGAAGGTAGAAAGGTAAGGGTGTCTGCAGGATAAAATAGACTAAGGCAAATAGGCCAGAAATGGAAGAAGCAGGAAATCAAAAGGTAGGATATGAGCTCAGGGAGAGACTTAAGCTCTTTAGAAGAAGTTACAACCTTGTGGGCCAGGCTATGTGTCAGTTAGGAATAGATCTTAGATATTGGGATTAATGACCCAGTGCTCCACAGTAGGAAAGAAAAAAAAAAAACATGGTATGAGAGTGCCTGATGTTTAGAGTGAGCCTTGGGGGACTGTAAAGGGCAAAGCAGCAGTAGAAAGATTACTAAATTCTTTCAGACGCCTTTGTGAAATTTGATGACATGCATTTGCAGAAGAACCAATCTCTTTTCTAAGAGTTGAAATGAGAAAGCAGCAAGGTTTCTGTCTCTGGACTGAACAAAATATTTACTTTTGAGTTTTCAGTGATGTCTGTGAGCTGGAAATATCAGAATGGGTAGTTAGATGTTTGGAATAGCAAACATCTGAGAGCAAGGAACAAGTACAGAATGAGACAGAAGATGAAGGAGGTGGGTAATGGCACTGCTCCAAGTCCAGAAGTCAAGATCTTGCAGATGAGTGCTTCCTGTCTAGTGTTCAGCACATCCTGTGTGGTACTGAGGCCCTTGATTGTGCTTTCAATCCAGCTGTTTGGAGGCACGGAGGCCCAGCAGTTACTAGAAGCCTCATTTGACTTGACTTACCATGATTGGAAAGAAGATACTGAAGAAGAGAGAACAGAAAAAGAGCAAGTTTGTTCTGGGGCATGTGCACAGTGGTGAGAAATTGGGGAAGTTCCAATGAGTAGATTTGAAGAGATGCTTAGGAAGCATCTGGAAGGAGCTGAGTTGAGGAGGGACATGATTCAGGAAGAATGAACATGCTCGTGTGAATGGAGCGAGTTTGGAAAGATACCATTGAGCTTCAGTAGGGGTGTTTTTCTTCACTTTGGCAACATTTAGCTTAGATTGGATAACTGTTGTGAGTAGCTGTTTGGTACATGGCAGGATGTTTGGTGGTATCTTTAGACACATTATAATCAGTGCAAATATATAAGCTCACTTTCAGCAACCCAGAATATGTAGACATTATGAAATTGCAAAATAGTCCCCTTGTTGAGATCATCTAAGCTAAAGCAAGGCACATTTAGAACTAGCAGGGATTTTATGCATAATAGATTCTGAGTTTTAGAGATCAGAAGGGTGTTTAAGTCTGTGACTGTTGCTGTGATGAACACTATGACCAAAAGCCACTTGGTAAGAGAAAGGCTTTATTTATTCTTACAGCTTTTGCTCCATTATGGACAGAAGGTGAAGGAGGTGCTGAAGCAGAGACCATGCATGGATGGTATTTACTAGATTTCTCTCCTGACTCCCCTCAGCTGCTTCACTTATACAGCCCAGAAACACCTGCCCAGGGATGGCACCACCCACAGTGGGCTGCAAACTCATGTGTCAACCAGCAATCAGGAAACATGCCTCTAAGACAGGCCCACAGGCCAGTCTGATGAAGTTCTTCAAATGAGGATCCGTCTTCCTAGATGTCTCTAGTTTGTTTGAAGCTGACAAAAATCTAACCCATATAAAAGTATTGAAAGAGGAAAGGAGTGACCATTGTAGATCTCCAAGACTCACTTTTGCACCATGGCTCTGAGTTAGCTGCAGCTATTTACGTAGCACAAACATTGTTTTTGCTTTGTTTTGTTTTGCCCTTATTTTTCCCAACAGAATGCATGATTTTATCTGCCACTACTCTCCAGCAGGCAATGAACTTTTCGGTTTGGCTTTTCCTGGCTTAAAACAAACAAACAAACAAAAAAATGACACAAGAGATTGTAGTTTCCACAAAACCGAAAGGTGTGGAGAAAGGGGCTATAAGGTGCACTTCAAAACACACACTGGGTCCAATCCTGGCTTTCCCCCATCCAAACATCATACTGATAAGGAATGATCAGTTCCCATGGCCATTACTAGAATGAGCAACTTTTGAGGATGTCAAAAGATGATTCTTCATGGAAAACTCATGCTTTGACTCTTGGGGGTCTTTGCTTTAACTTCTGTTATGAAAAAGCACCAAAGTCACCAAAGGCCATCTTGTCTTCTACCACCATAATTTGCTGCAGGCAACTTCCAAGACATCATATATCACTTAGCATAAAGTTTGGTATGAATAGAATATTCAGGGATGCAATCTCGACATCCTTCAAGGCACTTAGAAAACTCTAGATGATTCTGGTGCGTTTCCAAGCCAGTAGGAAACAAAGAGAACAAGCAAGTGAATTAGCAGTTGCGAAGGCTTACGAGTAAAACTAAGTACGTAGAAGGAGATTGGGAAGGTAGAAAAGGGATGCTGAGTAAGCATTTGTGGGAGTATGGACTAGAAGGCAAAGTTGAATCTAGATTTATATGAAAGCTACATTTATGGTCAATTATATGCTCAATCAAGCCTTTCACATTCTTGGCTGTTTTGCTCAGTTTAGTTTGAGCCCTGTGGATTTTATCTGAAACCCAGTCAATGCCACCTTTATTTTATTGCCAATAAGACTGCTTATAGATACTGGAGAGTTTTAATTTATCTTCCTTCAAATGTGATGGTGTGCTAAATTGGTAACAAAATGTTTCTTTCTTCATGAGAAGTCTTAATTGAGAAGGATTTTAGACAAAGAATACATGTTGAGCATGAAACATGTATATAATTGTTTATACAAAGGAAAACACTTATTTTCTGAATCTGAGAAGTTTTAGAGGAAATTAAGAAATTTTAATTCCATAACATATATTAATTCAATAAAATAGGAGTTAAAATATGGCTTCCAATGAAAAGAAATATTTCTCTAGGCTCTAAAGAATTTAGAAACTTTTACTTGCACTTAAGACACACACACAGAGCAGACATATAGACACACACAGACATACATACACACACACACACACACACTCACACACATATATGCACATACCACCTCCCTTACTGTGAAAAATATTTAGGCAAATAGTGTTTCTTAGGTAATCTCCAAACCCAGGGCTATTCAAGAAGCATTATAATATTTGATATCCTGATTCACCAGAAGGCCCAGTTATTGTCAAAAAAAGTGTGGTAAAAACAGCAGAGATTTTTTTGTTTTGTTTTGTTTGGGGTGGGGTGGGGGGGAAGGGCAGGGGATATATGCCTGAACTGAATTGGAAAATGATGTATGAAATACACAAAGCATCAATAAAAATAAATAAAAAAACAGCAGAGATTTATCTTTTAAATGATCTTAGCTGTTGCATAATTTCTCATGCTCCAACTTGATTTCTTTGGGTAACAGTCTTTTTGTGGACTCTAATTTGCATGCCTGGAGGAAAGGGAGTAAATTACATGACTTCTTGAAGGTCCTTTTAGCTTGATGGTTTTATGATTAAACCTTGCATTTTAAAATTGCCTTTCTCTAAGAAGAACCAGGCTAGGAAGTTCTTTTCCAGCTCATATTGATATAAAGAGCAATTCATATATCATCTTTTGCATTTTTCTCTAAGAAAAACAAAGCATTAAAAATAGAACCATAGAGAAAATAAGAACCAAACAAATCCTTAAGGTTAGAACTAGATGGAACTGACCTATCTTCTGAGCAGTTACAAACAACCCTTCAAAGGTATGCTTGGGCCCTCTGGATGTCTGACCAAGTAGAATGGTATATGGAGACATGCTGGTATGTATGTGTGTGTGTATGTATGTATGTATGTATGTATGTATGTATATATGTAGTGAGTGGGGTTTGGGTGGCAGATAGTTGTATAGAAAGGGAGCATGAGAAAGAATAAAAGCGATGCTCTTATGGGAGTTAACTTAGATGTTCAGAATTTATGTGAATTGAAGGAATTGGCCCCACATGCAATACTCTCTTCATTTCTTAGGAAATTGTTTTTCTGGATGTGGTAGGTTTTCAGTGGGTCTTATTAACAGGTAATCTTTACTATTCAGAATGAAAAGCAGGAGTATTCCATCTGCTACCTTCCATAAAACATCAATGCAGAATGAAATCGAGACAGGGGATGGAGAAGCCTACTGTATTCACTTAAAACAAGTGGAAGTTTAGGTAGGCCAGATTGCAATTATCCCCTGCTGGAAGGTAGCCAGGACACACATTAGTGGATGCTCCTCTCTGACTAGCCTAATTAAAGAATTGTTGAGAACTAACAAAGTTGGCTGACTTGCAAAAGTCAGTGCTTGCTAAAATTTGTAAGTTATAAGTACTTAACAATATGACCTGATTTTTATGCTGGGGTCATCTTATTAATTAAAGTTCTCCCATCATCTAATTACAAAATAGAGTCTGAACTGAGTCTAGAGGATTCCCCGTTTTACTTGCTAATTTAAAGAAGGTGGAAAGAAGAAAAACAGCACCCAATTAAAGCAACAGAATGGAAAGCTAGGTCCTGGAAGAGCCTTCAGAGTTACCCCATACCAGCCGTGTAATTATTTAGGATGCACTTCCAGTAAAGAGACATTAAAGGGACAGCAGTGTGTTAGCTTAAAAAAAGTAGAAATCTGTGCCAGTCCCCAAATTACCTCTTGGACCAGAATGGAACTCTGGGAAACATGACTATTGTGCCTATTTAAAATAGTTTGCTTATTGTCTCAAATGGCAAGCCTTAATTTCAGCTCAGATAGAACTTTGTCAAAGTAACAGAAAAAGAAGGAACAGTCTGAGAAGATTTTAAATGACTACCTGACCTTTCTTTTAGTAGAAAAAAAGAGGCAGAATATTCTGAATATTTCCTCAGGACCAAGTCCTGGATTTGAGATTTCATATTAAAGTTCTAAGTACCCTGGGATTTAGTTGGTATCTGACTCTTTAAAGTCATACAAGCTTTAAATAGTGCTGTTTCCAGAATTTTTATAAAGATTTCTATTAACCACCTGCCATATGCTGCTTGGTTAAAGAGAAAGTGTTAAAGTAAGATGAAAAGTGTTCATCAATATAAAGGATATATTGGTTAGAGGGCATCTGATTAGTGATTCCTCACCATTTCAATTCTCCTGCTTATGTTGATAAAAACGGACTGTTAGTGTTTGTATACAGGCATTAGAAAATACAACGTTCATTCAAGGAAGTGGAACCAGTAGTATAAAAGACACTTCAAATTTTTTTACCAGAAATATAAAATCTATCATAAATGTTCTTGCTTAATTTTGAGGACAAACCTGGAGCAGCAGCAGCAGCAGCAGGTGCCATTGGCTGCTTCCTTCCTTTTCCTGTGTGATCTCACAGAGGCATCTCGACTGCATTGAACACAACAGGGTCCCAGTACCTGTGCCAATCTCGCTATCTCCATGAGGGGTGTTTTGTATATCATGAGTTGAGATCACAGGGTGGGTGAAGTGTATTGACTTAGGTGACTTAAAAATTGATTCTTGTGGGGTTGAAGAGATGCCTCAGTGGTTAATAGCACTGACAGCTTTTGCAGAGGACTGAGGTTTGAATCTCAGCACTCACACTGTGGCAAACAATCATCAGTAACTCCAGTTCCAGGGTATCCAACACTGTCTTCTGACCTCTGCATAACACTGCTGCACTAGTGCATGCAGCCAGTACACTCATGCAAATAAAAAGAGTAAATGAAATTAAAAATTGGTTCTTGCTTTGAAATTGATTGGGATATCATTGCCAACCATTTCATCTTTAGTAAAACCCCTGAATAAACTTTATTTTGTTTAAAGCTTATAGGGTGAAGGCACCTAATAATGTCTGATAGGTAAACTATTGTTTATACCCATTGTTTTGTGAGATATTCAAAAGTAAGCCATGTCAAATTATGAATGCAGTTTAATTAAGCCTTACTTATAAACTCATTTGAATGACTGTTACAAACCTTAGGGGAGAAAGGGTATTATGTTGTCTAATGATTGTCCTTAAAAACAAAGCAGGTGATCGTTTACACCAATGATATTATTCCATATTCACTTGGCCGATTGCTACTGTTTTTAATGAGTAATACCCTAGATCATTATACAAATTGACAGTTAAAGGAATATAAAGAATGCTGACCTGATGGAATGCAGTAGACATGAAGCATTTATACAACCAATGATAGACTTTTGCAGTTGTGTATCATTTACTTTAAAAAATTTTTTAATCTATTTTCATATGTGTATGAATGTATTGTCTGCATGTAGGTTGGTGCACCTGTGTCATGCAATGACACGGAGGTCAGAATAGGGTGTCAAATTCCCCTGGAACTGGAGTTAAAGATGGTTCTCAGCCACCATGTGGGTGCTGGGGATCGAACCCGGGTCCTTTGAAAGAGCAGTCAGCACTCTTAACCGCTAGGCTATCTCTCCAGCTCCCTATCGTTTACTTTTTCTTGCAAGTAAAAAATAACTCCTAATGAAATGTGGCTCATTCATGTTGGCCCTCACTTTTTTGGATCAGTTGTGTTTTCAGTTTTTAGACTGTGAGCAGCTGTATTGGTCCAGATGATGACAAGACTAATGCCCATGTAAGATGCTCAAATAGATAGTGCAGAGGGAATCATTGTCACCTAATTCGATCATGCTGGCTCTAAGATTTATTTAGCTTCTGATTTGGCACTTGACTTTGCATTATACTCATAATGTTGGAAATCATAAAGCTTTGCAGCTGAGGACAGTACACCCTGATGACAACCTTGTAATATTATCATATAAACCTGACATTATTAGCTGTGTTTGTAAATGGAAACATTCTGTTATGTAACAAAAAGTAATGATTTTCTTTACACTGTTAGAGAGGCCCATACTTGAAATCTACTGTGGGTGTGTGGATGTGGCATGCAGAGGGTGGATGTCTGGAGCAAGTGGTAGGACTCTAGGAAGTTGAGGGTACCATCAAATTCAGAAATACTGTTTGCTTTTAAGGTCTCCTCCTTCTTGAAAATCAGCATAAATAAAGTGGCTGATGTTGATGTAACACATGATTCCCATGCTTACAGTATCTGTGGAGTTGTAGTGGGGCTTATTGATGGATACTTAGACATCTGTAAGCTTAGGAATTTTAGAATGTAGTATTTTTTTTTTTTAATATTTTCTTGCTGGAATCAGATTCTCAAATCCTGACTTGACAGTATGTTTTCTGACACAAATTTCTTGACTTTTCAATGCCTTGTTTAAACAAGAGGTGATAATAGTGTTTATTTGCTAGAGATCTTTGAGGAAATAAGACAGGTAATACATCTAATTTGTTTAAAACAGTAACTGGTAGCTGTTTAGTACTCAGGGGATGCTATTGTCATATGAAGAGTTTTGAAGTCTGCAAAGTATTAACATTTTACAATAAATGACATACAGTTAGAATAATTTCTTTATTATGCAGTGACTGACAAGTTCAAAGCAACACTTAAGAAAGAACAGGTAGTGAGCCGGGCGTGGTGGCACACACCTTTAATCCTAGCACTTGGGAGGCAGAAGCAGGCAGATCTTTGTGAGTTCAAGGCCAGCCTGGTCTACAGAGTGAGGTCCAGGACAACTGGGGCTACAGGGAAACCCCGTCTCAAAAAAAAAGAAAAGAAAAGAAACAGTAGGTAGGAAACATAGGACAAAATTCCAATGGAGGAGGAATGAAGTCAGGGAGACCACCCAGCGATCTATTGTAGAAAATACCTGCTTTTAAGCTAATGAGAACCTAGGATAATATCTACCACTAAAATGATTAATAAAAATAAAAAGATGTTATTTTCTTTATAAGCATTTTCATACAATAGTATCTCCATGGACACTCCAATTCAAGTACGAGGAAGGGGATTCTTGGCGCCGGCTTCTGTCAGTCCTAAGTGTGAAAACAGAACAGTAATTGCTGAGGTGTGATGACAGGCAAGGTAGTTTGATGGAGAGATTAAGAGGATGGCAGGTCATGATTCTCCCTGAGGAAGAGAAGAGAGGAGTAACATAGTTTGTTGGGTGCACGTAAGTGGGTAGAGCACACTGATTAAGCTTTTGGATTTGATGTGACACTGTCAAGGCAATGGTAAACAGCAGTGTTAAGGGGGATGAACATGCCCCATGCAGAATTGTATAGAGGTCAAACCTAGGAACTTAGGTTTGATTGAGCTAGTGAGAAATAAGAAGAGAAGTGGCTATCATAGGATTTTCAGTAACTAGGGAATCCTTGAAGAAAAATAAATTATGTGCAGTGTCTGGAGGTGTAGAGAATGTATAATTAGCACATTGGATAAGAGCAGGCCAAAAGATTAGACAGGTAAACACAGAAGAGATTATTAAAAAGATAGAGGGTTAGAAAAGCTGTGGATTTGAAGCATGGACAGTTTGGGTGAAGCAGCTTTATTAGAAGGGAAAGAATGAGTGAGAGGGACTTTGGAAGATATGTGTGGTTAGGAACGGAGGTGTGGTACATGAGTTGAAAATGCGGAGGGAAGAGGTAGGCTCCTGGGGGTTCAGCCTCAGTTTTGCTGTTAATTGTATGTATGACCTTTGATGTCTCTAACTAATTGGATTTGTCTGTACATAACTACATCTACTCACTTTTCATTTAGGAACCACTTTTGACCTTTTTGGTCATCTTAATGTATATAGAAAGATCTTGGAAAGAAATGTAATGGAGACAGATATCACAAAGTCCAAGCATCTCCGAATAAGCCCATACACCTTACTAATAAGCATGAACTACATGTTGCTATTAAAACCACCTCATGTTTATATTGAAACCAGCATGCATTATCTCGTATTCACCATAAAGCAATGCAGTCCATTTAAAACATTTAAATCAGTATGCATGATCTTCTGTTCAACATAAAGCAATGCAGTCCATTTGACAGTCCATTTGACAGGTGGAAAATTGTCTTTCTGGCAGCTATACTGATGACAGTAAAAATGACAATATCCAGAACAAAAGATGTCAAATAAGAAGTACAACAGTTGGGCCAGGTGTGGTGGTACATGCCTTTAATCCTAGCACTTGGGAGGCAGAGGGAGGTGGATCCCTGTAAGTTCAAGGCCAGCCTAGTCTACAAAGTGAGTTCCAGGACAGCTGGGACTACAAGGAAACCCTGTCTTAAAGCAAGAAGTACAGCAGTTGGGCTATTTAGCTCCTACACTGTTGACTTGGTCTTGAGGGTAGTGTTGTGGATATTATGGAGGATCTGAAAATAGTTAATATTTTTAAAAGTTAGTTAATGTGTGTGTTGGGGGGCTGCACCTTTGTGCTCATGTGAAATCAGAAGCCAACCTGCAGGAGTTGATTCCTCTTCTCCCCTGTGGGTCCCAGGGCTTGGCTGCAATCCACCCCCCTTCCCTGCCACCAGCAGCCATTTCTCCAGGCCTAGTTTAAAATTTAAAAGTATCTATTTCCTGACTTAATCATCAAGAGAAAAGTTTGGATGTTTGGGATACTAGCTGCTTTTTTGTTTTTCTACCTGGAAGAAAGACTGTGTTTGGAGTGTTCTGTTTCCAAAACTTACAGTTTTTGAAAGACTGATCAGAATCTGTTCTGGCTGTTATCTATAACCAACTGGGTGGCATTAAAATTGTGGCTTTATAGTAATGTTTTTGGGAGTCAAACTGAAAAATGGGAAATTGTTATGGTTCATCTGGATTGTTAGCTTCAGGAAATTTTGAATCATGATGAAAACAAACCTTGGAGCATTTCTGTGTGGGACTGAGGTTAGAAGACCCACCTTATATGTGCACAGCATTGTTCTGTGGGCTGAGGTTCCAGAGACTGCATAAAAAGGTAAAAGCCAGTTGCACTCTAGCTTTGACCTACCTCTGCTTCCTAACTGCAGATGCTGTGTGTCTAGCTACCTCAAAGTTTGTTGCCTTGACTCCCCCAGCATAATTCAAACTCTGAACCCATAAACTCTTTACCTCCTTACTTTTGTCACATATTCTGTTATAGAAACAATTCAGGTAACTAAGACACTTCCAAATCCCAGCAATTTATTTCTTACATTTAGGAAGAACTCAACAATTAAAGTGCCAAAAAATGGCAAGAATCCATTTTTTTTGGTGGGGGGGTTTCATAGATGGCTCCTTGTAGGTGTTTCCATAGCGGAAGGGTAAACGAGCTGTATGAGTATTTCTTACAAGAGAATTAGGCCACTGATGTTGATTCTTCCCTCATGACCTCTCAAAGACCCTATCTCATAACAACTTGAGGTTATATTTATAACATATAATTTGGGGGAAGTTGGAGGACTTCCAGTTTGTAGCACTATTATTATGATTAAACAAAAAATGATTTTCAAAGAAATAATCTTTCATGATGGAGTAGTTATTGTGTTTAAGAGGCATTTGTAGTTTAGAATAGATTACTGATACTGCTTAACTGAGAAGGTTAATTTCAAATATACTAACATTGTCACCTGTTTTGAATAAAAAGACAATTAAACATCATAATTCAGAACAAAAATCTTTTTCACCAAGCCCATATCTTCAAGTATTCTCTTGGTGCTCAAAATGGATAGTTTAGTGGTTTTTTTTTTTTTTAGATATCCTAAGAGGGATAATTAGAGTACACAGCACGCACCAGAATAGGAATATGTACCTGTCCCAAAGCACTTTTTCCATTAGGCTTTTCGTGAGAATCACTGCAACTGACTCATCTGCATGCATCAGCAACTGTGCCACATCTGAACACCCCGTCTTGTGATCTTGTAAGACCCCGCACTGTGTTTAAAGAGTTGCTGTGCTTAAAAAACAATGATAAAAGCCCTTATGCAGCATTGGGTAGGATATGTGTTTTCAAACAGTAGCCCATCTCATTTGGAGAGATGGAATAAGTATCATTAAAATGGTAACTCAAATCAGTCAAAGCACTTTTCTGGAAGACTTAGATTAAAAGTGATTAAGAACTGCTGTGGTTTGCCAATAGATACTATTTTGAATTACATTAATTTCTCAATTTAAAAATACATGACTGCTTTTAGTGCTTTAGGAGCTCATTTAGTATCCACAGAAAGGCAGGAATTTAGTTGGGTGATTCCATTATAGAGTATTTTTTAGCCTGAAAAGAATGAGCATGGTGCTGATAGAGGCCACAGCAAGGCCTCTTGGCCAGCATCATTAATAGACTCATGGCTACGACTGCAGAGTAAAGAGCAGTTTTGTGCCTGCAGAATGCTCAAGATTTGGGGAACTAAAAATGGTCAAAAAGTCCCCCAAATATCATTTTAATTTTACTTTTATAGTGTAAATTCAGATGATTCATTATTTCTTTAAAATTGGTATAAAGTATATCTAATGAGATTTTCTATTTTAACCTTTTTAACACAGATGTTTCGGTAGTATGTGGCAGACTAATACTGTGGTAAGACCATCACTACCTTTTCTAATGCTTTTTCCCCCTCGGCCAAACAGAAACTTTTTATCCATCATATCTCATTCTCCCGTGTTGCCCCCTCCTGTCAGCAGTCAACCTTTTCACCTTTTGCCTCCCTCAGTTTGATTATTCTAAATTTCATAGAATGGAATTGTAACTTTCTGTTATTTTGTGATGGATTTGTTTCACTTATCATTTCGTCTTTATGGTTTATCCACATTTTGTGATAGAATTGCTTTCTTGTTGATATTAATTCATATTATAATGTATGCATATACCATTTTGTTCTTATGTGTATCTGTCAGTCAACACATGGGTTCCTTCCCTTTTTGGGCTACTGTACACTGAGCTTCTATGAGCATGGATGTGCATGTTAAAGTCCATGTTTTGTTGATTGTAGGTGACATAGCTATATCTATATAGATAGCTAGATAGATATAAATAGATTACTAGAGAATTTGATAGTCTGTTTTTTAAAAGCTATCACTATTTTCTAGAGCTGGATCATTTTACAAGGCAGTAGTGTACAAGAGTTCCGATTTCTGTGTATCCTGGTCAGCACTTTTTTGTTTTGGCTCAGTTTGTTACCCTTCCCCATTCCCTGCCATCCCTCCCTCCCTCCCTCCCTCCCTCCCTCTCTTCCTACTTCTCCTTTCTCATAGGTGTTAAGTTGGTGGAGTGGCATCTCATCTCATCGTGGGCATAAATCATATTGTCTTATTGATTAGGGATGGGTGATGTTAAGCTTCCTTTGTATTTGATGTACTCCTCTACCTAGTTTGGAGAAATGAATGTTTCTTTGTCCATTTTTAAATTTGTTGTTTTTGTTATTGTTGTTGCTCACCAAAATATTGTTTTAGACAGAGATGCTTAGATGTGTGGTATTAAATAGTTAATGTTCTTGGTCAGAAACCAAGCATATTATCAGATGGATTTTTGTATCCCAGTGTCTTAGTATCCAGAGACCCATTAATTTGCCTGCAGAGCAACCAGGCTAACTTTGTAGCTTTATTTATTGTTTATTTATGTTAACTTTTTCTGAAACTCAAATAATTAATAGATCTTATTTTTATTAACCAGCATCAGACATTAAGAAGTTATCAGTTTGGCAAGTAGATATATACTGTGATGAGTGTCATGTTTCTTTCATACCTGTGATTTAGGAGCAATATGGACTGTGTTAAAATGCTAAAGATGGCCGACTATGGTGATGCACACCTTTAAACCCAACACTTTGGAGGCATAGACAGGAGGATCTCTGTGAGTTCAAAGCCAGCTTGGCCTACCTAGTGAGTTCTAGGACAGCTGGGGCTACTGGGAAACCCTGTCTCAAAAGGACCAAAAAAATGCTAAAGATGTGCATTTTATTGACTGTATCATTTGAAACTGAGCACATTTTTAAAATAAGATACTGATATACTTAGCATAGCAAAACACAGGAATGATTAAGACTATTTTATTGTGTCTTCCAAATTTTGAATTGTTAAATGTTAGTTATAGGAATAACAGATATTCTGAGAAAGAAATCAGGAAAACAATCCCACCCAACCATAGTCCCCTATCCCCAAATAGAGTACTCAGGAAAAATATCATCAAGGAATTGAAAGACCTCTACTATAAAAATTTTAACATACTGAAAGAAGGAAATTGACAAAGACACTAGAAGATGGAAAATCCATGTCTGCTATGGATTGGGTTGGCAGAATTAATATTGTGAAAATGACTATATTAATTACTAAAAGTGCTCTACAGATTCAATGTAATATTCCTCAAAACTTCAATTATATTCTTCTCAGAAATAGAAAAATATAACCGGAAAATTTGTAAGTAAGCATAAAAACATTCCATGATAAATAAGGTAATCCTCAGCAAAAAGAACATTAGTAGAGGTATCCCAATACCTGATTTAAAATTATACTTCAGAGTCAAAGTAACAAAAACAACATGGTACTGGCACAGAGACAGATGTGTATATCAGTGTACTAGAATAGAGTGCCCCCAAATAGACCCATACAGAAATAGCCACCTGATTTATTTTTACACAAGTGTCAATAGCATACATGGGAAAAAAGACTCCCCATCAGTGTATTGTGTGGCATTATTCCTAGGAAGACGTGAACAAAGTCATCTCACCCCAGATAGGGAACCAACCACAGATCAAATTAACGATACCACCAAACTGCCTTGGTGAGCCCCTGAGTTTCATTGGTGTTACTTACAGGAATATGAGTGAGAGACAGAAACGACTCGAATAAAAATGCATGACCCAAAATCTACCCAACCATGGTTGCAGGTTTTTGAAATCTGGAAACCTGGAGCCCCTTGAACAATTTGCAGCAGCTCAGCAGGTTGAAGAGTTTCTCTCCCATGCAGGACAGCTTGTCTGAGCCTCAACTAGTCTCTGATTACCAGGCAGAATGGCTGATCTAAGTTTCTCAGCAGTCCTTACTGCTGATGTAAATTTGGGGAGAGAGGAGTCTGGTTGCATCTTGACAGTTTTGGGAACTTTCTAAAGCATTTAAGTTGTTTTCTTCCTGGAGAAAATTCTTATACAGTGAAATGAAACTTGGAAAACTGGATAGCCACAGCTAGATAAAGGAGAGAAAGCAGATTCCCATCTCTCATGCTGTACAACAATCATCGTAAATAGTTCAAAAATCTTAAAGTAAGACCAGAGCCATTGAAACTGTAACAAGAAAACAAATCAAATATACTATATGAAATTGAATTGAAAGATGGTGATTTTAAAACAAGATTTAAAAACAAGAAAGAAAAAATGGAAAAAAAATCTTTCTCTATAGTAATCTATGGGGCAGCTTGCTCTAGACATTGTGAATTATAAGATAACTTACAGAATAGGGTTCTATTGCTTCCATGCAAGGAAACAGACAGAAAGAGGCTCATCTCTTCCTTATGCCATTCTTGCTGGTCAAAAGTTCTTTTCCTAAGGCACAGGTTGGACTTCAGATGTAATTAAGAAGTAATCTCCATTTAAAGCTTGCATGTCTGTAAATATAATGGCCCATATTGAGAAATTTCATTGACTAGATATATAACAGAGACAGAGTTTTCACTAGAATCTATGACATTTCCACCCAAGTGTATTTGGTTATATTTATAGTGCTACCCATGAGTTCCCGCCCACTGAGAGGGCCCCAAATCCAATTAGATTGCTGTTGATTACCCTCTAGATAATAGTGTCACCACTGCACCAATGACGGAGTTGGCCATGCTAGTTCTTGGGTTTATACTTTACAGGAAATTGCCTTAATAGTCTCCTTTAAATGAAACCAGTTGCATGTAGATCTGCTAAATAATAATGTTAATGTTACAGTAGAAAATGTTCTAGGCAACAGGTGACCTGTATGTGCTCTGGTTTGTCATAGAACTGCCATTAAGGGTATGTTTTCTAAAAATTGACCAAAACTATGTGTGAAATTGGCCAGAAAAACTATTAGGTTAAAATTATCACCTTGTTGACTACAGACTAAGTGTTTGCACAAAAGTTACTGTTACTCTGTGTATGTGGTGTGTGTGTGTGTGTGTGTGTGTGTGTGTGTGTGTGTGTATGTACATGTAACAGTGTATGTGTGGAAGTCAGAGAACACTTTTGTGGAGTCAGTTTTCTCCTTCCTTCTTCAATGGAGTTCTGGAGATTGAACTTAGGTCATCAGACTTGTGCAGCAGGCCTGCTGAGCTGTTCTGCAGCTCCACTCTCCACTGATTTTTAAATGACTTATCGGAGCTCAACACTTTGTGAAAAAGAATCTTCCGTATCTCTTGTTCCTAAAAGTATATCCTTTTTAATGTCTTTTACAAAGTTTATTATCTGGAAGTGATGGGGTAGGTAGGCAAAAGGGCATGGAGGGACTTGAAGTCACCTGTGCAGATGCGTAATCACAGGAAACAACACCAGCCTCACTTTCCCTTATTCTGTGTTTAGGACTACCATCCTATAATCCTTCAAGAAAAGAAAAATCCTTCTGGTGTGAATGCCATTGAGCCACTGCCTCCTATCTTAAACATACATTGGAAGGTTTTTCTTGCACTTATATTAGTGAATCTAACAGCTGATGTAAGGAAAGCCTGCTAAATATCCAGTTTTCAACTGCTTCTGAAGTTTAGAAGAAGAGTTAGAAATCCCCTAAGGCACTGAAAACAATTGCACTCAAGAGATATGAATGTGGGAAACAAATGTCCTTTGTTTGTGAAAATGTTTCAGCATCTGAACTTTGCCATGGGAAGCTAAGCTGAGAAGTCCACTCTGTCCTCCCTGTGTCTTTACTAATAAAAGTTTGCAGCTATCCTGCTCCACAAAAATAAAAAAAAATTCATTTTTATTTAATTGTGAGAGAGATGGGAGGGAGGGGAGGATAAAAGGAGGGAAGAGAGAGAGAGAACAAGAACCATGGCATGCATATGGAGGTCAGAGGACAATTTGCATTGACTGGTTCTTTCCTTTTGCTATGGGGGTTCTGGAGATGGAACTCAGATCATAAGGCTTGGTAGCAGGTGCCTTTACCAGATGAACCATCTGGCACTCCTTGTGATGGTTAATTATTATTGTTAACTTGATGGGGGTTGGAATTACGTTGGAGACACATCTCTGGGCATGTCTGAGAGAGTATTTCCAGGGATATTTACTTGGCATGAAAACAGCCCTCCCTCAAATGTAGGTGGCATCACTCCATGTGCTTGGGTTCTGGACTGAACAGAAATTAGAAAGAGAGCACCAGCCCTCATCCTTGTTGCTTTCTGACTCTGTGGCTCCAGAGCCACGCAGTGTGATCAGGTGCTTCATGTTGCTACTGCCAGGGTTCTCTATCCATGATGAACTGCATCCGCAGACCACAAGCTGTAATAAACTCCTCAACCTGTAAAGTGCTTTGGGGTTGGTATTTTGACACAGCAGTGACAAAAGTAATCCGCACAACTTGCATGAGTGAAGTATTTTCTTCTGAGTTTCTCTCCTCTTCTAAACTGTGTTTTTGCCCTATGACATCTCATCTATTATAACTTGTAACAGCACCATTATCCAGATGACCCTCAAAATTGTCAATACAGAGTTTTTCCAGGAACTCTAGATCTATTTCCTATTGTCTACCTGAATTGATTCCCATAAGTGACTCAAAAACATAGAAAAATTTATAGTATTTGTTAGGACACTGCTAGCTCTTTTAGCAAACATTATCCCCAGTTATAGTGGCATAACTCAATAAAACTTGATTTCTTGCTCATGTAAAAGCCTGGTTCAGGCTTTCTCTTCTGTAGGAGCTTCCTTTAAGAGGTGGGAAAGCTCCCTCTTTATTGCAAGTTTACCCTTTATTTTTATTTTTTTTTTTATTTTAGCTAGACCAACCGTGGGTGTTAGAATGATATGCCACTGTTCTTTGCTTGAATCTGAGTTCTTTTTTTTTCATTATTATTATTATTATTATTATTGGTCTTTTTCGAGACAGGGTCTGCCTGTAGTCCCAGCTGTCCTGGAACTCACTCTGTAGACCAGGCTGGCCTTGAGCTCACGAAGATCCGCCTGCTTCTGCCTCCCAAGTGCTAGGATTAAAGGCGTGCGCCACCACGCCCGGCTTATTTTTTTTTATTATTTTTTTTACATTTACTTTCATTTATTTCTTTTTTTTTTTAACAGTAAGTGATTGGGTTGGAGAGATGGCCTAGTGGTTAAGAGCGCCGAACGCTCTTGCAGAGGACCAAAGTTCCATCCCCAGCACCCACATGGCGGCCGAGAGCCGTCTGAAACTCCAATTCCAGGAGAACTCCAGTTCCAGGGGAGTCCGACACCCTCTTCTGACCTCCACGGCGTTGCACGTCACGGGTGCACAGACTTGCATGCAGACAATACATTCATACACATACGGAAATAAATAAAATTAAAAAAAATTAAAAAAAAAACAATAAGTGATAAGTTTTGAGTACAAGCATCCTTCATGTAAAACCAATTTGCAAGCAGTTGTGCCCAAACCCACACAGCCCAAGGCTCCCACCATCCAGCTGGAGGGGCTAGTATGTACAGTCAAGTTGATCAAATAAGTGTCCAGACTATGTTGCTGTAGTTTCACCATTCACCCCAATTGAAGCCCTTACATTCTACCATACCCCCTCTTCCGCAGATTGTTCCCTAGGCTTAGAAAAAGGGTACAGGTGGACGAGAAGCAAAACAGTCTGCTTTCTCTGGAGATGTTGTTTTGGACTCTGACCAGTTCTGGCTGTGTCTTTTCATGGGCTGACAGTTTGTTCAGGAATAACCTTTCAATCCTACTAATGAAGCACAGGCAATTAGATATATAGATATTTAAACAGTACTAATTGTTATGGTAGGTTACTTTGGTATAGACACAGATGTTTGGATGGTATTCTAATCCATGAATTACTTTTTTTCTGTAAAAGATGACAGGGTCTTACTGTGGCTTATAACATCACCTAACCACTAGAGGATGTAAGCTTGTGGCATCAGCCGTGGGTTATTCCTCCAAGGAGAGAGCTAGTAGCCAATTAGATTTGGGATGTACAGACATATGGCTGCCACTGCTGCACAGTATTTCAAGGCAGGTGAGGTGTAGGGGATGCTGACAGAGGAGTCTTGCTTGACTCAAGGAGACGTATATTTGCTTTATTGGTTTAGTGGCCTTTGGTAGCACTCTCTGGTATTCCAGAGACCAACTGTACACTTGCAAGTGCGGTCTCAGTACATCTTTCCCATGCTTACATCAGGTCTTCGACAGCAGGGTCTTACCGGCTCTCTTCTTGCAGGTATCCCAGTTTATAGGCAAGAAGCCTTTACCTTTTGGGGTGGGGGGCTTGGATCCTCTGGCCAACATCTCCTTGGCAGAATAATCCATTGATGATATCAGAGCTCTCCTGTATTAATATATTTTGCTTAAATGCACAGCTTAAACACTCTAGTATTATATTTGGTTCTGAATGGAGAATAATCCTTTTCACAGTTCCTATGTCTATTAGTTAATTAAAGAAAACAGTTTTTACCAGTTTTATAAGAGATAACCTCTATTACAGTCAGCTTTAATTTACAGTTAGAGATTGACTTCATTACCATCATATTTTTCTTCGTTCTATGAAAAGGAGGTAAGAAAGTCTCTCATATTAAAACTTCGCGGCACCTAGAAGGTAAGGTTCATTAGGACTCATTATACTCAGTTGTTACAAATAGGATCCACAGAGTTGTTTGATGCCTGTAGCAGTCTGAGGTTTTTCCTCCTTTTAATGCTTAGATGGGCCAATTTATCTGCTTGTATTTCTTGGTACATCCTACACAATGCAAGGTTGTATCTTTTCTTTCTCAGCCATTAAGTTGGTGATGTTTTGACCTGTGGGAACATGCAAATCTTTCCCCCATAGTTAGTTTTAAGATTAAATTGAAATATTTTTGGCAAAAAGGTTTAATATATAACTGTATGCCCCCCTTTTTTAATTCTAGGTTTTTATTTTTTTGACCCATGAGTCTCAAAAAGGCAGTTGTAGTACACATACATATAGGCAGGAATCAAGGTGTAAGTTTCATTAAATTTATTCAAGCTGTTTTGGGTGACCATATGTTGTAAATTTGCAACTTAGTTGCAAACTTAAATTATCCTAAAGGTAAAAGAGAATGTTACAAGATGATACTGTATAACACAAAGATTATAGAGAACATTTGTATATGTTAATGCCAAAGTTATTGTTATACAGATTTTAAGTAAAACAAATATGAACAAAAATTTATATTTCCATTTAACTCAGATGTATCACCATTTTTATCAAAACCTTTAAACCAATGTTGTTTAATATAGACATTTTTACTTTTACTAAGTCCTAAAATACCATGTAATTTGTAGATAGAGTTTGGGCAAAATTGGATACTTGTTGAACTTGCATCAATTAAATATACATTAATCGAATATAGGCCCGTGTCCCTCTCCCAACTCACCCACCCCTCCTGATTCACCATTTCAGTAAGTTTTCTGATGCAGTCTTTCTGTTGTTGTTCTTTCAATATGCATCCCTCTAGACAAGAAATATTTTCAACTAGGTTACTGATGCTAACATCCACAGATGAGGGATACCATTCATCGTTTGTTTTTCTGGGACTGTGTTACTTCACTTAACATGATGTCTTTAAGTTCCATCCATTTACCTGCAAAGTTCATGATGTTGTCTTTCTTTACTGCTGCATAGAATTCCATTGTGTACATGTACCACATTTTCTCTATCCACTCATCAGTTGAGGGGCATTTGGGTTGGTTCCAGTTTTTTGCTATTGTGAACAGAGTGGCAATAAATATAGCTGTGCATGTATCTCTGCAGTAAGATGAGTCTTGTGGGTATATACCCAGGAGTGGTATGACTGGGTCAAATGGCAGGCTCATTTTGAGTCTTCTAAGGGTTCTCCACACTGTTTTCCATAGTGGCTGCACAAGTTTACATTCCCACCGGCAATGGATGAGTGTTCCCCTTTCCCCACACCCTCTCCAGCACTTGGCATCATTTGTTTTCTTGATCCTAGCCAGTCTTACTGGAGTAAGGTGGAATCTTAAAGTGGTTTTAATTTGCATTTCCTTAATTATTCGTGATGTTGCACACTTCTTAAGGTGTTTCTCAGCCATCTCTAATTCCTCCTCTGTGAAGTCTCTGTTCAGATCTTTGCTCCATCTTCTGAGTGATTCATTTGTTTTCTTTCTTCTTTGTTTTTTGAGTAGCTTGTATACTCTGGAGATCAATGCTTTGTCAGATGTGTCTGCAGTGAAGGTTTCTTCCCACTCTGTGGGTTTTCTCTTCACTTCCTTTATTGTTTCTTTTGATATACAGAAGCTTTTGAGTTTAATGAGGTCCCATTTGTCAATTGTCAATCTTATTTCTTGTGCAGCTGCTCTTTGATTTAGGAAGTCTTTTCCTAAATGGGGAAATGATAGAAGCATTCCCCTTAAAGGTAGGAACTGAGCAAGGCTGCCCCCTGTCACCACTCCTTTTCAATATAGTGCTTGAAACCCTTGTTAGGGCAATAAGGCAAGAAAAGGAAATTAAAGGAGTTCTAATTGGGAAAGAGGAAGTCAAGCTATCCCTATTTGCTGATGACATGATCGTTTACTTAAGGGATGCTAAGAACTCCACCAGAAAACTCCTATAAATGATAAAGAGCTTCAGTAAAGTGGCAGGATACAAAATAAATATAGAAAAATCAGTAGCCTTTATTTACAACAACAACAAGCAACTGAAGAAGGAATACAAGGAGACCTTCCTGCTCACAATAGCCTCAAAAAAAAAAAATAAAATGCCCAGGTACAAACCTAACCAAAGACACCAAGGATCTCTACCACAAAAATTTTAAACCCCATGAAGAAGGAAATTGAGGAAAATATCAGAAGATGGACAAACCTCCCATGTTCATGGATTGGGAAAATAAATATAGTAAAAATGTCCATTCTACCCAAACTCTTGTACAGATTTAATGCAATCCCAATCAAAATCCCCAAGAGTTTCTTCACAGGCTTGAGAAAACATCTTTAATTTCATTTGGAAAAACAAAAGACCCCAAATAGCCAAAGTAACCCTGAGAGAAAAGAGAAATACAGGGGTGATCTCTATACCAGACTTCAAACTATACTAAGGGCTATAGTCATAAAAACAGCTTGGTACTGGCACAAAAACAGACCAGTTGACCAATGGAACAAAACTGAAGGTCCTAAACATGAGCACATACAATTTCAGCCACCTCATGTTTGACAAGGGGCCAAGAAGACACAATGGAGGAAAGACAGCATCTTCAGCAAGTGGTGTTGGCAAAACTGGATCACCACCTGCAGAAGAATGAAATTAAACCTCTACTGCTCACCCTGTACAAAAGTCAATTCCAGATGGATCAAAGACCTCAACGTGAACCCCAAAACTCTGGAGGCAATAGAAGAAAAACTTGGCAGCAGACTACAAGACATAGGCATAGGAAAAGACTTCCTAAATCAGACAACAAGTTTACTCTTTTGTAATGCACTTAGACCTTTGCATAATAGCAGACAGCAAAAGGTTATGGTCCAGAAGTGGCACACGGCTCTTGCCACATTCTATTAATGTGAAATGACAACATGGCCTCAGGTAAATAAAAGGGTGGGGAGTATTGGTAAATTCAAATGCTCACTGAATATGGGATTTTAGCAGCACAGTATGTGGCTGGCTAGGAGCTGCAGTGCTTCCCTGCTGTCTAGCATCACAAAAGTATCTCATACTGCCAGCAGAAGGAACTTCCAAATTCTAATGTGGCTTCTACTGGATAAGTATCACTATTAGATCATATTACAAAGGAAAAGTCACGAGTGAACCCATGGTAAAATGAGGATCACCCTAGCCTTTGGCAATGAAGCTAATGGTCAGAACTCTTCTATGAAAAGCGAAATATCTGGTCGACAGTAATTTCTACCATATTCAACATGAAAACTTCAATTAATGGTATTACTCAGATCATGCCCAGGTCTCTCTTCAATTCTCCAGTCATTTCTGTTGAAGGACTTCAGAGGAGACATAGAACACACCATAGAAGACTGGTAGAATTTATTACAGAACAAGGTGAGAGTAGACAATTGCCTGAGACCCCACATTGGAACACAGTGCTCTTGAGATATGAGAATGCACAGTATTCAAAGGCACCAAACTATACTTGGGTTAGGACTCTAGATATATAGTAACCTTATCATCTTTTGGGAAGTTCAGAAGGTCAGTCTTGATCCAGGACTAGAGACATGATTCATTTCTCTCTACCTCTCTCTCCCCCTCTCCCTCTACCTTCTCCCTCCCCTTCCTTCTCTCCCTCTCCCTCCTCCTCTCCTTCTCCCTCTCCCTTTCTATTCTCCTTTCCCTCCCCCTCTCCCTCTACCTCCCCCTCTCTTCTCCCTCTCCCTCTACTTCTCCTTCCCCCTCTCCCTCTCTCCCTCTCCCTCTCTTTTCTTCTCTTTTCCTGTAATCAAAGTTTTGATGTTTCAGTTTCTGGTTTTATTAGCTGCTGATTATGAGGGAGGGTTCTATCCCCATCGACTCTCAAGCCTGCTAACATCTAACTAGCTACTAGTAGACTCAATTATTAACCAGTTAAGAAAATTATCACAAATCCCTGAATCTCATTCAGTGTTTCATATTAGGGCAGTGAAAAACCAAAAGCCTGCGAGTCATTGCCGACTCTTTCCATGCTCAGTCATTACCTGGTCCTACCAAATTCTGCTTCCTAAACATATATTGACTCAGATTCATCTCTGTCCTATGCTAGGGACACCATAGGTGTTCTGTGTACCTGGACATTAGCTTAGCTTCTCTTCCTCCCATCCTCTGGAGACCTTGCTTTGTTTAAACAGCAACAGAAATGAACATTAAAATGCAGATCAAATCACATTATTCCCCAGCTGTTAACACTTCAAAGCTACCCTATTGCTCTTGGCATAAAGGCAAAACAACCTCATTTATAGAGACATGAGCAGCCTGGCTCCTACCTTGATTTACCCCAGGCTTAATATTTTTCTGCATGTGTGGGGCTCAAAGTCTTCTGCTGTGCTTCAGGTTACTCTTTGCAATAGGACCTCAACTAAACGTTTATTTTTTGTACCTTTTGCCACCAAGTTTGCATTTGCACTCTTCGGCTATCAAACGAAACCGTGTCATTTCCTCAAGATTTTCTTGACCTTCCTAATGAGGTCAGTTTCACCACTTTAAACAGTTTATAGCAACTTGGATGTCTGCTTTTAGAATTGGTGACTGTTACGGTTTCCTGTTTCTTATGTGAATGTTGACTAAATATTTGTGTCTGATACTCTATTTTATTTTTTCAACAGGCAAGAATGTGTTTTTATTAGTGTTGTCTCTAAGGTGGTTATATCACAGCACTTTGTCACACAATCAGTGTTCATATGGATATTTTAAATGGATGAATCAGTAAATGTCACATAAAGAAAATATTTCACTAGCTTGGGACTGCATAGCCAACATCTCTGCCAGCAGGTAGAGCCACTCTGTTAAAAAGTAAACCATCCCTGAGATATTTGTAGATAGAGGATCCTGTATGTTGCACACTTAAGGTTGCTTTATGGAACAAGGGTTGTTTTGCAAAGCTCAGAGCATAAAGACCAAAAATGAATTTGTTCTGCTTAGAGATTTTTATCAAGTCTCTACATTTTTGAAACTTTCATTGTTTTTCTTCTTACTGGGTTTCTTAGCAGCATATGTTATCTTTATCATAGGATATTGTATAGGTAGTATCTTATTGAAATATTTTTTTATCTATTTTGAAAGAATATACTTGCAATTACATTTTCAAATACATGTATGCATATTTATAATATTTGCTTAAAATAGTATTATGAATTCATATTGTGTAATGTTTAAATTTTATATAGCAATGATTCCCAAATTCAATTCATTTTGATCTATATTTCTTTCTAAATTCTGGAAAAAAATATCTCAAAGTATTTAAATATTTAATTTCACTTCTATTTTGTAAGGATGAAAAAGCATGTCAATTTATTTTTATTAAAGATTTAAAATTGTTTCTTATTGAAGTTTTGCAAATTTCACGTGTGACATTTTGATCATATTTAGAACCCCTCCACTCTCTACACCCATCTTATAGCACATCCCCTTGCCAGATTTCACTACTCTATCATATATATTAAAGCCTATCAAGTTAAGTTTCTGTCCCCAAATGTGCTTTGGTAGAAGTCCATCCACCATAGCCTATTTAACCTTTTTAGTATCACACCCTTAAAAAAAACCAACTCTCTCTGTCCCAGTAATTATTTGTTGCCAATACTTGCTCAGCTAAGGTTGGGGCTTCTTCCCTACTTCCCTAGTTTTCTGTTGAGATTTTGTCTGGTTTGAGCTTGCATGACTCTTGTGAATGCTGTTAACACTGCTGTAATTTCATATGAGTAACTTCCCAGGTGTCCCCTCATGCTCATTCATCACCTCTTGCTCTTATAATCTTTCTGCCCTCTCTTCCCCAATGGTCCCTTGAGTGTCAGAGGTTTCAATATAGGTGTCCTATGCAGGTATAAGCACTATGTGGTCTCTTCTTCTCTGCACTCTGGCCAGTTGTGGCTTTCTGTGTTATTGCCATCTGTCACATGAGAGTTGAAAGGTGGATTAATATTCTTTCTGTCCCCTGTTCTGATATGTTCACTGAGCATTAGGTGTAGTGTTAACATTGTAGATATATCACTTAGGGCAGGGCACATCACAGTAATTTATTCTCTGTATTTGACCTGTTCTCGAACTTTGTAATGGTCTCCATCTGCTGGAAAATGACGCTTCTTTGATGAGCAGCAAGAGGTACACTTGTCTGTAATTATAAGGATATATATTTAGATTACAGTATGAAGTTACACTAATCTAAAGATTTGAGAAAAGTAGGGTTTTCTCTAGTATTTATGACCGCTCCAGCCATGTGTATTTGGTTATTTTTACAGTACCACACCTGAGTTCCCATGCCCATTGATGAGATCTTCTGTCAAGTTACACAGATCTTGATTCCCCCAAGATAAAAGTGCTACTACTGCATCAGGAGAGAATATTTGCTGGGTTGGACATTGCTGTAGTTCATAGGCTTTACAGCTGGATGGGATCACTGATTGGTTTATTCCATTAGTAATTTGCATAGTGCTGCTGATAATATTGGAACTAGTTAAAGAGTTTTTTTTTCAGAGAAGTTTTAGATTTATAGCAAAATTTAAAGATCAGTTTTTGCTTATCATCTACTCATATACATGGTAACTTCTACACATGATTTTTGTCCAATGGTACATTTGTTATAATTGATGAACTTCAATCTCTAGAGCTTGAAGTTTATGTCTCTATTTTCCTCAGTCCTAAGATTTAGGAGAAAGAATAAAAGCTCCTTTCTAAAAGTATATCAAAACATGGGCTGGAGAGATGGCCTAGCGGTTAAGAGCACTGACTGCTCTTACAGAGGACCCGGGTTCGATCCCCAGCACCCACATGGCGGCCAAGAACCGTCTGAGACTCCAATTCTAGGAGAGCTCCAGCTCCAGGGGAATCCGAGACCCTCTTCTGACCTCCACAGCATTGCATGACACGGGTGCACAGACTTGCATGCAGACAGTACATTCATACACATACAGAAATAAATAAAATTAATAAAAAAAATTTTTTAAAAGTATATCAAAACATACATCAACATGCTATGTAATTTAGGAATGTAAAGTTAAATGTCTTTTTACCTGCATGCAAGTTTACCGTTAAACTGTGACTCTCTAAATGTGTTTTGGAATTAACTTATAGTTTATTTTTATACTTTGTAAAGCTGGTAAATGTGTGGTATATATATATGTATATTTTGGAGTAATATAAAACTAAACAGAACAACAACAACAACAGCAACAACAACCACCACAAAATACCTGTTCAAAGATCAGAACAAAACAGTAAACTTCTGCATCAAAAGTTACAAATGAATGAGAAAAAGATGCAAGACAGGACTTAACATGTATGGCAGAATGCAAGAGTTATGATGGGGGTGCAGGGATGGAGGAAGGGGTCTAAATTTAATTAAGAAATGTTGTTTGACCTGTATGAAATCTCAATAATAAGTTAAGAGAAAAAATGAGTGATCAACTTACACACATAATTTTATAGCTTATGTATAGTTCACTCTCACAAAAGAGCAAGATTTCAGAAAACGAGCAATGTATATACCACTGCTGAAGTGCTACACAGAGTTTTTAAACTGCTGTGAACACCCTCTATTGCTTTCCCTTTTTTATGGCCTGTTAGATCATTTCTTTTTGCATTCAACAATATTCTATTGTCTTGCTACCAAAGTTTATCAGTTCACTCAGGAGGATATTTAAGTTTTTTTTTTATATTTTGGTAATTATTTAATTTTAAAAATTTATCACTTTATTATTAATTTTTTTTGTGTGTTTATGTATGTATACACGAAAGTTTTATTGGAGACCTGAGGAAGGCATCAGATGCCTTGGAATTAGAGGTGGTTGTAAGTCACTTAGTATGGATGCTGAGGACCAAATCAGGTCTCCTGCAAGAGCAGAAAATACTGTTCACTGCTGAGACACCTCACTAGTCCAGCATTTTGGTAACTGTGAATGAAGTTGCACTAAACATTTGTGAGGACTTTTGCCTGAATATTCTTTCAAATTCATTAGGGAAATACCAAGGGCATGATTTCTGAATGTATGGTATTATTATGTTTACTTTGTTCAGGAACTGCCAAACCTTTGAAACTGGCTGTATTGTATAGTAGTCCATTCACAATGAAAGACTTTCTTGTTCTACACATTCTTATATGCATTTGACATTTAGCTGTGGTTTGGATGTTGCCAGTCTAGTAAGTAGAAACTAGTGCCTTATTGTTTTAGTTTTTATTTACTGTTTTAGTTTTCATTTACTGGTGACATAATATGGATGGAGCATCTTTTCATATGCTTCTTTCCAGTCTCCATGCAAACACAGGTAACATGTGTATTATGGTCTTTGGCTCATTAAAAAGCATAAGGTATCTGTTTCTGGTTAATAGCAAAAGTTCTTTGTATATTTGTTGCGTACAAATTTTCTTTTAATTTTTAACTTTTGAGAATTTCATACATGAATGTTATTTTTGCATTATTTCATCCCTGACAGTGCCCCACTGACTTCTCCAATGTCCCCAACTCCCTCTCAATTTCTTATCCTCTTCTTTGATTACTACTGTTACACACACACACACACACACACACACACGCTCAAGCATGTGCACGCACGTGTGTATGTATGTATGTATATATACATTGCACTGATTTAATTTAATATTTACTCTTATTTATGGCTGTCCATTTGAAATTAGGTAACCTCACAGGAAGCTAGCTCCTGGGGAAAACTGAATCTCCCTCCTTCACTGTCCATTGATTGCATGTAGCTCTTCATCATGAAGTAAGACCCTGTGACAATCTCCCTATCCTCCTTGGCATCTCAAATATTTTTGTCATTTTGTAGATCTCAGTAGACTGCCATACTTTGCAGATTTCATTGGTGCATCTTCTCTATCATGTCTAGAATACATTAACTAGCAGCGGGTGTCTTGTCACTTTGGCTCTTAAATTCTTTCTGCTTCCTCTTCTATAATGTTCCCTGAGCCTGGGCTGTAGAAGTTTCATTTTAGATATGTCATTTAGGGCTGGTCACCTCAGAATCACATGTTCTCTAAGTTTGATCAGTTGAGATACTTTATAATAGTCTCCATCTGTTGCAAAAAGAACTTCTTGGTGAGTGGCGAGAGGTACACTTGTCTGTAAATGTAAGAATATGTATTTTGAATACAGTAAGAAATTTTGATTGCCTAGGGAAGTGACAAAAGTAGGTTCTTCTCTAGGATCTATGTCTTCTTCAACCATGTTTACATGGCTATGTTGACAGTACCACACATGAGTTCCCTCGCATTCAACAGGTCTTATTTCCAACTATCTAGCTGTTGTTATCCCCAAAATAAAAGTGCCACTACTACACCAATAGTGATAGTTTGCTGGGCCAGTCATTGTTGTGGTTTTTGGACTTTACAGCTGGGTAAGGTCATTGATTGTTTTTCTCCCATGGCAGCTTGCATTATATATTCTAATACCATGAGAACTAATCTTCAGGGAAGGGGCTTCCAGATCTGTTTTAGCTTTATTTCTCCAAGAACTATGTCCAAAATATGTCCTGTCTTCAGCAATACAGTCTTCAAGTTCTGGCAACAAAGGATATGGCAATATCTTCTTTTATTGTTTGGAGTAGCTTGGAGTGTCTTGACCAACAACTCAAAGAGAAATTTCCCATGTCTGCGGCTGTGAATTTTGTTATACAGATATTAGCTATACACATGCACTCCTATTTATATTATATGTGTATTTGCATAGTAGTTTTAATTGAGATACATCTTTTGAAAATATTTTCTTCCCATCTCTTGTCTACTTTCCCATTCTCTTGTCATTGTTATATGACAGAAATTATTTTTGATGCTTATTTTTTATTACATATATTTAAATATAGACCCATATCCCCCACCCTATCCCCCCACCCAACCAGAGCTCATCCATTCTGCCAAACATGCTTTACATCTCTTTCTCAGTCTTTCTCAAAATTCTCCATGTGGAAGTTGACTGTTTTGAGCAGAAGTTCACTGTTTCAGTCAGTTCTTTGATGTAGTCCTTTCTATTGTTGTTGTTGTTTCCAATATGCATCACTCCCAAGTACTTGGACAAAAGCTCTAAGGGCCATGCACAAGAAATACTTACAAATAGGTAATTGGCACTAGCATCCACAGATAAGGGATACCATTCACCGTTTGTTTTTCTGGGACTATGTTACTTTACTCAGCATGAAATCTTCTAGCTCCAGCCATTTTCCTCCTGTAAAGCTCTTTATTGCTGCATAAAACTCTATTGTGTAGATGTACCACATTTTCTCTATCCACTAGTCAGTTGAGGGGCATTTGGGTTGGTTCCAGCTCCTTGCTATTGTGAAGAGAGCTGAAATAAACATGGCCGTGCATATATCTCTGTGGTGGGATGAGTCTTCAGGGTACATGCCTAGGAGTGGTATGGCTGGGTTGGGTGGCATGTTCATTCCAAGTCTTCCAAGGGTTCTCCACACTGCTTTCCATAGGGGCTGTATGAGTTTACATTCCCACCAGCAGTGGATGAGTGTTCCTCTTTCCACACAACCTCTCCAGCACTTGGTGTCATTTGTTTTCTTGATCCTAGCCAATCTTATTGGAGTGAGATGATATCTTAAAGTGGTTTTGATTTGCATTTCCTTAATGATTAGTGATGTTGAACACCTCTTAAAATGTTTCTCAGCCATCTCTAATTCCTCACTTGTGAATTCTCTGTTCCGCTCTTTGCTCCATCTATTGAGTGGGTCATTTGTTTTCTTTCTTCTTTGTTTTTTGAGTAGTTTATATATTCGGGAAATCAATGCTTTGTCAGATGTTTCTGTGGTGAAGGTTTCCTCCCACTCTGTGGGATTTCTCTTCACTTCCTTGATTGTTTCTTTTGATGTACAGAGGTTTTGAGATTAATGAGGTCCCATTTGTCAATTGTCGGCCTTAATTCTTGCGCACCTGTTGTCTGATTTAGGAAGTCTTTTCCTATGCCTATGTCTTGTAGTCTGCTGCCAACTTTTTCTTCTATTGCCTTCAGAATTTGGGGTTTCACGTTGAGGTCTTTAATCCATCTGGAGTTGAATTTTTCTTTAATAATAAGCATCCCTTTATTTGATGACTACTGTACATGGCAAGAGGTAGGGATTTAATTTCATTCTTCTACAAGTGGTGATCCAGTTTTGCCAACACCACTTGTTGAAGATGCTGTCTTTTCTCCATTGTGTCTTCTTGGCCCCCTTCAAATACGAGATGTCTGAAATTGTATGTGCTCAAGTTTGGGTCTTCAGTTTTGTTCCATTGGTCAACAGGTCTGTTTTTGTGCCAGTACCAGGCTGTTTTTATGATTATAGCCCTATAGTATAGTTCAAAGTCTGGTATAGAGATCCCCCCTGCGTTGCTCTTTCACTTAGGTTTGTTTTGGCTATTAGGGGTCTTTTGTTTTTCCAAATGAATTTAAGGACTTTTCTTCCAAGCCTGTAAAGAAGCTCTTGGGGATTTTAATTGGAATTGTGTTAAATCTGTACAAGAGTTTGGGTAGAATGGACACTTTTACTATGTTAATTTTCCCAGTCCATGAGCATGGGAGGTTTTTCCATTTTATGATGTCTTCTTCGATTTCTTTCTTTAATGGTTTAAAATTTTTGTTGTAGAGATCTTTGGTGTCCTTGGTTAGGTTTGTTCCTAGGTATTTTATTGTTTTTGAGGCTATTGTGAGTGGGAAGGTCTCCTTGAATTCCTTCTCCAGTTGCTTATTGTTGGTGTAAAGAAAGGCTACTGATTTTTTAGGTTAATTTTGTATCCTGCAACTTTGCTGAAGCTGTTAATCATTTCTAGGAGTTTTCTGGTGGAGGTTTTAGCAGACCTTAAGTAAACAATCATATCTTCAGCAAATAGGGATAGCTTGACTTCCTCATTTTCAATTAGCACTCCTTTAATTTCCTTTTCTTGCCTTATTGCCCTAGCAAGTGTTTCAAGCACTATATTGAAGAGGAGTGGTGATAGGGGGAAGCCTTGCAGAGTTCTTACCTTTAAAGGGAATGTTTCTGTCATTTCCCCATTCGGGATGATATTGGCTGTGGGGTTCCTCTATATGGCTTTAGTTACATTGAGGAGTGATCCCTCTAATCCAATTCCCTCTAGGACTTTAAGCATGAAGGGATACTGGACTTTGTCAAAGGCTTTTTCAGCATCAATTGAGATGATGGTGTGGTTTTTGTCTTTCATTGCATTTATATGCTTGATGATGTTTATTGATTTTTGTATGTTGAACCATCCCTGCATCTCTGGTATGAATTCAACTTCGTCATGATGGATGATCTTCTTGATGTGAGTCTGTATGCCATTTGCCAGTATCCTGTTTAGAATTTTGACATCTGTGTTCATTAGGACATGGGTCTATATTTCTCCTTTTTGGTTGTATCTTTGCCTGGTTTTGATAATAGAGTGATGCTGGCTTCATAGAAGGAATTTGGGAGAATTCCCTCTGTTTGTATCCCTCTAAACAATTTCAGTAATAATGGTTGTAGGTCTTTTTGAAATGTTTTATAGAGTTCTGCTGTGCAGGGGTTGGAAAGATAGCCTAGCAGTTAAGAGCACCGACTGCTCTTGCAGAGGACCTGGGTTCGATCCCCAGCACCCACGTGGTGGCTAAGAACCATCTGTAACTCCAATTCCAGGGGAATCCGAGACCCTCTTCTGACCTCCGTGGCATTGCACAACATGGGTGCACAAACCTACATGCAGACAGTACATACATACACATACAAAAATAAATAAAATAAAAAATTTAAAAAATGATCTTGTTTAAAAAAAAATAATTCTGCCATGAAACTGTCTGGGCCTGGGCTTTTGTTTAGTTGGGATGCTTCTTTTACATCTTCAATTTCTTCATATATTATGGTTCTGTTTAAGCTGTTAATATCTTCTTGGTTGACCTTTGGTGATTCCCAGGATTTCAGATATTCATCCATTTCTTCTAGGTTTTCAAATTGGTAGAGTATTGGTTTTTGTAGTATTCCCGTATGATTTTTCTGGATATTTTCATTGTCTGTTGTGATATTTCCCTTTTCATCACAGATTGTATTGATTTGGAGTTGTTCCTTCTTTCTTTTGGTTAACTGGGCTAGAGGTCTCTATATTTTGTTTATTCTTTTTTTATATTTTTTTATTTATATTTTTTATATTTATTTATATTTATATTTATTTATATTTATTTATATTTTTGTTATTCTTCAAAGAACCAACTTTTGGATTCATAGATTTTTTTTGTATTGTTTACTTTTCTTCTATTTCATTGATTTCTGCTCTGATTTTTGTTATTTCTTCCTGTCTGTTGCATTTAGGGTTCATCTGTTGTTACCTCTCAAGTGCTTTTAGCTGCAGTGTTAGATCATTCACTTGTGCTCTTTCTGTTTTTCTAAATTAGGCACCCAGGGCTATAAACGTCCCTGTTACTACTGCTTTTATGGTATCCCATAGGTTTTGTTGTCTTGTATTGTCATTGTCATTCAGTTCCAGGAATGCTTTTATTTCTTTCTTTATCTCTTCTTTGACCCATTCATTATTCAAGAGTGTGTTGTTTAGTCTCCATGTGTTCTTGTAGGTAGTAGGGCTTATCCTGGTGTTGATGTTGAGTTTTATTGCACTGTGGTCTGATAGAATGCATGAAAATATTTCAATTGTTTTTTTGTATTTGTGGAGGTTTCTTCTGTGTCCCAGTATGTGGTCGATTTTGGAGAATGTTCCGTGGGGTACTGAGTAGAAATTGAATTCTCTGGTATTAGGGTGGAATGTTCAGTAGATGTCTGTGAGGTCCATTTGGTGTATCATATCATTCAGTTCAGATGTCTCTCTGTTTATTCTTTGTCTTGTTGACCTCTCCAAAGGGCTCAGCAGAATATTGAAGTCCCCTACTATGAGTGTACTGGGGTTAGTGTGTGACTTGTGATCCTGGAGAATTGTCTTTATAAAGTTTTGTGCACCAGAGTTTGGTGCATATATATTCATAATTGTGAAATCTTCTTGGTGAATTGTTCCTTTGATAAAAATGTAATGGCCTTCTTTGCCTCTTCTGATTTCTTTTACTTTGAAGTTTACTTTGTCTGATATTAAAATAACAACACCTGCTTTCTTTTTGGTACCATTTGCTTGGAATATTTTTTCCATCCTTTCACTTTAAGGTGGTGCCTGTCCTTGAAGATAAGATGTGTTTCTTGTAGACAGCATATAGATGGGTTCTGTTTCCTAATCCAATCTCCCAGTCTATGTCTTTTGTTTGTGGAATTTAGTCCATTAATATTTAAAGGTTATGACTGATAGGTTTGTGTTACTTCTTTTTGCCTTATTATCCATTTGGAGTTTTGGTTAAGTTTCTACTTCTGCAGTTATGCTTTTACTGTTTTCTCTTTCTAGGTGCTTGGGGATGCTCCTTTCTTCTGTCCTTTGAATTGCTTCAAGTATTGTCTGAAGGGTTGGTTTTCTGGACATGTATTCTTTCATCTTGTTTATGTCATGGAAGGTTTTTCTCTCTCCTTCAACTATAATTGACATTTTTGCTGGGAATAATAACCTGTGTTGGCATGTATTGTCCTTTAACACTGGGAATGCTTTGCTCCACGCTCTTCTTGCTTTCATAGTTTGCACTGAGAAGTCAGTTGTAATTCTGATAGGTTTCCCCTTATAAGTCACTTGTTGTTTTTCCTCTTGTGGCTTTAAGGATTTTGTCCTTGTTTTGGGTGTCTAGCATTTTGACTATTATGTGGCATGGAGAGTTTCTTTTCTGATCTTGTCTATTTGGAGTTCTATGTGCTTCTTGTATTTGTATTGGTTTGCCTTTTTTTAGTTTGGGGAAATTTTCATCTATTATTCTGTTGAAGATCTGGTCAGTACGATTCTCTTGGGATTCTTCTCCTTCCACTATTCCTATGATGCGGAGGTTTGATCTTTTCATAGTGTTCCACAGTTCCTGGTTGTTCCACTTTTGTGTATTTTAAAATTTTTCATGTTTACTTGAGGTTCTTAGTTGTTCTGTGTTATCTTCCAGGTCTGATATTCTTTGTTCTGCTTCCTCCATTCTGCTTCTGAGGCTTTTTCCATTCATTTCCTCTTGATTGGATGAGTGTTTTGATTTCCTTTTTCATTTCCTCTTCTGATTTCTTTAGTATTTCTACTTCCTTTTGGAGCTTCTCAATCTCTTCCTGTAGCTCTTTGGTTTGCTGGTCGGTTTCCTTATCTTTTTCAGCATGGGATCTTTTCAGTATTTCCATTTCCTTCTGGAGTTTGTCATTCTCTCTGTCTCTAGGTCCTTCTTGAGTTCTTCATTCTCATTTCTTAATTTTTTGATTTGTTCTTTATAATCTTGTACTTCTTTATGTTCACAATTGTACTTCTGATATCTGTGTCCTGGGCCATCCCTAGGGGGATCCCGCTGTAGGAAGCTTCCACAGGGTTGGTAGAGCTTGGTGTGGGATTATCCTGGATCTTTCCCATATTGTCTCTTCTTCGTGTTCCTGGCATATGGACTTCTCCTTGCCTGTATTACAATGTGAGTCCCAAATGCCTCTTCACTGTGTTGAGGGTTTGCTTTGCTTGCCTCTTTCAGATGCCTTTGTTGTTTATTTGATTGTTTTTTTTTTTTTTCCTTACTCCTTTCTTATGGAGTGTTGACTTCTCTAAGCTTTAGGCTTTCTATTGGAAGTCCAACTCACTCCTCCATTTTTTTTTTACTCCTCCATTTTTGTTCTGAAGGTTCTCCAAGGAATTCACTTAGACACTCCTTCCTTCAATAATCCCAGTTGTTGGTTGGGGGGGGGTGTTGCTCTTTAGTGCGGGCCCCATTACCTGTGCATCAGGTGGTCTTGGTAGATCTCTGATCTCAAGACTCACACAAACCCACCTTTTATACCAACTGGGAAATAACTCTGCCCCCACAGCCACAAAAGCCAATCAAGCCAATGACCACTAGATTAAATCAAACAACAATCCGCCTTGCTGAAGCACCCGGCTCTCACCTACCTTTGCTTCAGGTGGTCTTGTGAGATCTCCAGAAATTATCTTTTTAAAATGTTAATTAAGTACAGTTATCAAATATTTATTTCCTTAGATTTTTTTCATGCTATACGTAAAATGTAAATATTATGTCCAAAGTGATCTTGGTTTCATTCTGTGATGTCTTCTGGGTGTTTTTATAAATTAGTATTTTATATTTTACTTTTCTCTTTCAATATTGTATTGACTATTCTAGATTTTTTGCCTCCTCAGAAGTTCTTTAGAGTCTGCTTGATGATGCCCTCAAAATTACCTCTTATACTATTGATTAAGATTTCATTGGGTATGTAGATCAAAATGGAAAGAGATGACATCTTGAAAATATCAAGGTTTCCTATGCAGGATAATGGAATATCGCTCAGTTCATGCTCTTAGTGATTTGTACATTGTATAGTTTTTGTCATATATAAACATCATACCAGATCTATTTGAAGAAACAGTACAACTCCGTTGCCAAAAATGCCTATTTTTCATTTTTTGAAGTATATATGCAAGTGGAACTGCATTGTTAATGCCAAATTCTGCTTCTTCATTGTTGGTATGTAAGAAATTCATTGACTCTGTCTACCGTGATGTTCATCCCAGGCCTCAAAAGTTACCATGCCAGTGCTCTAGCACTGAGCTACAGAGTCAGTGCATGACCTTTGTATATTATCTTTGTATCTAGCAACCATGATAATATCACTTCTTATTTCCAGGAAATTTATTTTTGTTGATTCTTTCAAATTTTTATTATTCAAACAAAGACAATTTTATTTCTTCCTTCTACTTTTTATTGATTTCTCCCTGTATCTAGTTTCATTCAACCAGGTGCCACTATAATTAAATCATAAAGTAAAAAGAGAAAGATATTTGAAACACCACTTTTGAATGGTTTGTTATTGCAACTGTTTAACACACACACACACACACACACACACTCATGCATTTGAACACAGTTCTGAAGACATTATATTCACAAAGTTGTTATTTGCTAATAAGAAGAAAATACCATTGCTTAAGCTATGGTGTGCCTATTACACATGTTTCCATCCATTAAGAAAAACTGGCATTTTCATCAATGAATATGCTTTCCTTTAAGATATGTACTTTTTTCATAGATATTTTCTCTGACATATAAGATAAAGTAAATGTGCCATTTACTTTCCAGTTTTGGAAAAGGCTTTGTGTGTGATATATAGGTATAATTTTGTAAAATTGGTCTGTTTTGTTTTGCTTTGTTGTGTTTTATTTGAGATGGGGTCCAGTTGGTCTAGAACTCGCTGTGTAGACCAGGATGGCCTTAATTTCACCGAGATCTGCCTACCTTTGCTTCCTACTTCTGGGATCAAAGTCATCTTCCTCTGTGACTGACAAAATTGGAATTCATTTTAATTTTTGGTTATAATATTATAGTCATTTTTCAGGATTGATTAAAAAGGAATGAACTCATCCAGCCCCCAGCAGACACTTAGGTTGTTTCTTAGCCAATAGTAATTGGCTAGAATGTGCATAAATCCTTCCTTAAAAGATGATTTCTTAGAATTTCTTTCCTACTTATGTTATTTAATTTTTCCTTACCTGGCTTCCCATGAGTTTTATGACTGGGTAGCTCACTGGGTTTTCTTCTTTCCTGAATCTGCTGTGCTATATTATAGGTATGTAATCTTGTATTCACCTGCAAAACCTGATGTGTCCTTTCTACTTTACAGTATTTGCAGAACAATAAAAATAAAATAATGTACTATAACAGAAACCCAAATAAATATTTCTGAGCAAACATTAATATTAATAATTTATTAAATAAATAAGTAGGGCAGAAGCCACAACTTTTCATTATAAAAAAATGTGTGGAACCAGGGCTGGAGAGATGGCTCAGCAGTTAAGAGAACCAATTCCTCTTGCAGAGGACCCGGATTCGATTCCCAGCACCCACATGGTGGATTAAAACCATCTTGGGCCAGGCATGGTGGTGCATGCCTTTAATCCCAGCATGTGGGAGGCAGAGGCAAGTGGATCTCTATGAGTTCAAGGCCAGCCTGGTCTGCAGAGAGATCTCCAGGCCAGCTGGGATTAAAGGGAGACCCTGTTTAAAAAAGACAAAAAAATCAATAAAAAGGTGTAGAACCAAGACTTGCACAGATCAAGGCAAACAAAACCCCAGCATGCATGGAAGACTATCTCATGAAGGTTTTCCTCTATCTTAGAAATTTTGACAACTGATGGCAGCTCCAGGAGGAAAAGTCAATTGTCTTCAAGGATGTGAGCCTTGAGAAGCTACCCATACCTCAGTAGATGTTCCCACACTCATACACAGACAACCCTGAGTGGACCTAATGGACATTAGGATATTAAAAAGACAGAGCACATGAATTTGGGTAAAAAAAGTGGTGAGGGAATAGAGGAAGAATTAGAGGTGAGAGAGGGGGCAGATTTGATCCATTATATGCATTTTAAATTAATTACATAGTTTGATAGACAGATGATAGATTCTGCTGTGGAAGATAATTCATAGTTCCATATTTTTGAGTGTGACTTATTTAAAAACGTATGGGGGCTGGAGAGACGGCTCAGTGGTTCAGAGCATTGGCTTCTCTTGCAGAGGACCTGGGTTTGATTCCCACATGTACAGGCTAACAACTTTCTGTATAACTCCAGTTCTGAAGCCTTATGTCCTCTGTAGGCACTGCATGACATGGCATTGGTGCACTTACATACATGCAGGTAATATACTCATATACATAAAATAAAAATAATAAATAAAATATTTTGTTAAAATCTATGAAAGGATAAAACAGTAAATTTGAGGGCTGGAGAGATAGCGTAGTGGTTAAGAGCACTGACTGCTCTTGCAGAGGACCCGGGTTCGATCCCCAGAACGCACATGGCGGCCGAGAGCCATCTGAGAGCCGTCTGTAACTCCAATTCCAGGAGAACTCCAGTTCCAGGGGAACTCCAAGACCGTCTTCTGACCTCCGCGGCATTGCACGACACGGGTGCACAAACCTACATGCAGACAGTACATACATACACATACAAAAAATAAATAAAATAAAAAAACAGTAAATTTGAGGCAGATAAATATAACAGTACAAAACTATGGCAATGATCACCATGCAGTCATGTTGACATCATGCCATTCCTGCATAATGTGGTTAGAAGGGCCCTATAGGTCTGTGGTATTCTTTCCCCAGCATACAACCATGATCCAACATAAAAGAATGTATCAGATAAATCAAATATAGGAACTACAGAATGCTCAATCAATAGACTCCTAGCATGCAGGACTATAGATAGTAAGTCAACTGAGAACTGCTATAATCTACAATGGACTAAGACTCAATGTAGTGTGCAATCTCTTCTACGACCTTGGATCAGAAAATGTCATGAGTAGAATATCTGGAGATATCAAAATTGAATATATAATTTATTTATTAGTATTATACCAGAATTAGTTTATTGATTTGACAAATGTACCATGAGATAATAACACAAATGCTTCATTAGTGTATTCTGTATTTTTTAATATTTTATTTATTAATTTAATTTATGTGTATGAGTGTATTGCCTGCATGTATATATGTACACCCATGTTGTGCAATGCCCATGGAAGTCAGAAGAAAGTATCAGGTCCCCTGAAATTGGAGTTACAGATGCTTCTGGGAATTGTACCTTAGTCCTCTGCAAGAACAACCAGTGTTCTTAAACTCTGAGCCATATCTCAGACCCTATTTTATTATTTTTGAGAATTTAATACATGAGTATGGTATTTCCACTCTGCCCAGTACCCCTCCAACTTCTTCCATTTCCCAGATTCTTCCTCATAACTTCTCGTCCTCTGATTATTGTGGATGCATACATACATGCATATATATGAATGTAAGTATTGGTGACTGTTTAGGGCTGCCCACTTGGAATTAGAGAACCTATCAGGGAGCAAGACCATGGAGAAAATTAATTCTCTCTACCTAAGCATCCATTGATTTCCTGTAGCTCTTTATCTTGTGGTGAGACCTGGTGAAATTTCTCCCATTCAAATTGACATATCCGCTGGTTTTGTTATGCCGATATTCTGAGACTACTATAATGTGGTGATTTCATGAGGAGAGCTTCCTTATGTAGACATAACAGCAGGTGTCTTGTCTCTCTGGTTCTTAACAATCTTTCTACCCCTCTTCTGTGATGGATATTCTCTGAGTCCTAGGTACAGAAGTTATATTATCCATGTGTCACTTAGGGCTGGGCATCTGATAGTCACTTATTCTTTGCATTTGATCAATTGCAGTACTTTGTAATAGTCTCCATCTGTTGCTAAAAGAAGCTTGTTTGATGAGTGATGAGGCCTTCACTTATCTGTAAAGATAAGGATATGTGTGCATGTCCATAGCTAAATGTTATTTTCATAGTCCTTGATTGTCTCCCAGAACATGATGATGGTAAGACCTTATTGGTGAAGACACAACATACTTTGGACTGCAAAAAATACTATGCAAACTGCCAAGGGGTAATACCAATCAGCAGTCCTACCTATTCATCCTATGAAAAATAACAATGGCTGCTCCAGAAAATGATCACACAATAGTAGCACCTTTATAGTAAGAGTAATCAACAGCTGTGTAATTGGACTTAAGGCCTGCTCAATAGGAGGAAATCCTAGCAAATGCACATGGTTAGAGAGGTCACAGATCCTAAGAAGAATCTGCCTCGGACATTTTCCTAGACCAAGGTAATTTCACTAGTGTCTTTAAAAACAAAGTTCTTACTGTGTTCCCACATTATTCTTTCTCAAAAATTTCCTCATTTCATTGGCTAAGCAGATAAAATGCACACATATATACATAAAACTAAATAAGTGAATACAGGGAGAATTATAAAACCTGCCCTAAGAGGAACAGTCACTTTTCCTGAGGAGTATCACTGCTGATAAGGTTTGTCAAACCCCAGTGAGTGACACCCTAATGTCCATGCATGTGTGAGTAGCACTAACCTCATTCAGTGGGTTAGAATCAGTCAGTCAACAATTATATTGGGTGGCAGAAATAGCAAGGGAGATGTGGTGTGATGGTCTTTGGAGGTGTTGGAGGGAGGGAGGAATGGGCAGATATCATGATACATTGTATTAGGTATGAAATTTCTAAAAAAAATACATTAAAATCTTGATTTAGTTTTTAAATTTAGTTTTGAATTATTTAGTAGAAATCTGACATAATTTTCTTTGTTGGTTCTTTGTGAAACATTGGATCCTGTGAAAAGGGATGGGAGATTTTCCTTTGAGTATGTTTCAAAATGTCTTTGTGTGTAGAGTTTATGGGACTGATACAGGGAAGCTTTGTAGATAAGCTTGCCTTTTTTAAGAAGGAGAAAAGTGCATACAGGGAAGTTTTGCAGCTGTACCTTGTCAGTAAGATTGTGATGAAAGAACAAAGGCTTTGAAGCTGAGGGTCATAAGAGGAAAAGTTTACCCTAAGCAGGAGTTTCCAGACCAAAAAATAGAAGCATACTTAATGTAAAAATTTGAGAAATATAATGCCAGGCAAATTTTCATTAATATATAGTGATTTTATATTTTATTCTTATCTTATTAGACAAAACTAATAAGGTGAGTATGATCTTTTAATAAAAATGTAAAAAAGCCATTTCCTGAAGTCAACCATCTGGGTTCTTAATTATATGATAAATTAATTTAAATGATTTTGAATGTAATTTTACAGTCTCTCTCACGTATAGATCCTCATTTCCACACTTGCCTCATAAATTCTGAAACATGGCTTATGGAGTATAAGGTTTCATTGTCTCATTGTTTATCAAGTCAGCAGTAAGCCAGTCATTGGCATAAAAGTTATAATCATATTCATCCTGTTGCTGTCAGAATGGAATAAGTAGTTTTTACTTGAGTTATGTCAAATATCTACTCTTAGGCAGTTTTTGATTTTATATTTGGAAAAAAATGATTCTCCGAAATGCCATTTGATAAGAAATAGCTAATATATTTATTTCATTTCTCACGCTGAGTCAAAATAAATGTGCCTCAGGCAGAACAGTCTATCAAATGACATTCCGAAAGCAAACAGTGAAAAGAAGGACCATTATTTTAAAACAGTGGTTTTCATTATACTTCTACTCAAGGGGTTGAGAAATGGGACTTTTTTTTTTTTTTATAAATGACTAATTCCTATTTAAATGTATGTTTGAAATCAAATGTTTTTCAAAGAGAGTGTGAGATTTCATCTTCTGTCCTACAGAAGACATTTTACCTCCCAGTATTAGATAAAACATTCTTTCTTTCTTTGCTTGCACAGGATGCCGCTGGCAGTGTGCTTTTTCTAGGTCTGGATAAAGACCTCTTACAGTTGTATATATGGGACTGCTAGTTATACCCACCTTCCCAGATCTGTCTGCATTGTCTCTGGTCCTGTGTTGCTTCAAGCCCAGGGAGCACAGCAGCTTTGGAGCTGTGGACAGTAGCAAACTCATCCCATTGAAAGGAGACCATCTGTAGATATCCTCTTGTTCCGCACAGTAAGGCAGACCCCATGTTTGCATCTTTAATTTGTCCATTAAGTGTACTGGGTGCTCTTGCAGAGGACTCGAGTTCAGTTCCCAGCACTCATGGAGGCTAACAATATGTGAGAAACCCTGTCTCAATAGATAAGGTAAAGAGAGATAGAGGAAGACCCCTGAAAATGTTGCTGGCCTCCACATGCACATGCATTAACACACACACACACACACACACACACACACACACACACACGAATGTGTTTAGCGAGTTAATACTTTTCATAAATAGTGCAATCTTTTTATAACATTAAGGATGTATAATGTATTTTCCTTTTGGTTGATAACTAACCTCTGTTGTACATATTTTTTAAAAGTACTTTAGGTAAATTAAGATTAGCTGAATAGTATAGTATTAATAATTGTATTTTTTAATTTCATTTTTATATTTATTTATTTGTTTGTTTATTTATTTATTTTTTGGTCTTTTCGAGAAAGGGTCTCCCTGTAGCCCCAGCTGTCCTGGAAATCACTCTGTAGAGCTGACCTTGAACTCACAAAGATCCACCTGCTTCTGCCTCCGCTAGGATTAAAGGCATGCACCACCACGCCTGGCTAATTTCATTTCTCTTCAAGACAGAATCTCCCTGTAGCCCTAGCTGGCCTGGATCTTGACAAGGGTGGCCATGATCTCACAAAGATCTGCTTGCCTCTGCTTCTGGAGTTCAGGAATTAAAGGTATGTGCCATAATTGTACTTTTAATACCTAAATGGTTAAAAGTATTTCCTTTTATCCTTTCTTGATTCACCAAAAAATTATTAACAGGAAAAATGTTAGAAAATTTACAAGTGAAGATATCATATGCTCAAAATATCACAGCTTAAATTCAGATACCCCTTAAAAATATAAGAACATGTTACAGAAAAAAATATTTCATAGGTTAAAAACTACTAAGTAGTAAACCACTTAAAATAAGTGAATTGGAGGGTTGAGAGATAGCTCAGCCATCAAGAGTACTGGGTGCTCTTGCAGACGACTCAAGTTCAGTTCCCAGCACTCATGGAGGCTAACAATTATTGGTAACTCAAGTTCCAGGAGATATTTTCCCTCTTCTGATCTGAGCTGTGATTGAAAAACACAGGCGCACTTACATGCAGGTAATACACCCATACACACAAAATAAAAGTAATAGATAAAATATTAAAAAATGAGTGAATTATTCAAAAGAATTGTCTACATCTGTACATGAATTAAAATAAGTTATTTTGTAATTTAATTTTCTTTTTCTCTCTTTTTTTGTACTCTTTAATTTTATATTATTCCAAAATATGCATACATACACTCCACACATAAATCAAAATTAAAATTCTGAAAATAAACTATAGGTTAATTCCTAAACACATTTAGAGATTCACATTTTAACGGTAAAGTTGCATGCAGGTAAAAAGAGGTGTAACTTTACATTCTTATTTTTTAGAATATTAGTACATATTTTCCATCCATATATGGTAATTACAATGTGTGAATACAAGTGGTAGGACAGTTCTAGAGCCCACTAAGGGATTCATATTGGAATAGCACAGTTGCTTTCAGATACAATGAAATATAATAATAAAGTTGCTCAGTTTGCCTGCCAACTGGGGATTTGGTGTTAGCATCCACAAATGAGGAAATCCTTTTTTTTTTTTTTTCCTGAGACTGTGTTACTTCACTTTGCATAATGGCTTAGAGTTCCATCAATTTACCAGCAAAGCTCATGATGTCATCTTTCTTTACTGCTGCATAGAACTCCATTGTGTAGATGTAACACATTTTTGTTATCCAGTCATCAGTTGAGGGGCATTTGGGCTGGTTCCAGCTCTTTGTTATTGTGAAGAGAGCTGCAGTAAGCATAGCTGTGCATGTATCTTTGCCGTAGGATGCGTCTTGTGGGTATATACCCAGGAGTGGTATGACTGGGTCAGATGGTATGGCTCATTTTGAGTTTTTTAAGGGTTCTCGACAATGCTTTCTACAGTGGTAGTACCAGTTTACATACCCACCAGCAGTGGATGAGTGTTCCCCTTTCCCCACAACCTCTCCAGCATTTGGTGTCTTGTTTTCTTGATCTTGGCTAGTCTTCTTTGAGTGAGATGATAGCTTAGTATGGTTTTAATTTGCATTTTCTTAATTATTAATGATGTTGAACAATTTTTAAGATTTTTCTCAGCCATTTTTACTTCCTTACTGGTGAAGTCTCTGTTTATCTCTTTACTCCATCTTTTGAGTAGGTAATTTGTTTTCTTCTTTGTTTTTTTTTTTAAGTAGTTTATATATTCTGGATGTTAATACTCTGTCAGATGTATCAGTGGTGAAGGTTTCCTCCCACTCTGTGGGTTTTCTGTTCACTTCCTTGATTGTTTCTTTAGCTGTACAAAATCTTTTGAGTTTGATGAGGTCCCATTTGTCAGCTGTTGTACTTATTTCCTGTGCAGCTGCTCTTTGATTTAGAAAGTCTTTTCCTATGCCTATGTCCTGTAGGTTGCAGCTGACTTTTTCTTCTATCACCTTCAGGGTTTCAGGTTTCAGGTTGAGAGCTTTGATCCACTAGGAGTTTATTTTTGTACAGGGCGAGAGGTAGGGGTTTAATTTTGTTCTTCTACAAATGGTGATCCAGTTTTGCCAACACCATTTGCTGAAGATGCTATCTTTCCTCAGTTGAGCTTTTTAGGCCTCTTTGTCAAATATGAGGTGGCTGAAGTTATATGAGCTCAGGTTTGGATCTTCTATTTTATTCCATTGGTCAATGGTTCTGTTTTTTTGCTAGTACCAGGCTGTCTTTATGACTATAGGCCTGTAATATGGTTATATGAACTCAGGTTTGGATCTTCTATTTTATTCCATTGGTCAATGGTTCTGTTTTTTTTGCTAGTACCAGGCTGTCTTTATGACTATAGGCCTGTAATATAGCTTAAAGTCTGGTAATGTATTCCCTCCAGTATTGCACTTTTCACTCAGAATTGCTTTAGCTATTCAGGGTCTTTTGTTTTTCCATATGAATTTAAAGATTTTTTTTTCTAAGTCTGTGAAAAAGCTCATGGGGGTTTTGATTGGGATTGCATTGAATCTCTATATTAATTTGGGTAGAATGTACATTTTTACTTTATTAATTTTTCCAATCCATGAGCATGGGAGTTCTTTCCATCTTTTGATGTCATTTTCAATCTCCTTCTTCAGTATTTAAAAATTTTTGTTGTAGAATTCTTTGGTGTCCTGGGATAGGTTTATTCCTAGGTATTTCTTTTTGAGGCTATTGTGATTTGGAAGGTCTCCTTATATTCCTTCTCCAGTTGTTTATTTATTGTTGGTATAAAGAAATGCTACTGATTTTTCTAGGTTTCTTATTATTTTTGATATATATATATATATATATATATATATATTCTGTACAAGATTATGTTAATAATCAAATCTAGACCCATGTCCCCTACCATCCCCCCCACCCCACCAGAGCTCATGCATTCTGCCAAACATGTATTTCATCTTTTTCTCAGTCTTTCTCAAAATTCTTGATGTGGAAGTTGACTGTTTTGAGCAGAAGTTCACCATTTCAGTCAGTTCTTTGATGCAGTCTTTCTGTTGTTGTTGTTGTTGTTGTTGTGGTGGTGGTGGTGGTTTCCAATATGCATCACTCCCAACTACTTGGACAAAAGCTGAAGGGGCCGGCCGTGTACAATAAATACTTACAAATAGGTAATTGGCACTAGCATCCACAGATGAGGGATACCATTCATCTTTTGTTTTTCTAGAACTGTGTTACTTCACTTAACATAATATCTTCTAGTTCCATCCATTTACCTGCAAAGCTCATGATGTCATCTTTCTTTACTGCTGCATAGAACTTGTGGTAGTTTGCATGAGTGTCCCCCATAGGCTATAAATATTCAGACATTTGTCTCCAGTTGGTGGCGCTGTTTCTGGAGGTCTTAGAAGGTTGGCCATGCTGGGGAAAGTGTGTCACTGGGGGCAGGCTTAGTGAGTTTTACCAAGCCTCGTGGTCTCCAGTCTTTCTCTCTGCTTCCTGTGCTCTTTGCGAGATGTGATCCTCGGTTTGCTGCTCCAGATCCAGCCGCCACACCTCTCGCCACAATGGACTCTAATTCCCTGGAACCGCCAATTGTAAGCTCGAATAAACTCTTCCTTTTATAAGTTCCTTGGTCATGGTGTTTTATCACAGCAACAGAAAAGTGACTAATACAGAACTCCATTGTGTAGATGTACCACAGGGGCACTTGGGTTGGTTCCAGCTTTTTGCTATTGTGAACAGAGCTGCAATAAACATGGCTGTGCATGTATCTCTGCAGTAAGATGAGTCTTGTGGGTATATACCCAGGAGTGGTATGACTGGGTCAGGTGGTAAACTCATTTGCAGTCTTCCAAGGGTTCTCCACACTGCTTTCCACAGTAGTTGTACAAGTTTACATTCCCACCAGCAGTGGATAAGTGTTCCCTTTTCCCCACAACCTCTCCAGAACTTGGTATCATTTGTTTTCTTGATCCTAGCCATTCTTATCAGAGTGAGATGATATCTTAAAGTGGTTTTCACCCTTTTGCATTTCCTTAATTATTAGCAATGTTGAGCATTTTTAAAGATGTTTCTCAGCCATCTCTAATTCCTCACTTGTGAAGTCTCTATTCAGATCTTTGCTCCATCTTTTGAGTGAGTCATTTGTTTTCTTTGTTTTTTGAGTAGTTTATATACTCTGGAAATCAATGCTTTGTCAGATGTATCTGTGGTAAAGGTTTCCTCCCACTCTGTGGGTTTTCTCTTCATTTCCTTAATTGTTTCTTTTGATGTACAGAAGTTTTTGAGTTTAATGAGTTCCCATTTGTCAATTGTTAATCTTATTTCTTGCACAGCTGCTGTCTGATTTAGGAAGACTTCTCCTACGTCTATGTCCTGTAGTCTGCTGCCAACTTTTCCTCTATCACCTTCAGATATTTGGGTTGCACGTTGAGGTCTTTGATCCACCTGGAGTTGACTTTTGTACAGGGTGAGAGGTAGGGGTTTAGCTTTATTCTTCTACTAGTGGTGATCCCGTTTTGCCAACACCACTTGTTGAAGATGCTGTCATTCCTCCATTGTGTCTTTTTGGCCCCCTTGTCATATATGAGGTGGCTGAAATTGTATATGCTCACATTTGGATTTTCAGTTTTGTTCTATTGGTCAACAGGTCTGTTTTTGTGCCAGTACTAGGCTGTTTTTATGACTATAGCCCTATAGTATACTCTGAAGTCTGGTATAGAGATCCCCCCTATATTGCTCTTTTCACTTAGGGTTGCTTTGGCTATTCAGGGTCTTTTGTTTTTCCATATGAAATTAAGGACTTTTTTTTCCAAGCTTGTGAAGAAACTCTTGGGGATTTTGATTGGGATCATGCTGAATCTGTATGTTAGTTTGGGTAGAATGGATATTTTTACTATATTAATTTTCCCAATCCATGAGCATGGGAGGTCTTCCCATCTTCTGATATCTTCTTCAATTTCCTTCTTCAGGGTTTTTTTTTTTTTTTTTTTTTTTTTTTTTTTTTTTTTTTTTTTTTTTTTTTTTTTTTTTTTTTTTTTTTTTTTTTTTTTTTTTTTTTTTTTTTTTTTTTTTTTTGTAGAGATCTTTGGTGTCTTTGGTTAGGTTTATTCCTAGGTATCTTATTGTTTTTGAGGCTATTGTGAGTGGGAAGGTCTCCTTGTAGTCATTCTTCAGTTGCTTGTTGTTAGTGTAAAGAAAGGCTACTGATTTTTCTAGGTTTATTTTGTATCCCGCAATGTTACTGAAACTTTTAATCATTTCTTAGTGTTTTCTGGTGAAGTTTTCAGCATCCCTTAAGGTAAACTATAATATCATCTTCACAAAGGGATAGTTTTACTTCCTCTTTTCCAGTTAGTACTAATTTCACTTTCTCACCTTATTGGCCTAGGAAGCATTTCAAGCACAATATTGAAGAGGAGTCGTGATAGTGGACAGCCTTGCCATTTTCCTGCCTTTAAGGGGGAATGCTTCCAAGTTTTCTCCATTTAGGATGATGTTGGCTGTGGGTTTGTTTTATATGGCTTTAATTACATTGAGGAATGATCCCTCTGGTCCAATTCCCTCTAAGACTTTAAGCATTAAGGGATGCTGGATTTTGTCAAGAGCTTTTTCTCCATGGCTTGAGATGATCGTGTGGTTCTTGTCTTTCAGTCCATTTATGTGTTTTATGATATTTATTGATTTACATATGGTGAAACATCCCTGCATCTCTGGTATGAATACAACCTGGTCATGATGGATGATCTTTTTGATGTGGGTCTATATGCGATTTGCAAGCATTTTGTTGAGAATTTTTGCATCTGTGTTCATTAATGATATGGGTCTATAGTTTTTTTTCTTGTTCGTGTCTTTGCCTGGTTTTGGTATTAGAGTTATGGTGGTTTCATAGAAGGAATTTGGGATATTTCCCTCTGTTTGTATCCTTCTGAAAAGTTTGAGTAGTAATGATTGTAAGACCTCTTTAAATGTTTTATAGAACTCTGCTGTGAAACTATCTGGGCCTGGGCTTTATTTTTAGTTGGGAGGCTTTTTATTCCATCTTCAATTTCCTCAAGTATTATGGGTCTGTTTAAGCTGTCAGACTCTTCTTGGTTAAGCTTTGGCGAATCTCAGGATTTCAGATATTCATCTGTTTCTCTTAGGTTTTCAAATTTAGTAGAGTATAGGTTTTTGAAGTATTCTTGTATGATTGTCTGGATCTTTTCTTTATCTGTTGTGATGTTTCCCCTTTCATCATGAATGCTATTGATTTGGAGTTGCTCTTTCTTTCTTTTGGTTAACTGGACTAGAGGTCTTTCTATTTTGCTTATCTTTTCAAAGAACCAGCTTTTGGATTCATTGATTTTTTTGTATTGTCTTCTTTGTTTCTATTTCATTGATTTCTGCTCTGATTTTTGTTATTTCTTCCTGTCTGTTGGGTTTAGGGTTCATTTGTTGTTGTCTCTCAAGTGTTTTTAGCTACAGTGTTAGATTGTTTATTTGTTCTCTTTCTGGTTTTTTATTTGATTTTTTTTTTTTGTCTTTTCAAGACAGGGTCTCCCCACAGCCCCAGCTGTCCTGGAACTCACACTGTAGACCAGGCTGGCCTTGAACTCACAAAGATCCACCTGCCTCTGCCTCCCAAGTGCTAGGATTAAAGGCATGTGCTACCATACCCAGCTTCTTTATGTTTTTTTTTTTTTTTTTTTTTAATGTGGGCACTTAGGGCTATAAATTTCCCTCTTAGGACTGACTTTAATATACCCCACAGGTTTTGTTGTTTGCTATTGACATTTTCATTTAGTTCCAGGAATGCTTTTATTTCATTCTTTATTTCTTCCCTGACCCACTCATTGTTCAGTATTGTGATTTTTACTCTACATATGTTCTTATAGATAGTAGGGCTTACCCTGGCGTTAAGTTAATATTGAGCTTTATTGCACTGTGGTCTGACAGAATGCATGGAATAGTTTCAATTCTTTTGTATTTGTTGAATTTTCTTTTGTGTCCCAATATGTGGTCGATTTTGGAGTATTTTCCATGGGGCAATTAGTAGAAAGTATATTTTCCATGTTTGGGTGGAATATTCTGTAGATATCTGTGAGGTCCATTTGGTGTATTGTCTTGTTCAGTTCAGATGTCACTCTGTTTGTTTTTTGTCCAGCTGACCTATACAGGGGGCTCAGTGGGGTATTGAAGTCCCCCACTATTAGCATGCTGGGATTAATCTGTGTCTTGAGGTCCTGAAGAATTGTGTTTATAAAGTTCAGTGCACCAGAGTTTGGTGCATAAACTTTTAAGATTGTGAGATCTTCCTCATTAATTGTTCCATTGATAAGGATATAATGGCCCTCTTTGTCTTTTCTGATTAATTTTACTCTGAGGTCTATTTTGTCTTATATTGGAATAGCCACCCCTGCTTGCTTTTGGGAGAGACATGAGTCCATATTGGAAGGTTGAAAAGCTGTGTCTCATGTTTTTGAAAGATGGAAAAAGCAGTGGCAGCCACAGGGTAGCTGCACTTGCCAGTAAGACAGGCACAACAACTGTGCTTTTTTTTTTTTTTTTCTTTGTCTTTTTACTAAGATCTCAAGTATTATACCTGAAGTACAGTTTCTCAGGCCTTACTAATTATTTATTTCTGGTTATACTTTCCTTTTGGATGTTTAAGGCCACACAGTTAGCCCAGATTAACCAAGGTTTTTGTTTTCTCAAGGTCAGTTGAGGATCTGGTCCTCAGGGGTCACTCGGGTTTTAGAGGGGGGAGGGAGCCCCTGGCTCCTTTTGGCTTTTTCATTTACCATTTCCATCCACTTGAGGACAAATTCAGGTCTTGCTAGACCAAGCTTCCCTTTTTGAAGCATGAGCAGACTTTTCTCTTCATAGAGTGGACCCTGGCTGAAGTCCCATTAGTGGATCTCCAAGACCTCCCTACACAGGAAGACTGGTGACTCACATTTGCAGGACATTTCAAGAGATGCCCCCATGCATAGTCCCCTGGGACTTAGTTGACCTTCGAGGGCAAGGAACAAAGTTATCCCTTAAGACCCTCAGCCAAATTGGTTCTCCAGATAATTTCTATTGTAGACAACCTTGTCTTACAGATAGTGTTACTGTCCTCATGTTGTAGCTGAGGAAAGTCATGGCATTATGTATTCGAGTGACTGGCTAAAGGTCACAGAGCGGTACCAAGGGTTACATTATTCTTTCTGGGTAATTGGGATAAAAGAATGATCTCTGGGAACTTTACCTCAGCACTCTCAATAAGACCAATTTATAAGGATGAACATTTTGTAAGATGATTATCCTATTTAGTCTTAATTAAAGTTTCCTGGATGTGGTACAATATAAAGTGGACCAGTACCAATTCTATCCTATAATCATTGTGGACATAGTAAGATGCCTGAGCATAGTTAGTGTTATGTTTACTTGAGGCATAATAATTAGATGCTTCCAGATAAAGCTCAAAGGATGGCCTTTTCCCAGCTTTATTTCATGCATTTTTTTTTTTTAACTAAGCAGGTTTCTGCCCTTAAAACTGGAGGGAAGATTTCAGTTGTTCTGGTAACACACACCTCAGGAACTTTCTTTCCTAACATATATCTATAGAGCACAGTGTGCAGCCTGAGATTTTGCCACCCTGACACCTTTCGTAAGGCACCTCATCTTCTGAAAACCATAATATAGAGACCATGTCACCTTAACAGATGATAAGGCACTCCAAACAGCCAGGCTGCTGTGTATTCTCAGAGCACTTCAGTCTTTTTCACCAGCCACAAAGAAGGTAACAAAGCCCACAGTAGGAGAACCAAGGATTCTCTATCATTGTTAAGACCTTGGCTTGATTTTTCTAAGATCAGTTATCGTTATAGCTCTGTCAGTCATGCAATTTTGAAAGTAGCTACAGCGTCAGTTACAGAATGACAGATTCATGATAAATTCAGAAGGCAGCACCAAGAGCACTGGTTTTGAGACTTCAAACTGTTAGGTAGTGATAATAAGCAAAGGGAAAATCCCATAGTGGATGAAGTAGACATGTGAATTAGTCTATTGCAATTGTTACAGAATCTTTCCACCAACATTAGTAGTTACCAAATTTTGTTGCTTTTCCCTAGCTCCAAGGGAATAAAATATGCTAAAGCAAATGACTTTATTAAATTTAGGATATTTGTACATAAAGATGAATTTGTTTCATATGTTCTTCTGTATAGGCTATATTTTCAGTATCTGGGAATCTTTGTCAATGATTTCATTCAATTATCTTAGTATTTGTTTAAGAAGTTTACACAGCCCCAGAAAAACAAACCACGAATGCTATCCCTCATCTGTGGATGCTTAGCACCAATTACCTAATTGTATGGCAAACTGAGCAACGTTAATGTGATCTGAAAACAACTGTGCTTTTATATTGTAAATCCCTTAAAAAAATAAATAAAATTTTTAAAAAAAGGTTAACTTTTAATATTGGCTCTGCCTCATGCTAGGGTCATTTTTATTTTGAAACCAGGGACATGTAGGGGCTCTTATACTAGTAGTTCAGTTATTTTTTGTTTGTTTGTTTTTGCGTTTTTAAGACAAGGTCTCCCTGTAGCCCCAGCTGGCCTATAGACCAGGTCGGTCTTGAACTGACAGAGATCTGCCTGCCTCTGCCTCCTGACTGCTGGGATTAAAAGCATGTGTCACTACCCCTAGCAGTTTAGTTGCTTTTTAAACTGTGTATTGGGAGGGTTTATTTTCTAAATCTTTTAGGCTTTAAGAATGAACCTCATTTTCCTTATCTGGCCATTCTTTTTTCCCAGTATAATACCTAGATCTCAGTCATATCTACCTCATGTAATCACACCAGCATTAATTCTTGTCTTTATTAATATGACAATTGTTTTACCTGGCAAATTACTGTGCTAGGACAACTATGAATGAGAGATTCCATTTTTCCTCTTTAAGCTTTCTCTTCTGGTGTGGCAGGCATCTACCTAGCAAATTGACTTCTGTAGTTACTATCCTCCATGGAATAGGCTTATGTGAATAGCCAATGAGTATAGACCAAATATCCCAAAGGGGAAGACATTACAAAATAATAAAACAAAATAGTAAGATAACAAGATTTTCCTGGAATGGTTGGACAAAGCTTCTCAGGGAACAGATATTTGAGTCTTGAAGATAAAGAAGTGCTAAGGAGTTGAGAGAAGAGTGATTCTGGTCAAGGAAGTACCAGGTACAGGGCAGAGGAAATGAATAATTGTTTGGAGAATGCTTGCATTATAGGTGAGGAATTCTCTATTGCTCTTGTTACCATTTTATGTACTGGAATTTTGATTTCAGTGCCCATTTTTGCTATCTATTTCTCCGTTCTCCTTGTATTGTTACCCAAATCTCTTTTAACTTCTGGATGTTACCAAAACTGTTACTAAATCTCTTGTCATCCCTCAGTGAATACTATGTATTACCACATATGATGGTTTCTCACCAGACATGACAACATCTGTGTTATTCTAGGCTTATGTTAATATTTTGTCATAATTGTGAGGAAGAGAGGTCTAGGCCAATGCTTCATGGACATGTATATGCTTTTTCTTGAATGGCATTATGTGAAGGAAGAAGTGGATTGAGATTTGATTGCAAAGCTTACCATACTCATATATAATATACTAACACTATAGCAAAGAGACCCTGATGTGAATCTTGCCATGGAGTCTGATGTATGCCAAGTTTTGAGTTGTAATTTTGTGGGATTTTATATGTATCTTTATGGCTTCCACATGAACTGTCAATTTAAGAGATAGATACTCTTTTTTTTTTTTTTTTTTTTTTTTTTTTGAGTCAGGCTCTCCCTGTAGCCCCAGCTACCGTGGAACTCACTATGTAGACTAGGCTGGCCATTAATCCACAGAAATCCACTTGCCTGCCTTCCTTATAGAAAGTCATGCAAGTCTAATGTTGAACACTGTAACATACACTACAACCCAGTAACCTTGATAGTGTTCATTTTATAACATTTAATCTATCCTCAGGTAAATAAATAAAATGTATCCCTTCTTACTTTTTCGGGATTTAAAACTGAAAATTTTTCCTCCTGCAAGAATTATGTTGCAATTAATATTTTTTGGTCTTTTTGAGACCAAAAGCCTCAGCTGAACTTTTGTATGGATTTACCCTTTTAAATTGTATGATATGATTGTGTATTATTTGTGATTTCTAAGAAAGTTGCCTTAAATTTTGTCAATGCAAAAATTATCTTACATAATGCCTATGTTGATTAGTTAATTTAGACATTCCATATGCTTGCATGTGGTTCTATTTAATAAATTGTAATGGGATAACATTAATACCTAGATGTAGGAGCTGAAATCTGATTTTTATCACATTAAAAAATCAATTAAGATGAGATGGCTCAGTGGGTAAGAGCAAACATTGAGCATAAAGACCCAGGCACCCTCAGCACCCTCACGAAAATCTGGGTGTGGCTTGTCTGCTTGTAACTCCAATGTGGCAGGGCATGGAGACAGGAAGTTTCCTGGGGCTTGTTGAGGAGTACCCCAGCCAAACCTCAGAGGTTCCTTTGCATACTCACACTTCATAAAACCTAGCACAGAGCTGGGGAATGGGCAAGAAGCCTTGGCTTTAGCTGGGGAACTGTTGGCAGCTGATCACTACTGGGTGAGGGAATCCAGTAGTCATCTGAAATAGTTTAAAAAAAAAAGACAGAATTCAAATAAAAGTCTTTTGAAAGAAAAAATTAGTATCTTTCAAATGTTTCATAAGAAGATGCACAGTCATCAAAAATAATAACACTGAAATGATGGAAGAAGTGAAGAGGAAGAACTTTTGCTTTATGTAATGTTTTCCTTTTATTCTTTGACCAAGTATTTATTATTTGTCTACAGTGAACTGCGGAATCTGTACTTCACATTATTTTCCTTTCATTTTGTATTTCTGATACTTAGAAAAGTCATTAGTAAAGATAAAAGTTCCAAGTGAAAAGGCCAAACATGTAAAATCTGTGTTTCTGTTATTCAAGTTACCTATAGATCGGTTTCCTTCTCCAGAACCACCTGCCCTAGCCTCCCCACACTAGTACCTCTTCCTTCTGTGGAAGTCTTACCAGGCATAGTCACGCTCATATCTGTCTCTCATCTTTCACCTAATTTTGAAATCTTATATTTTCACATGAATATTTTATATGTGTCTATTTTTGCTGGCAATGGAGTAACTATCTTTTTTTTTTTTTTTACCATATTGAGAAGCACTCTTGTACATATGCAGAATTGGAATTGAACTTCCAACATTGTCATTTAAAAGTGTAGAGCTCAGTGTGGAAGAAACACTACGACAACTGTGTTTAGTTTATTCTTCATCAGTTAAGGATGTCTTCCTTCTCCTGCTACCCTGAGGAGGAGTGCTCTTGCCCCATTAAAAAATGATTGTATGCTTCCTTTTATTCTTATCAGAACATGTAGCTAGGTAACTAATTATCTATATCTATCTGTCTGTCTGTCTATCATCTATCTATCTATCTATCTATCTATCTATCTATCTATCATCTACCTATCTATCATCTATCTATCATCTATCTTCTGTTAATCAATCAATCAATCAATCATCTATCTGTCATCTATCATTATCATCTTTGTCTTCTATCATCAATGTATCTAGCTTTCAGTCATCATTTATCATCTTTTTTTAACAGGAAAATAATTTTTAAAAATTTTTTAATTTATTTATGTGTATGAATGTACTGTCTGCATGTAGGTCTGCACACCCATGTCATGCAATGCCGTGGAGGTCAGAAGAGGGCATCAGATTCCCCTGGAACTGGAGTTCTCCTGGAATTAGAGTTACAGACGGTTCTCAGCCACCATATGTATGCTGGGGATCAAACCCGGGTCCTCTACAAGAGCAGTCGGTGCTCTTAACCGCTAGGCCATCACTCCAGCCCCCATTTATCATCTTTTATCTATCTATCTATCTATCTATCTATCTATCTATAACTTTACCTATCTCTCTGTCACTAATAATTGTGGGATATTTTTACTTAAAAATCTCTAACACATGAACTTTGGTTGAAACTAATTTGTGGAGATTTTCTGCATAGATTCTGCCGCTCTGTGATTTATGTTTTGCATGTTAACGGTGATGTTATCTCAAGTGTTAGGAACTAAGCAGATGTTAACAGAAATAAAAAAATGATTTTTATAGCAATACTACATCAAGGAAAATTAGATATTTAGGTTGATACAGGATATAAAAGCAATAAAATGTTTTAGAAAAAAGGTAGCAAGCTGTATTTATAGACTACTTATAATTTAATAATCTTCATTCTGAACTCCTAATGAGAGTGCTGATGAAGAATATTGCTAGAAATACCTCCCAGAAGCATTACACACACACACACACACACACACAAAGATACATTGACACAAACATGTACATAGACATACAGACACACAGGCACACACAGACATGCAGCTCTCTTGGTTATTTATTCTTTTATCATGAATATAGAGAGTGTCTAATCTGTTTTAGCTACTTTAGCTGGAGATAGAGATATAAAGATGACAGTGATTTACTGTACATGGGATCCAGTTCTGTGCAGGCTGGTCCAGTTGAAGAATGGAGATACATTGTTGAGACTGGAGAGATGACTCATTGGTTAAGAGTACTGGTTGCTCTTGCAGAGGACAAAGGTTTTGTTCCCAGCACCTACATGGTGAATAGCAACTATCTGTAACTCCAGTTCCAGGGGATCTGACATCCTGTTTTGACTTCTGTAATTGTTCCATAACACTGATGCACTTACACAGATTCAGGCAATACACCCATGCATATAAAATAAAAAAGTAATAAATTAAAAATTGTTGATAAGGCACATAGTTTTAACTAAGAACTTTATACCTTAGTTAAAATACTAATAAACATCAAGTGCTTGCATTCCTCTCTACATCATCCTGGTTCCGTATCAATGGATATGTTTCAAGTACAGCAAATAAGGACAGAATCCTAGTGAATATATGCAAAGGACAACATTATATATTTCTAGAAAGGATCATATTACCAGCTTATTTGAATTTGTGAAAAACCATTGGGTTTTATAGCAATAATGAACTTCTTTTATTGTCTTATAATAAAACCTTTAATCCAAACAGAAAAAGTAGAGTGCACTATTGTTGCCTTGCTCAGCAGAGTGATCTGAAAGATGTATTTTAATGTCTCAAGCCAAATGGCATGCATCCTGATGGGTGGAATTTTGTGTCTGAAATTAGATCAAGGATCCAGTTCTATTCTTTACTGTTATATGACTATGAATTAGTCATTTTCCATTACTGTTAAAAATATCCACAGCAGCTTTGCTCCCTCATTCTCCCCAAAGGTGATATTCATGTGCACCACAGACCAGCAACAATAGAACCAAGTGACCAAAAGCCTTCCCAAAATAACACAGACCGTTGCCACAGTCCTTGATCTCCTCCAGGAACATGTGCATTGCTGAAGATAAGACATATTTGGTCATAGGACATGGATTAGTGGAGTTAGAATTGACCTGAAAGTCTCCTCTTTGAGGACTAGCTCAGGGAGGAGCTTCAGAGGGAGCTTCCAAGGTCAAACTTCTAAGGGAGAAAACCAATTGGTGGTCCAACCCCAGATGTAAAGCCTGATAGCCACAACGACTGGTATAGCAAACTATCTCTGTTGTTGCAGTAGCAACACACCTTTATCTTGGGGTTAATCAACAACTACATAATTGGAATTGCAACTCAATGGGAGGAAACTCATGTCTGATAATGTAATCATAGCCAAATACACCTGGCTGGAGAGGTTATATATCCTAGGGAAAAATCCAACATCTGTGTCCGTCATATCCCTAGACAAATGTAATTTCTTACTTTACCGTAAATATGTATCCTTATATTTACAGACATTATACCTCTCACCATGCATCAAAGAAGCTTCCCTTTGTAAATGTTGGAAACTATTATATAATTCCACAACTAGTCAAAAATAAAGAATTAGTGTCTGTGAGATGCCTAGCCCCAACTGACACATCTAAAGTGGAACCTCTACATCTATGACTCGCAGAACATAGAAGAAGAGGGGATAGAGAGAATATTAATGCATCACTCAACTCTTGCTAGTGAAACTTCTTCATGCAACAAAAGGTGATTATCACCGAAAGCCACAACAGGCCAAAATTCAGAGAATAAGAGACTGTGGCATGTGTGTCCCTGGTTGGGACTATATAAAACTTCAGGCACCAGAAGCTCAGGGACCATTCTAGAAGAAGGAGCAGAAAGACTGTGAGGGCCATGGACAGTGGATGACCACAAAAAAACAAGTTTTCTAAGTGGAAACTTACAGCAACAGTGGCAGCATGCACATGACCTATGCAAACTCAAATCAGACAAAAATCCATAATAGAACTGGAGAAAGGGGAAAGAAGTCCCAGCCTTAGTTGAGAAAGTATTGACAACTAATCACAGACGAGTGAGGGAGAGTTGGTTTTCTTTAAGTGAGTGAAATTCTAGAGGGGCTCCAGTGAATTAACTCACAACAAGGAACCTAAAGGAACAGAAACAACTTGATAGGAGTAAACATAGAGACAATGCATGAAATCCAGTGGTGCGGGGTGGGAGTGGGGTGGGGGGCGGCTATGGCATGGGTGCACATAGGAGAGGAGGGGTCTAAATATGATCAAGTTGTGTTGTGTGAAATTCACAGAAATTTAACAAAAACATATATTGTAAAAAAACCTCTCCATGTTTGTGATGAGCATGAACATCAGCTTGCAGAACATGTGCATAACTGATGTTGTGTTTGTGATCTGAGCTACCTGATGTATATCAGTACAGGATGTCTTTCTGGGCTCAGGCAGGAGATGTTGCAGTGGAATATAAATTAATTCTTATGTGGGCTTTGACTTAAGATACTCATAAACTAAATCCCATTCCCAATAACAAGCAGGTCCATTGCACATGCTTGAAGTTTGCCAGCATGATAATTTGCTTTTCTGAGCTAGGACCAGTGCTGTGATCCCAAAATTAATATCTCAGTAGAGATGAACAATCTAACTCAAGATGATGAATTACCAAGGAATACTATACCATGGTCATGGTAGGAAAATTATTTAATGATTGGTTTCTCCAACTCTTCTTGTGGGAGTACTCCCATTTATTTCAATAAAAAATGCCCCTTTCCAAAAGTTCACTTAGAATCCCTTTTTAATATTTTGAATATTTTTGTTTTAATGTACTTTTTAATAGTAGCATCAGGTATTATATTTATTAAAAAAAAGAAAACAAATACTCAGTTTGCCTTAACAAATAAGGATTTGGTGCTAGGATCCACAAATGAGGGACACCATATGGCATACGTCTTTCTGGGACTGTGTTATTTCACTTAGCATAACCACCTCCATTTCCAATCATTTACCTGCAAATTTCATATTGTCTAGAATTATTTACCACTGCATAAAACTCCATTGCGTAGATGTACCACATTTTCTTTATCCACATTCATCAGTTGAGGGACACTTGGGTGGCTTCCAGCTCTTACCTATTGTGAAGAGAGCTGCAATAAACATAGTTGTGCAAATACATATCTCTGCAATAGGATGAGTCTTGTGAGTATATACCCAGAAGTGGTATAACTGGGTCAGTTTTTATTTTTAAATTTGAAAATAAAATGTATATATTACAGAGTGCAGCATTTGCTTTTGTTTGTATTTCTTTTTGACATTTATTTTATTTTTTTAATTTTAATTTATTTGTTTTTTAATATATATTTTGTGCAAGATTATCAAATCTAGACCCGTGTTCCCCACCCTATGCCCCCACCCTCCCAACTGCTTGGACAAAAGCTCAAGGGGCCGTGCACAAGAAATACTTACAACTAGGTAATTGGCATTAGCAGCCACAGATGAGGGATACCATTCGTCATTTGCCATTTATTTTAAATTTATACATGAAAACAACACACGATCTGCCATTTACAACATGATATTTTGAAATCTGTTTATTTGGGAAGTAGCTTAGTTGAGCTAGTTAGCATTTTCATTACTTCACATGTTTATTTATTTATGTTTTTTGTGGTGAGGATGTTTAAAATCTCTCTGAACAAATTTCAGGAACTATAGTGAATAATATTAACTATAGTCTTTTGATGTACAAGAGATCTCTTGACTTTCTTCCTCTTGGCAAACTGAAAAATTTAAGTCTTTGACCAACATCCTATCATGACCCCAACTCTTAGAAGCAAAAGTAGCTGAAATTTTATATGGATTTACCCTTTTAAATTGTACAGTAAGATTGTGTATTATTTGTGATTTCTAAGAAAATTGCCTTTAAGTTTTGTCAATGCAAAAATCATCTTACATAATGCCTTTATTGATTAGTTAATTTAGACATTCCATATGTTTGCGCACGTGATACTGTCTAATAAATTGCAATGGGACAACATTAATACTTAGATGTGGGAGCTGAAATTTGACTTTTATCACATTAAAAAATCAATTAAGATGAGATGGCTCACTGGGTAAGAGCACACATTGAGCATAAAGGCCTAGGCACCCTCAGCACCCTCAGGAAAATCTGGGTGTGGCTTGTCTGCTTGTAACTCTAATGTGGCAGGACATGGAGACAGGAAGTTTCCTGGGGCTTGTTGAGCAGTACCCCAGCCAAAACATAGAGGTTCCTTTGCATACTCAAACCTCATAAAACCTAGCACAGAGCTGGGGAATGGGTAAGAAGCCTTGGCTTTAGATGGGGAACTATTGGCAGCTGATCACTACTGGGTGAGGGAACTTTGGTCTTCTTTAAGAGAGTGATGCTAGATAGACTGACAGAGCTGCAGTGGATGAACTCATACCAAAGAACATCTGGGGACAAAAATGTGACTCCATAGACTTTAACATATATAACAAAATATGTGAAATCTAGTGGGGAGCCTATAAGGGGTACAGAGAAGGGGAGAGGGTCTAAATATGATTAATATATATATTGTATGAAATGCACAAAAGTTATATATATAACATATATTAGAAAAAACCCAGATATTCAGAAAAATAAAATAAATTAAATGTGTATTAAAAGTTGAAATGTACATTTTGAAATTCTAAAGCTATTAGATGGGAGAGATGGCTTAGTGATTAAGAGCACTGACTGCTCTTGCAAAGAACCTGAATTTGATTCCCAGCAACCATCTGTCCAGTAACTACTGTCCATAACTCCAGTCCCAGCCCATACACCTCTTCTGATCTCTACTCACATTCCACAGCACTGTTACACTTACTCCATGCAAGCAAAACACTCATATACATAAAGTAAACATAACAGAAAATATTTTAAAATATATAAAAAGAAACTGTTAGAAGAAAGTATAGAGTAAAAACTCCCTGACATTAGACTAGGTGATGACTTTTGGATATGATCACAAAGTCCAAGCAGCAAGAGTAAAAAGAGGAAAATAAGATTATGCCAAAGTGAAAAAGAAGCATCTACAGAGGAAAGTCACCAATAAGAAGAGGGGAGGGACAACCTACCCTAGGGGGAAATGGCCCAACCATATGTCTTATAATGTGTTAATACCTAAAACACAGAAGAAATTCAAACACATCAATAACACAATAAATAGAAAATTTATTTTCTGATTAGAAAATGAGTAAGGGACCTGAATAGGTATGTTTTAAAGGAAAACATGCAACTAGCATACAACAACATAAAATATGCTCAACATCAACAGTCACAGAAATGTAACCTCAGATCACAATGAGAGGCCAGTTCATCTCAGAATGATTATTATCAGAAGGATTAATATAATGCATGTTAGAGAGAACATAGGAAAAAGGAAATGTGTTCACTGCCTTTGGGAATGCAGATTCAAAGAGCCACTATGAAAAACATGGGGAAATACATCACAAAAAGTAAAATGGAAACACCATATGATTCAATAGTCCTTTGGGAATACACCCAGAAGAAATAGAATCTGTATGTAAAAGAAATCTCTTTACTCTCAAGGTCATTGCAGCATGATTTACAAAAAGCCAAGATACAGAATCAAGTCACGAGTTCATCCCCAATGACTGGATAAACCATCTCTTAAAACTACATGAATAAACCTAGACATGTGATGTGAAGCAGAACCAGCATAGAAAGAAAGATACTACACAGTTTCACATGTACATGGAATTCCCACTCTGTTTTCCTTTCAGGAGTATAATGTCCTTGCGCAGTGTTACTGAAAACCCCGGAATGGTTTGTGGTGTGCAGGAAAGCTGTGGTGCTCCATGCAATTGTTTGGAATCAAGTGAGAAGAAACCAAAGATGCAGCATTAATTAAATTTTTAAATAAGTTATATCCTCATTTAAATTTATGATCATATCTCTAGGTATTATAGAGACTGATATGGTTATCATTTTGAGTTTCATTACCAATGTATCCTAAATAAACATCATCATTAATTCACAGCCTGCATATCTTCACACAATGCACCACAGTGTAAAATCTTCTGTGCATTTGTGTGAAGGTCAAACATTTCCTTTTGAATAGTTTCCCGTTACTGACTAACTTTATCTTGGGGGAAAATGTCTGTGACAGTGGGAGTTTAGTAATTAGCCTTGTAAAAAACATATTTCTTCATCTCTAGCTTACTAAATATACTGGATAATCATCAAAGTTCGATAAAATTCAGTGCCATATTTATTTGAAATTCACAAGTTTACTATGGAAAGATTCAATGATATATTTAGCCTGCAAAATAAGGTACAGTGTAGAAATTATCTGAGCAAGAATTGGTCAATATTTCTCAAATGAAGTCACAAAAATAGAGAGAACCAATGGGAAATTTAATTTTAATAAAAAAGGAAAGCAGGGAATTAGGACCTGGCATTCCATTCATTTATTCCATAAATGGCCATTGTGCTATAATGAAATCTTGGCTAGTACCGAAAAAAAAAACAAAAAACACCTATTAGACACATTAGACTTTTCATTGTGTTTTCGCAGATATAAGAGGAAAGAGAAAGGTGAGAGACACATGGAATGAGGACAAAAAGAATAGTCCATAGAGAAAAGTCAGACTCATAAAATAGTTTATCCATGTGATTTTTACTGTTTATCTGCAGTTTATATTTGCATAAAAGTGTAGAGAAGAAATTATCCTTTTCCCCTTTTCCTCTTATTGCAGGGTGAGAGGTTTAAAGGTGAACAAGAAGAGAAATTTAATTTCAAAGATGTATGGGAATCAAATGCTTTCAAACCAAAATTTGAAATATACTTTGCCATGCCATTTTATGCTGTACAAAAATCCATCATTTATAGATACCGAGTCCTCCCTGAGACACAGGACATAACAGAACAATCAAAAGGCATTTTAATTTTTAAAGTGCTCTCATCTGCTCTTCCATTGCCTTTGGTAGCTTATGCAGTTTTACAAAATATGTTGAATGCCAAGTTGTCTGGCTTCATCTTCTCAGTAAAGGAAAATGTCACTATGATGATGTTTGGCTGTTCACGGGAAACAGAGATTATGCCAAGGAACAAACATAGTGAAATAAAAATACTAACAATTTTATTATTAGTTAGTAAAAACTGTGTGGCCTAAGTACTTTTTATATGCCCATCACTGTGCCAAATGATTCATACTTGATCACAATTTGTCTTTAAAGCAGCCTTAGAAAGCCACTAACAGTCACACTTAACACCTTAGCAAGATGAGGCTGAGCTTCCTAGGATTAACTGAGAACTGCTGAAAGTCAGTGCATCTGGGTGAAGCTCCAAGGATCTTTGATTTTTTTTTCTTTTTTTTAAAATGTGTATGAGTGTACTGTCTGCATGTAGGTAGGTGCACCTGTGTTGTGCAGTGCTGCAGAGGTCAGAAGAGGGAACTGGAGTTAAAGACATTTCTCAGACACCATGTGGGTACTGGGAATTGAACCCAGGTCCTCTGCAAGAGCAGTTGGTGCTCAACCGCTGAACCATCTCTCCAGCCCAAGATCTTTGATTTTCTTATGTGTTTCTGGAACACTATCAACAGTTTATTAATTAGATGTCTTCTGGATCTTTCCTGAGCTGGAAGTATCCCAGTGCATGTAACAAATATGTCACCAACAAGGAAGCATTCTCTTAACTGTCTCACAATAACCTTAAGACCTTTGTTTTGTCAAGAACTTGCAAAAAGTAGTCTTCTCTTGCCTGTGGAGTATGTTCCAAGACCTCATCGGATATCTGAAATTGCATATATCTGTGGATACTATGTGTCTCTTCCTATATACCAATGCCTCTGATAAATTTTAATGTGCACGAAAGCATAGTAAGGATTAAAGGCTACAACTAAAATGGAACATTTCCAGAAATGTGTTTTAATAAAAAACTGTGAGAATGTGGTCTTTGCCTATCAAATTACTATGTTAGTCAGTTCTTACTCTTCTTTAGAAGCATGGCTTGCCTAAAATTTTGCCAAGAGAGAGCTATTTTGTAGTCTAATATCAAAATAAGCTAGCTTGATATGAATTTGAGAAGTCATATTATGCAAAGAATTTGTATACATAGATTTTTTACAATAAAATTTAATATCTTATGAAAAATTTTTATCTACGATTCTTATTGCTCACTTTAGAGCCATGAGTTTTCAATTTACTGTATTTATGAATTTTCCTAATGGAATTCCATGTTTAATTTGTATAAATTAAAATATTGTGAACAAATATTATTGCCCTTCTATCACAATACATATGGCTGAGGCAAACATTGTGAAATATTCTTGGATGATTCAAGTCTGACATTTAGAGGCAAGGTGGCACATAGAAAATGCTGCCAAGGTGACATCACATTTCCTGCTGATTCTGGAAACTAATTTAAATAGAAAACATACTTGTGTTTTTATATGAATGCCAGTTTTAAAGGGCTTTGATTATTTAAAATTGACCCAGAATTTATATGTGAAAACAGAATTATGTAGTACTGAATCTTTGTGGTTGGGTGTCTCCATACTTGTCAGAATACCATATTTGCTACCGGTCCTTGGTGCCAGGCTGTTATGGAACAGCCACCATTACTGAATTCTCCTGTCAGCCACCCTTATGTGCAGCACGTGCCGTGTCTGAGGATAATGTAAATGAGACAGATATGCCGGTGTTTTTGCATTAGGAGGCAGTTTCTGAGTGACAAGGCTATTTGTGTACCCAGCACATAAATATTGCCTGATGATGTCTGAGTTCACATGGATTCACCGTAGAAAACTTGCATAAATGCCAGAGAATTAATTGCATCGCTTAGACTTATGGAAGAGCTATTAAAATGATGGCTGTGTTTTGAAGAATTATAGTTTGGCCTTATTACTTCTACCCTGCAGGGTGTAAATGCATTTTTTAAGCAATTATCAGGGTTATATCATTTTGAAGTTTTACCGTGAAGGGCATTGTACTGTCCAATAATGTATTTCATGATTTTAAAATCTCTTATGACCTATTATGGAAAGTTACTGGATTAGGAATAATTGTTAAAATGATCCCTGTATCCTTGATTTCTTTTTAACTTATCACAATGAGTTGTAAATTTACATGGTTTGTTTATTTTATACCTCTCAGTAAAATCCTCTTCAGTTTATTCCCAGATCTCTTGGAGTAATGTGAATTAAAGTTTTTCCTGAAAACTTGTGAACATATAATCCTCATAATACAGACATGCATAGTTTGAGAATATAATAGAAAGTTCATTTGTGAATAATACTAAATATTGTATTACCTGTGAGAAGATTTTATTTATGTCTTTTATTTATTCCAATAAAAAGTATTAATAAGATGATTTTTGAGGCTTTTATTTGATATCCTGAAAAATGAACAAAAACAGCCATTGGGAGAAAAGTTTTTGTTTTGCTTACATTATAGAGTGAATGACATGCTGGAGGGATAGCACAGCCGTTAAAGGCTGAGGCTAAGAACCGCAAAAAAATAGAGTCAATGACAACTTTAGTTGGTCTTTGAGGTAAAAAAAGGAACCTTGGGTCAGGATGACTGATTTACAAATTACAGCATTGTGCAAACCATTGCAGTAGAAACTGTGAATGGATTGGAAGGATCTCCATGTTTCCAAACAGGTAAGTTCACCTGACTACCTGCATCTCTGACGTCCTCTGCTTGTCAATCAAAAAGCCTCCTATTTTCACAACAGTTTATGGAAGTTCAGAGAATTGTGGCAGATCTCTAGTTTACTGAACCTGCTCACATTTCAGGATGGCTGATGTCTTCCAGTACCACCATATTCTATTCTAGTAGGTTTTGTCACATAGGCAATAGATATAGATAATATATATATATATATATATATATATATATATATATATATATTTATATTTATTTCTGGCACCTAAAAGAAGCAAGCAAGCAAATAAAGCAACAATACTCAGTTACATTCCTGATTTTCCAATTCTGATTTTAATGATCAGATCTAGATTTAATATTCTCTTTCTACTTTTAATTTTGGTTGAAATATAATACTATTAATAATCATTTTTATTGTAGGAGTATAATGTATTAACATTTGTGAAAATTATGGAATCTTAGTCGAGGAAATCTCTAGCACAGTTGTGCATACACTGTTGGGGAGTTTGTGGCATAACAGGAGTTGAGTAGCCCACCCCCCAAAAAAAGAAATATATACTTGTCAGATCTCATCACATTTAAATAAGCTTGTGATTTAGAAATATACATTCTTGCACAAGTGACACATATTGGACAGCACATGTGGGAACTTTTGATGTATGTATTGTTTATTTGTTAATCTATACTATTTCTGAAAGAACTATAAGCATGTTAAGTTGTAATTAGTGATTAAATATGAATAAAATCTTATCCATTGTTCATAATAGAACAAATGTGAAAACCTGCATTATTTTTTAAAGATTACATTTACTTAGTAGGCCATGATAATTTCAAATTTTTAAGTTCAAAGAAGTCTAAATAGATACAATTTTAAATTAAACCAGAGCACATTGTCTTACCTCATGAGATCTTATCATACCTTTTTATATAAGAATATGTTTTGAATGCTAAGACATCAATGTAACTAGGACAAAATGCATACTTATCTAACAATAGGCCTTTGACTCGGGGTTCAGCATGCTGAAAAAAGATCCGTGTAAAGAACTAATTTCTTAGGGCAAAAGACCACAGATACTGAAGAACAGAGCTGTCGCTTGTAGTCCTTGGGAACTACAGCAGTCAACAAGATCAAACTTTCTAAATTTATAATTTCCTTTAGCCTCTCTAAACTGTAGTCAGTGCCCCAGGCCTCAGAAAATTGTATTTGAGGAGTCAGAATGACACAGACTGTGGCCCTGACAAGGCTAACTTGGTAAATAAGGAAATATCAGATTTTTCTGATGACTTAGACAGATAGTTCGAGTATGTTGTTTTTGCTGCAGTTTAAAGAGTATGTCAGGAATTATGAAACTTAGAAAGAAAAGAATCCTCTCCTGGTAGGTAAGGAATTTCAATGTATTTCTACATTTTATGAACTCAGTATCTTTTTATAAATTTTTTTATTTATTTCTGTATGTGTATCATTGTACTGTCTGCATGCAGGTTTGTGCACCCGTGTCGTGCAATGCCGTGGAGGTCAGAAGAGGGTGTCGGATTCCCCTGGAACTGGAGTTCTCCTGGAATTGGAGTTTCAGAAGGTTCCCGGCTGCCATGTGGGTGCTGGGGATTGAACCCGGGTCCTCTGTAAGAGTGGTCGGCGCTCTTAACCGCTAGGCCATCTCTCCAGCCCTGAACTCAGTATCTTATAAAAATACTTTTTTAAAAAATTCTAATCATATTTAAGGTATTAGTAACTTATTTTGGCCAATAATATGTAGGGTGAAATAATTTTTATATTTTAGGGGCAGGAAAATAGATTCATAGAGGAATTCAGGCTAGTTTTTAACAAAGTAAAAACTACTGCACTTGAAACTATCCAAAGTTCTCTACTTGGTGGCAGAACTTGATCAAGAATCTAGGCCATTGGATTTCAGGTCAGATCATGAGCATCAAAAATTAAAGCCACTCCAGGTGTTGTGGTACATACCTTTAATTACCATCTTAGGGGGATTAAAAGAGGTGGATGGATCTCTGAGTCTAAAGTAAGTTTGCTTTACATAGAGTGTTCCAGGCCTTCCATGGCTACATAGTGGGACCCTGTTTCAAAAAAAAATATTAGACCCACTCTGGGCCACTATAAGAAAACAGTGAGAAGGAAGTTATTTCAGCACATTATTAAAAATTCAGGGTTGTAGAGACAGCTGAGATCAGTAACCCAAATTCTGGAAATCAATGGGTGTTGAGATCAGGGCTGGACAAATGTTGAAGTTAGAGGAGCGGCTATGAGGACCTGTGATGCTAAGCTAGGTGTTCGCAATGTTTTACAAGTTTTTACCTAAATAGTAAGTTTTTAATCCATATCTCTCTATAAGTATGTATCAACATAGGTGTATTTTATGATTATGTGTTTATATGCATGTATGTTTAAGCTACTAAATGTCCAATTTTTTGCTAAAAGAAGACCAGACAGAACACAAGCATGTAGTTTAGTAATAATTAGTACTTTATTATTGTATCACCTAGATTCAACAAAGCAGAAATTGTTCTTTTGAATAGCCATGAGAATTTACTGAGGCTGTGAACAGAAATATAGTGTCCATGTGTCTAGTACATGTTGTTCATATGAATAGAATTCCATGAAAACCAAAAATAATATTCAGAGAGTACCCTGAATTAGATGATTCAGTGCAGCAGGGATATCCCATGTATTGAAGGGCCCCCTGGAGTGTTACATTCATAGATTTATTTTGTCTTCTATTATAGACACACGATATAAATTTTCTGTAGACTTATAAGTTGAAGCACTTCATTTTAGAAAGATAAACGTTTCAAGACTTGGCAGATTTCCCCAACTGTTGTTTAGTAGCATAGGAACAAATACTTTGGCAAGCAGGTCATCCATTGGTTCCATGTTTTACTTTTATTTCATCTGAAGTACTCTCAAATTCATCTTTCTAGAACAGTTCTCATTTATGATTTTGCTGATTTGCTTTTCTGAAGCAACCTTATTTGTCAGAACTACCCCTTCCACATAGTTAATATATATTGCTCTTGGTGCTGTACTAAGGGGGAAGGTGTACATTACAATTTTAAAAAATAATTTTATATGTTAAACTCTGATAAACTTTCTGAAGTTGTTATATGTGAAAAGTTATCTCTCCTGTCTGTCTCTCAGTCTCTCTCACAATGTTCTTTCCATGGAATGTTTCTAATTCAATACAAATGTGATTGACCTCTTGAGCAAACCTGATACTGATAATAAAAACCACTTTCATGGTCCCTAGTGTGCCACTGTTTGTCCCTGGCATGGTCAGGTGGACAGCTTCATAGATGCCTGGTACAGGGCAAGGAAACTTACTTAGAGTTATTGTAGATCTACTTTGACAGGCTTTCAGATCTCTGCCCTTTCCATATCCTGTTGCCTTTTATTCCTATTAAATTAGTTGAGAAAGATGATTTCCATATACGTGCTCAGTTCATAATTACCACCAAAGCCTATAAGTCTTCTGTCTACTTTTAATAAATACTTTGAATAAATCATAACCCAAAGAAGCAAAGCAAATGTAAACTGAAGCCAGAAACAAATAAGAGTGAAGCTTATTTCATTTCAATAGCATTACTTAGAGGTCAGGAGCACAGGGTCTGATATTATATTGTATGTGTATACAAAATTAATTCAACCTCTAAAGGTCAATAGTGTCAAATGTACTATTCGTGTGTTCAGGTAAAAATGTATGAGTCACCATGATATGATGTTTCACTCATTTACAACCCTGTTGGAAGAGACAAGGAAGACCCATCCATTCTTCATAGAATAATGTGAAAGTTATGCTGAGCTTTCAGACTCTGTCCCTAGGTACCAATAATTTTCTCACTAAAACACTTGCCAAAAGTACTAGTAAATATGGTCAAGTAGTCATGTGAATCCATAATTAATTTCATTGTCCTTTTGTGAAGGAACCTGTCTAGAATATGAAGTGTAACATTTTTCCTCCCTCTGATTTTTTCTGGACTTTGTAAGTCAGGAATGGAATGATACTTACATTTTACATTTGTGGTTGCATTTTACCTGTAATATAATTCCCCTTTTAATTTGTTTAGATATCTCATTGGCATAGACGATCATCTTTTCAGCTGTGTGTTATAGAAGGGAGGAGAATATGTAAGGATAAGAGATTAAAATATATACATATGATAATTTGATGTCAGTTATAGGTCAATTTATCTAGTCCAGCTTTGGAATGAGAAGTTTTTCTATTAAATATTATTGTTATTAGCTTCATTACTCTCTTCTTCCTAGGGACTATAATGTAGTCAGAGGAGTGCAATGTTGACCCTGGCCTTGTCACTGCAGTTCAAATTGCCTGTCTTTTTCTAAACCTCAGTTTCCTCATATGTAATATGGAAAGGATGTTTATTCATTCTAGAGTTAGTAGAGAATGAAATTAAATGCAAAACGTGCTTGGAAAGTTATCTAACACATCAAAACTCCCTTCTTTGGCATCCCATATCCAATTCTTACGAATCCAATTTTCCACTCTAAAGTTGTATTGATATATACATTTCAGTAATCAGTATCTTATTCCAGATTTATTAAAGTTTACCTGGACTCCCTGTTTCATACTCCCAGCATCCCAAATGGCTGCATGTGGTAATACCTGGATCTCGTATTTTTTTCTAATGTCTGCTTTATGTCTTTCCCATCCATGGTTTACAACACTATAACCTCCTAGTCATTTTCCTAGTACTCTGCTGCATATACTCTGCATGTACGCTGTTGTTTACTAAACAGAACCTTCTCTACTCCTACACATGTTTATTTACTTTCCTGTCACCAGTATGGCTCTTTTTGTACACAGTATCCACTCCTGTAGCTTTTTGTTCTTATGTTCCTTGTTGCATCACAATATTCTCTTCCAAAATCTCAGGCTTTCAGATTGCCTTTTCATATGGCCCCATGGATCTTTTCCTAAGATGTAGTATAGTTTTGTATCTGGCCTGACCCCTCTTATTCTACTGTAAAATTTTCAAGTACTAGATACATTAAGTCTCTGGTAACATTCATTAACTATGTACATAGCACATGGTCAATGTATAAATGTTTTATTAAATAGCTCTAGCATAAAGTGTTCTATTCCGTTTGTTAGTTCTATAGGAATCTGGAGGAGTGAGGTTATAATATTCAGATCAGAAACCCTGAAAGCAAATGCTCTCTATAGCAAGCTGATTTTGAGAGAAAAACCTCAGGCATACGGATAAGGTCAGAATTCTGAGGGGGCAGATGAGGTAGTTTGTCTTTGAAAAGGCTTGTGGGGTGGGAATTTGTGTTAAAGTTGTATAACATGAACTGGGTGATGTGGTGCACACTTGTCATCCCACTGTGGGAGTGGTGGGAACAGGGGCATTCAAGTCTAACCTGGACTGTATAGTTATTGCAGGTCAGGCTGTGATACATAGCAAGACTTGTTTAAAAAAAAAACAATAAAAAAGAAACAAATAAGTTAAAACATATATTTTGGTTTTGTAACTGAATTGTAGTATGTTGAATAAGAAGTCTTTCAGAACTGATCCAGATAAGTGCAACAATTAATAACTTGTTTTGGACTTCTGTGTTACTTATTTACCCCTGCATCCCTTTTCTTTTTTACCTTCAAACAAACTGTCAGTTCCACTTTTATAATTTCTGAAATGTCCACTTTTCCTAGGAAATTAGATTTTTGGATAATTATAGTACAGTGGTTCAAAAGTTGGTGTTCCCCTGGGCTTAGAACCCCTCAGGGTCTGTGACCAAATGCCATGCTAAGAACAATGATAAAATGTGCTGATGGAGACAAGTCTCTGCTCATCTTCTTGGTTTGGCCTCCATTCTCTGCTGACCACCCTGACCCTTTCAGTCTTAGTGGGGATAACAGGACCTCTTTAACTAAGACCCATTTTCCTGGTTTTATTTTTTTCCTAACAACAAAGACAAGTTGGAATGTCTCAATATACTGTGGTCATAAAGATATACTTTTTGAAGAAACAATAGGTGATTCTTCATTTTATGAACATCTTTTGGGTTGGGGTTGAGACAGGGCTTCTCTGTAGCCCCCTCTGGCCTGGAACTCATTATGTAGACAAAGCTGGCCTTGATCTCACCAAGATCCACCAGCCTCTGCCTCCCACATGCTCAGACTGAAGGCATGCACCACCACAGTCCGTGAACCTTGATGTTTTTTAGCTCTAAAGAATAAATTATCAGGGTCTGGAGAGATAGTTCAGCAGGTAGGAACATTGGCTGTTCTTGCAGAAGACCAATGTGGCAGCTAACAACTGTCCGACTGTCCATAACTCCACTTCCAAGGGATCTAACACACCCTTCTCACCTCTTGCAATGGCAAGATGGGTGCACTTACATACATGAAGGCAGTACGCTAATACATATACAAATAAATTAGTTAAAAAATAAAAAAGAATGGATTATCAGAGGACATGTGATTATATTAAAGAACGTTGTAAACATCATCCTCATGTATGCTCCTTACACCATTTTCCATCCCTCCAGCCCCTCTGCAATTCACTGCCTCTCAATTTTCTCTCCCCTTCTTTATTACTGTTACATAACATACATACATTTATAGAGAAACACACACACATACACACACTTATATCACACTGTGTCCATTCAATGGCCCTCCTGTGTAGTGTGTTTAGGGGTGCCCACCTGGAATTAGTTAACCTCTCGGGGAGCTAGTCCCTGGGGAAAACTGATTCTCCTTCCCTCACCATCCATTGATTGACTACAGCTCTTCATCTTGTGGTCAGGACCCTTCAAATTTCCCCCATCCACCTGGATATGTGAACTGGTTTTATTATTCAGGTGATGATATTTTAATGACAACATTCTCGAGTGTGGCCCTGTGTTTTCTTGTGTGATTCTTTTCCCTTTGTTCCTGTTGTTCAAAGCATAATAGAATAATAAACCAAAATATTTGGACATATTCGAAGCTTTTCTATGGTGCATTTTAAGTCTTATAAGAAGCAAGGATACCCTAATTGGTTCTAGTCATGTAAATAAATAGACAAGAAATGTGGATAATTCATAAAGCTAAACGCAGGGTTCTTGACTCCTTTGTTTATAAATTAAATACTGTTTCAATATACAAATTCTTAAATATGAGGTTAATGAATCCAGCAAATTATTTTGATTCTCTAACTCCTACTAAGTACTGTTTTGGGAGCTGGGGCTTGGGGCCCACACTGATCTACTACTTTTGTTGAACCAACATCTTTTCCCAGCAAAGAGACAGAACTAATTTATAACATGTGGAAACATTTGAAGACGGGAGGTGCCATTGTATTCACTGTAGTCAAAGCAAGTGATTCTTGTCAAGTGACTTAAACACATCCTGATTTAAGTAAGGAAGGAATCCATGAATGTCTGCAAGAAAATTCTGGGCAGACAGAATAGTAAATGCAAAAGTCTGGAGGTGAAAACAAGCTTGAACAAGGCAAAATTTTAATGCAACACAGATAAAAATTAGAATATGGTCACCATTTAAATGCTTTCTATTTGTCCCTGAAACTAAAAGGTGGGTAACTGAATCTCAGCTTCCTAGAAGTTAATTGGTTATATAGAACAATTAGTAGAACCATCATATCAACCTTTAATCATTAAACTTTTACGCAGCAATGTCCTGCTTAATTATCTTTGCTTTTGTTGAAGCTTTATTGTGTTTTTATAGTCATCTGGTCTCCCAAAATACTTACACATTTTTTTTCTCTGTTCTTTTTAATTATGTTAAATGAACTGTTTTCCGGGATAAAGCAAGTATTCTTGGGGCATTTTTAGGCAATAAAGAAAAATATTCTTGAAAAATCATTTAAAATTGTCAATAGGTTTAATAGCTTTTCTTGATATGAACAATGCATGCCATTGAGAAATTAACGTAGATATTGTCTACTTTATTATTTATGAAATCACTCACTTGGAAATTTTGGTAATTTTATCTTGATGCTTCAATTTTTTTCCATACCAATAAATATTACAAAGTTTGTAGAAAGTCATTTAAATGTTAATAAAAAGCTTCATCTCAAACTTTATCTGCATGAGAAGTATTTAATTCCAGTTCAGTCCTAAGAAGTCTTGATGAAAATACAACTCTAGAATACTTTAGAGTGCACCGAAAATATTTTGACTATTTAACTATGTGGAAATTTCTACTCGTTCTCACTATTTATTTTATTTATTTATTTAGTTAGTTATTTACTTGTACTTTTTGCTTTTTCAGACAGGGTCTCCCTGTAGCCACGGCTATCCTGGAGCTCCCCATGTAGACCAGGCTGGCTGCCTCTACCTTCCAAGTGCTGGGAATATAGGCAAGCACCACCATGCCTGGCTATAATTTTTTATTTTTAAAGTTTAGAAATTTATTAAATTTATTTATTTTGTGTTCTCCCCATGCACACACGCATGTGCATACATGCCACATACATGTTCAAGGTCAGAGAACACTTTTCAGATTTTAGTTTTCCACTTTCACTATGTGGGTTAGAGAATCGAACCTCAGGTTGTTTTGATTAGCAGCAAGTGCCCTTACCCAATGAGCTATCTTGCTGGTCCTAAGGTTCTTATAAAGTACTTATGTGGTTATATATTAAAATAAAATATTATATAAAAATAAAATATTTATAAATCTGAAGGCTATAATTTCTCAACTTGCTTTAAAATTAACTATGCCAAAATCCTTGGGAATAAACTTCCAAATTTCAGGTGGCTTAATATATTATGACTAAGTTACCTTTCAGGAATCATGAAGTCTCATGATTCTATGCCATGCCATGGCCTCACATTAGTAGAGGCTAAGACAATCTAAGAAAGGGAATACTGCTGGGCATGGAGAGGCAGGCAGATCTCTATGAGTTCAAGGCCAGCCTGGTCTACAGAGCCAGCTCCGGGCCATCTGGGACTGAAAGGAGACTCTGTCTAAAAAAAAAAAGGGAAGACTTTAGTAAACAAACATTCGTGAATAAGTTTCAGTGAAGGAAAATATATAATTCTTGTAAACTGTTGAAAACCATTACCAAAAACACTATTTCTAAGATTTATTTTTTTTTATTTTTTATTTATATATATTTTTTATTTTTTTATTTATTTTTTATTTTTTTTTTTAAGTTATTTATTGATGGTTTATGCATTTCGTACATCATTTTCCATCAGATCAGGCATATTTCCTTTCCCTTCCCCCTACCCCCACCCATCCCAGATCATGTATTCTGCCATAACTGTCCTGCATTCTTTTCAGGTTTTTTTTTTCCTTTTTAGCTATAAAGTGATAATCCATGAGTACAAGGCATCTTCGTGCAAAACCTATACTAGACTGTTGTGCCCAAACCCCCACCGCCACCATCAGAGTGGGGGTGACAGGTTGTTTGTTCAATCAAGTTGATCAAATGAATGTCCAGACTACATCGCTGTAGTTTCACCGTTCAACCAATCGCAGCCAGCCTTACATTCTACCATGCCCCCTCTTCCGCAGATTGTTCCCTAGGCTTAGAAAAAGGCAAGTGGGATGAAAAAGTACAAACTGTCCTCTCTCTCTGGAGCTGTTGACTTGGATTCTGGTCAATTCTGGCTGTTTCCTTTCATGGGCTGACAGTTTTGTCAGGAGCTAACCTTTCGATCCTACTAATGAAGCACAACAATTAGATATATAGGTATTTAAGCAGCACTAATTAGTTATGGTAGGTTACTTTGCATAGACACATATGTTTGGATGATATGTTTAATCCATGAATTACATTTTACCCCCTGATAAATATGACAGGGGTCTTACTGTGGCTTCATAACATCTCCTAACCTGTAGAGATGTAAGGCTTGTGGCATCAGCCCATGGTTATTCTCCAAGGAAGAGAGCCAATAGCCAATTAGATTTGAGATATACAGGACATGGCTGCCTCTGCTGCACAGTATTTCCAGGCAGGTGAGGAGTTGGTGCTCGACGGTGGAGTCTTGCTTTGACTCAGGAGACCCGTATTTGCTTTATTGGTTTAGTGGCCTTTTGTAACACTCTCTGGCATTCCAGAGGCCATCTGTACACTTGCATGTGCGGTCTCAATACACCCCTCCCATGTTACGTAGGTTCTTCGGCAGCAGGGTCTTATCGCCTCTCCTCCTGCAGGTATCCCAACTTAGGGGCAAGGAGCCCTTACCTTTTGTGGGGCCTTGGATCCCCTGGCCAACATCCCCCTGGTAGAACAATCCATTGCTGATGTCAGAGCTCCTGCATTAATATACTTTGCCTAAGTGCATAGCCCAAGGACTTTAGTATTATATTTGGTTCTGAACAGAGTATAATATTTCTAAGATTTTAAACTATTCAATGGATCAAATATATATTATTTTGTGCTTAATAAGAAATGATCTTAATCTGTGAAATGGTAGCAAATGAGTCCCCTCCGCAGGGTGTATATGATTTTGGAGTCTGTAGAAGAAACCAGTAATAAGCAATTCCCTGGCTGAAGCTGACTTTCCCCATAGACAACATCAGGAGAGGAGATTATGACTCATTAAATGTATGCCAGGCATTTGCTCACTTCTTTTCTCTCAGTCCTGCTCCTTCATACCAGATTTCCCCCTCTCCCCTTTACTTACACCCACATGAGCTTTTTACTCTGTGTCTCTTTTCTGCTTGACACACAAATTTATTCAAAAGAATTGTAGATTTTTAAAAATATAATACTTTTATTGAAGTTTTTTATATTTCATGCATCATTTTCAGTCCAATTTGGACACATTCCTTTTTCCCTGGCCCCCACCCCACCCCAGTTCATGCATTCTGACATACATGTCTTGCATCTTTCTCTCAGTCTTTTTTTTTTTAATTTTTTTATTTATTTCTGTATGTGTATCAATGTACTGTCTGCATGCAAGTTTGTGCACCCGTGTCGTGCAACGCCGCGGAGGTCAGAAGAGGGTCTCGGATTCCCCTGGAACTGGAGTTCTCCTGGAATTGGAGTTTCAGACGGCTCTCAGCCACCATGTGGGTGCTGGGGATTGAACCCGGGTCCTCTGTAAGAGCGGTCGGCGCTCTTAACCGCTAGGCCATCTCTCCAGCCCTCTCTCAGTCTTTTAAAAGTTTTTCTCTGCCGAGGTTTATTGCTCTGGGCAGAATTCAACTGTATCACTCAGTTCTTTGTCCCAGTCCTTATGTTGTTGTGGTTCCCTCCCATTTGTATTGCTCCAAAATATGCCGATATAAACGTCACATATGTAACAAAATTATGACCTCTGATAATAAACTATATGTTAATTCCAAAGTATGTTTAGGAATTCACAATTTTCCCTTTAATTTTATACTATTATAAAATATAATATTACCTTCCACCCATATATGGTAATTACAATGTCTGATAATAAGTGGTAATTTAATTCTATACCCCATTAAGATATTCACATTATAACAGCACAGTTACTTTCAGATAAAAAGAAATATAACAATAACCTTTCTCAGCCTGCCTTTCAACTGGGGATTTGGTGTTAGCATCCACAAATGAGGGAAACCATTCCCTGTTTGTTTTTCTGGGACTGTGTTACTTCACTTAGCAAAATGGCTTCATGTTGCATCCTTTTACCTCCAAAGTTCATGTCATCTTTCTTTACCGCTGCATAGAACTCTGTTGTGTAGATGTATCACATTTTTGTTATCCATTTGTCAGTTGAGGGGCATTTGGGTTGGTTCCAGCTCTTCACTATTGTGAAGAGAGCTGCAATAAACATAGCTGTGCATGTATCTTTATGGTAGGATGAGTCTTGATCAGATCTTCAAAAGAATTGTAGATGTTTTTACTGAATCCTATCTCATTTCTTATCAACCTTGTGGAATCCTCTAGATATTCCAGAGGCTTTAAGAAAAAAGAGTGCAAACTGAGATAACAAAAGTAATACACACTTGATTATACTTGTTTGTCATACTGAGTGGAATTTGACTGCAGACTCCTCATACTAAAATCTTTCAGGAGGCTGAGACACTGTCTTTAGTGCTGTAGCCACTGGTAAGCTGCCCTATGGGCTACATCTTGTCCCTCACCTGTACACCTATGACTAACCCTAATTAAACTATTAGTTCACAAAAGGAAACAAAAAGACATGAAACTTGAAAGTAGAAGGAGGACCATTTGGAAAGAGGAAAGTGATGGGGCAGAGGCAGAAGTGAATGCGACTACGTTCAAAACAGCGTGTGCATGCTTAATTTCGCAGGGAAGCCGTTATATAGACAGTGAATAGATGCTAATAAAGCAATTTCAAAAACACTAAATCTGAAAGTAGAAACTTCACTAAAAAGGACTTTGAAATAAAACAAAATCTATCTTCATCCTGATTGAGGCCAGTACAATGCTGTTTTGTTTGCTCTATCCTAAGTTCTTTCATTTTAATTTGTTTTGTTTTGTTTGGACACAGGGTCTCCTTGTATCCACAGCCAGCCTGCAACTCACTATTTACACAGGGTTGGCCTTGATTTAGCAGAGGGCCACCTGCCTCTGCTTCCCAATTGCTGGGACTAAAGGAGTGACCACCTCCCCTTGGCTAACTTTTTTTTTTTTCTTTTCCTTTGAGACAGGGTCTCACTATGTAGCCTTTACTGGCCTGGGACTTGTTATGTAGACCAGCCTTGCCTAGAACTCTGATAGCCACCTGCCTCTGCCTCCAGAGTTCTGGGATTAAAGGTGTGTATGAGTACCTCTGGCTTCATTTTACCCTTTGAAAATTCCTTCAGGCATTTAGGATCTTCTTTTTCCGTTTCTTTTCCTGATTTCTAAAATTCCCCACTTCTTTTGGTAATTTTGTGTTTAATGCTGCTGTTTTAAGTAATTTCCTATTCCTATCTCAGTTTTCTTTTGAGCTGAAAAATGTCTTTATTTTATCTAAACCACTAAACTATCTAAGAACTAGTAAATTTCCTCATTCTACCTCCTCAAATCATTGCCATGAAATACTTTTCATGCTTCACCCACTGATGTGTGTTGTTACCTGCTTTCCCTTGGGACTTCACAGAATCTTGTAACTCTCTGTTCATGGTCATGAACCAGCCCTCAGTCTTTCTACCCTCTCTTCCACAATGGTTCCTGATCCCTGGGTGGGTGGTTTAATATAGGAATACTATCCAGGGACAGGAACTCTGCACTTATTTTTTAAAACTTCACCAGTTGTATCACGGTCTGTTTTATAAGGAAGCTTCATTGGTGAGAGTTCAAGGATGCACTAGTTTTCTCTGTACCCCTCCTTCAACTATGTTTCATGAGGCTCAGGTGTAGATTTTCAAGTATAACTGTGTCACCTAAGACTGGGCATCTTTCAGATGTATATTCTCTGCACCTGACCAGTTGTGGGATTCCGTAGTAACCTCCATCTATTGCAGAGATAAGCTCATTTGATGTAGGTGGTGTAGGATATACTTGTCTGTAAATATAAGGATTCATATTTAGCATATGGTAAGAAATTCCATTCCTTTGTCTAGAGATATTAAAGAGATCGGGTTATCTCTAGAATCTACCTTCTCCTCAGCCATGTGTATTTGGCTCAGTTTACAGTGCCAGCCATGAGTTCACTCCCATTGCAAGGGCTTGACATCCTATTGGATAGCCATTGGTTACCTCCTCCCCCAGATAAAAGTGCAGCTATAACACCAATAGAGGTAGTTTGTCGTGCCAGTTATTATGGTCATTAGCCTTTAGGCCTGGGGTAACTATTGATTTTCTCTCAGCATTTTGCATATTATTATGTACTCTGTGTGAGCTAAACTTCAGGTAGATGTCTTCCAGATTTCCAGATTAGTTCCTGCTCCATTGCTGCAAGTCCTGTATCTGAATTATGTCCCATCTTTAGCAGTAGGGTCTTGTCTCCTAGTTCTGAGAAATAGCCAAGAGCTTTGGCAATAGCCTTTGTTGTTTTAACTCTCTTGGACCTCTCTCACCAATCACTCAAAGGGAGGTCTCATCCGTCTACCACTGTGTTTCTTGCCATACAGCCCCCAGGTATACACAAGCACTAATGTGCAGACACTGCATGTAATTTTCTCTGGGGAATTAGGGCATCAATCACATTTCCCTCTGGGTTCTCTACCCTCCCCCCCAGTTCTATTCATCTCTACTCTTTGTCCTCTCATCTGAGTTTCCTCCCCAGTCTCAGCACCCCCATTATCATCCACTTTACCTGACTCCCCATCTCCTGAGTTCCCTCTCTCCCACCCACCATGGCCTCCTACATGTCCCTCCCTCCTCTCCTCCCAGCTGAACACTTTCACTTTCCACATCTCCCCCTTGGTATGTTTTCAGACCACTGGAACCTTGCACATGTGAACCCATGGCAATGGTGGCACTGAGAACAGGACCAATGCCAACTCAGTCTGACAAGAGGAGAGAAACGGCTGTCCCTAGACTGAGAACTATTAGAGACTTATTACTACTGAGTGAGGGAGAATATGCCATACTAATGATCTCTAGATAGAGGGACTAGACTCCAGTGGGTGAATTTGCCCTGAAGGACATCTGGGTTCGAATGCTTGACTGGATAGGACTTAACATAATCATGGAATACATGAGGTCTGGTGGGAGATTTGGGGGCCATGGATTGGGGAGGAGCCTAAATTTAATTAAGAATTATAGAAAATGTACAAAAGCTCAATAAAGTTATCTGTTCATATTAGTGTATGTCATTAGGAATAAAGCACGTTCCTTCAGGACTATGTTTGGCATTATTTGATTTTGTTTATTTTGCCACTTTATTAAAATTTTTGTTATTTTTATTATATTTTTAAAATGTTGAAACAGTCTCACTGAGTTGTTCCAGCTGGTCTTGAAATTGTGGCATGGGTGGCTCCTGAGTGGTTGGGACGACACATATGCCACCTTCAAACTGATGCTTTTTCTAACTAGACTTAAGAAAATCATTGTACTGATAGATCGGTTTAGAGTCAAGGTTGTAAAATCAGTTCATCTGAGTACAATTTTAAATTCTATTTAATTTTCAAAGTTTGTGTAATTCTTCCAAAACTTTCTTCATTAAAAAATAGTGTTGTATTAAATACATGTATTTTTGTCTAGTTGGTATAGAAACAGCTACTTGTAAATGTTACCTGTTGCTAATTACAGTTGCTTGTCAGCTTTTTTATTATTTGAAAATGTATCTTTAAATAAACCAAGACTCTGGTTTTTCACACTCCCTTTGTCATGTTTGTTTCAGCTTAACCCTTTCCTCCTCTCCAAAGCTTTCTCCAGGTTCAGTCCATCCCAGATCTTTTATTCCAGCCCACATCCTAGTTGAAGTTTGAACCTTTGCAGTGGTTGATAATCCTTCCATTGCTCCTTGATAAACTTCATTCAAACTGCTGACTTACTTCAGTCTTCAATAGTTTGTGAACACAATGGGGTCAGAAGTTGTGTCTCTAACCTGCCATCATTGCTTAAGTATTCCTGAGGCTAAGTAGATTCTAAGTAAAGACTTGAAGAAAAAAATATTGGTGGATGAGATAAATTAATAAATTTTCACAACACACATGTATATAAAGTATTTTATCAGGGACTGAGAAGATTGCTCAGTGGTTAAGAGCATTGACTGCTCTTGACAGCACCCACCCCATGGTGGAAAACAACTGTCTGAAACGTCAGCTCCAGGGTATCCAATACTCTTATCTAATCTCTATGGGCATTGCACAACCCAGGACATGACACAGGTGCATTTACATAAATGTAGGCAATACACTCATATGCATAAAAGATAAATAAATAAAAATAAAGTACTTTACTGGGATCATTCTCATATTGTTTTGCCAGTGGAAGTGTTTACTATTTACTAATTTTCACTTTTCATCAAACTTTGTGATATATTTTGAATGCCCAAATGAAAGTTAATCTATTTCTCCTATTTACAAATGAGTTACAATCCAGTTGAAATTTTTGTCAGTAATATATTCTTAGTTTAGAAGTAAGTTCATTGATTTGGTTAATGGAAGTAGATAAATGGAATGTGTTCAAGAGCAATTAAATTTCAATAGCATTAGGTAATCTATCTTTACATGGATGTAACTGAGAAGAGAAAAAACCTATTTACTAACTTACCCCCTTAATTTCCTCATTTAAGATGATTAAGGTTTTTGTATAGAAATATTTGCTTCAGCACATTACCTCTGTTATACACACTCAAAACTGAGTAAAATTGATGACAGAAAACATCTTATTGTTTTTATTTTATACTTTTAGATGGTAAATCAATTTTTTAAAAAGGAAATGAACAAAAGGATAAGTTTTAAAGAAATAAAACAAGCCAATCAAGCATAATGATTTGTCAAGAGGATATTTCATTCTCCAAATAAACTGGGTTTTACCTCCTTTTAACTTTAAATACTGAAGATTGAAATAACATAATATCGTAAAGAATTAGATTATTAATTCCAAATATAAATTTTTCTTAAGAAAAATTGAAAAAAAAAAAAAAGGATCTAGGCTTCTAACAACGAGGAAGAACACTAGGGAAAGCAATTTCCTTTCCATGCCTTTGTCCTCAAACTCAGTGACTGTATCCATTAAGTAGGTCATACTTGCTCTGTCCTTGTCCTTAACTGACCTCTTAACAGCATGTGTTCAGTATGTGCAAGACAGAAGTGTTCTACTTCTGCTGAGGTTATTGCATGGTCTATTAGCTACTTACAGTTGTGAAACCCTAAAAGAATTATAAACTGAGAACTGTACTGTATTATAATTTGGCTATGGTTATTATCTTTTCTTTGCACTTTAGTTTTTAATTTTAGTAAACAACAGAACAAGTGAGTTTTCTTTTTCAATCTTTCAGCACCTTTTTCAGAGCTCTGTTTAAACAACTGTGAATTGCCTCGAATCATTATCTCATTAATTTTTCTTCCATCTTGTATTAAAATTTGTTTATAGAAGGAATTGGAAGAGAAAAATATTCCACCATCATTAAATGGGAGCTCTATAAATTGCTTGGTTCTGTATCTATAGGGACACATTTTAAGAAATTTAATTGAATTCATATCCATTTCCTGACTGAGAGTGAGCTATCATTGCTTTCTGCCTTTCGGATTTTGAGGGAACGTACACCTTCTTATTTAATTTACTGACATAAACTCCTTAGAATTTTGAGGGAACTTAAATCATTGTAATTTACCAACACAAAACCCCCGTCCCAGTAGGACTTGCTCCCATGCTCTCTTGCTTTTGAAGACAGGTCAGTGCTTTTGAACAGCCATGCTGAAAGCCAGAGGTTCAACTTGAAGAGACAGACCTAAAAGGTATTCTTATCTGGGAGGAAAAGGCCTCTTATGGACACATAACAGTTCCTGGTTTCCCATTAAAGTGTTTTAATCCTAGCATTTGGGAGTCAGAGGCAGGCGAATCTTTGTGAGTTCAAGGCCATCCTGGTCTACAGAGCAAGTTCCAGGACAGCTTGGGCCTACAGGGAGACCCTGTCTCAAAAAGACCAAAAAAAGTGTTTTCTTTCATAGTTTCTTTTTATGGAGCTGAAAATATCTTGGCAAAACAGAAAACTCTATGGCGTTTTCCAGTGAGTAAATAGAGTTGGCAATATAGCATGGTGAAAAAGTCTCCAGATTCCAGGCTCAACAAGTTTCACCAAATTCAACATTTATTTATTTATTTATTTATTTATTTATTTATTTATTTATTTATTTAATTGATTTACTTTTTTATGGTGGGGGTCTTTGTCTCCCTGTTGCCCCAGCAGTCCTGGAACTCACTCTGTAGACCAGGCTGGCCTTGAACTCACAAAGATCCGCCTGCCTCTGCCTCCCGTGTGCTAGGATTAAAGGCGTGTGCCACCATGACCAGCTCACTTTTTTGTTTTTACTTTATAATATGCCAAAGTTTCATGGGAGCACAGGACAGATAAGACAGACCAAATTTAGTAATTCCCTGTGGTGCTTACTTTTAAATAATGAGTCAGACAATAAAACATGGAAACAAATAAACATTATAAAGGAAAATATAAATAAGCGAATCATGTGGTAAAGCTCCAGGGGCCAGGAAAGCTGCCATGCAGTACACCTTGGGCTGAGTTGGGCAGTCAGGGGTTGGTTTCCATTTCAACAGCGAGTAATCATGGGAATTCTCACAGGAAAGGTAAAGGGTTCAGAACAGCAAGGCATTCAGATTTTTTGTGAAGTATTCCCACCAAAGAAACAAACATCATGCTGACCAATATCTTATTCTGGGTGTGAGGTTTTGAGCTTGACTAAACCCTGAATTTCCTCTTTGGTATGTGGGATCTAGTTATTTTCCTCCATGTGATGTGGGATCTGTTATTTACCTTCACAGAGTAGTGTAAGAATAAAGTAACTTGTATGACACATACAAAATTAAAACTGGATAAATGTTAGTTCCTGTATTTCTTTTGGAAGTTTTTCTTTCAAAGAACTTTATTCAAAAAAACCTTCCCCTGTTGATTGGAGCCTATAGGAGTTTTATCAGCTGTTAGGCCTTTTCAGTGCTATAAATGCATGTTAAGTGCTTTAGCAATTGATCAGAGGATGGCCCAAAGTTTCTCCCCTCTTTTCTTTAAAATACCATTTTACCAAAGGACATGCTCCTAGGTCACCTATCAGTCTGGATTCCTGTTTCCCAGCTTTGAGCAACTGCATTTAACTTCTTCAGCTCTTTTTCTTCGCCTTTCATTTATATATTTAAATAGCAGGCTCATATTGCTGCTGGTTAGATTTTCAGTTTTTCACATTATCTATTAATTTCCCAACAAAAGACATGAGAGACTGGTTACCTTTAGACATTTTCCCTCTTAACTTTTGTTCCTGTTTTTTAGTACTTATCTTTATGATTATTATTTAATTTTTTTATTAATTTATTTTATGTGTATAAGTGTTTTGCCTACATATATGTAAGTGCACCTGTGTCATGCAATGCTTACAGAGATCAAAAGAGGGCATCAGATCCCCTGGAACTGGAGTTAGGGATGGTTGTTTCCACCGTGTGTGTGTTGGGAACTGAACCTGGGTCCTCTGCAAGAGAAGTCAGGGCTCTTAACTACTCAACCATCTCTCTGGCCTTGTCTTTGTGATTATTAATATAATTTATTGGTTCACCACTCTATCTTCAAAATCTTCAGAAATATAAAATTCCTTAGGTATAATTCAGGGGTTCAGTGGTTGCCTAGCATGTTCAGGAACCTGGGTTCAGTCCCCACTAAGAAAGAGAGAGGGGGGGAAGAGAGGAGGAGGAGAAAGAAGATGAGGAAAGGAAGGAAGAGAAAACAAAGAAAAGAAAAAAACAATTTCCTGGATGCTGTTTCTTGGAGATACTTGGTTGTAGCATTGGAGTTTGTCACAGCTGAATTGTCTGCTTTTAGGTCTAGTACAGAGCCAGAAGCCGTGATCAACTCCCCACAAGGGCTCTCAGTGTCTACTCTAGCCACTTTGACCCTGTTATGATATCCTACATATTCTTTCCCTTTATTCATTCTTTTCTTCTAATGAGTACATGCCCAGGACCTTCATGAGACAAGATGCATGAAAATATATCTGGATAATTTTCATGTCTGAACTCTCTGCCACTCACAGTTTGTCATCTGAGTAGACAATTCTACTATGGAAATACGCCCCCCCCCCCACACACACACACAAAAAAAAATTCAAAGTAATTCTTTTCAGTGTAATTTCCTTTTTTTCCTTTTTTAAAAATTTGTTTATTTTTTTTATCAAATCTAGACCCATGTCCTCCCATCCCCCCACCCCACCAGAGCTCATGCATTCTGCCAAACATGCTTTTCATCTCTTTCTCAGTCTTTCTTAATATTCTCCATGTGGAAGTTGACTGTTTTGAGCAATCAGTGTAATTTTCAAAAGAACTCGTTACCTTTTGATGTTGTTCCCTGTTAGCTGTGATTTATTTTTCACCCAAAATCATTTAATTCAAAAGATATAAATGTTGATTCATTTGTCCATGATTTTCATAAGACTAAGTTCTTTTCTTTGACTACGAATTCCTGGTTGACCTTCTTGTCATAGTCTCCATGGAAGATTGATATTGCATCTTCGGTAAGGTATGTTTCCTTTCCTTTATGGTAGAGGTTTTCCATCTTGCCCTCAATCTGACATTGCTGACATTTCCATTCTTATTTTGACACCATCTAAATGGCTCTCTTCTTACTTGCCAAATGCCCCAACGCTACATTATTTTCAAACCATTACCAAAAATTATAATTAGTTTTAATGCAATTTACTTTTCTATTCCATTTCATAACACCTGGAATGAAAGGTTATGAGATTGAAACATGTTTTCATGGGAAAAATAGAGAGAGGAAGCTGGTAGAAATCAAACAATAGTGTGATACCAAGTTCAGGCTGGGGAAACTTTGGAGACATGTAGACTCTGGCTCAGCGGGTCCAGATCCCTTTGCTTTGTGGGTTTACGTTCTTGTTCAGGGATGATCCCAGGACGGTATTGCATTCAGGCTGAGATGAATCAAGTTTAGGTAATTCTTGCATTTGGGATAATACACTCTCCAGGATCTAGTGTTCACAGGCATAGTTAAGGTTCTCAGAGGGTCTGGGAGGGCCACAGATGTGCCTACTCAATCATTTTACAGAAATGAGCATGATAAGATGTATATGTCCTATGAACCCCAGACCTAACAGAGGACAACCATTTTGCACGCTGAAGACAAAGTTTCTTTTGTCTTAATCACGTCCTCATTGTCCTTAAATCATTTGACTTCAGTTTTCAATTTATAGAGGAAGAAGACAAGAAAATTATTGTTCATTCTGTATTTATTAACAGCATTCTCTAAAACACAAGTATAGTTAGTTCAAGGGATCTAATATTCTTGGCCCTATAAGCTCATTAGTATATTATATTATAACATCTAAAATTATTGTTAAGTAATCAGACTTGCAAATTCTTTTTTTTTTTTTTTTTTTTGAGAAAGGCTCTTCCTGTGGCAGGTGTTGGTCTGGAAATTGCTACGTAAACCAGGCTAGCCTCGATCTCAAAAAGATCTGCCTGCCTCCTCTACTCCCCAAGTGCTGGGACTAAATGGGCGTGCCACCACACTGAAAATTTAAGTTTATTTTAATTTCCTTTTAATTTATTTATTACTATTTTTAGTGTGTAAGTGTTTTACCTGCATGTATAGAAGTGCACCCATGAGGTGAACTGCCCAAAGTGGCCATGACATGGAACTGGAATGACTAATGATTGTTGTCCACCATGGTGCTAAGAACTGAACCTGAGTCTCTGAAAAAGCAAACAGTGCTCTTAACCTCTGAGCCTTTTCTCTAGCCCTCCTGATATTTTTTAAAGAAAAACTTCTTAATTCTTTCACAAGGCATTGAAAATTTAGCTTTGACTATTACTGGTGTTGGATTTAATGCTTTGAACATGACAAACAGAATCTGTAATGTTATTGAGAATGTATTAAGGAGGGAAATATCAGATAATAGGCATTATGAAAAATAGAGAATTATGTGATATTCTGGAGAGCTACTTTGCTTTGCTCAAAGAAGACCTCCCTAAAATTCATATTTCATCTAAGACACAGGTGTTAGAAATGGGCTACACAAGGGAAAACTGACTCCAACAAGAAGGAACTTGGTGCAAAGGGGAGTGTGAGGTTGCTGTGTGAAAACCTTCAAAAGAAGACCTGTTTAAAGTGTTGGAGCATATAGAAAAAAATGAGGTTCAGGGTTCTGCTGGGCCAAACACTGAAGGGACTTGTAGGACATGTGAAAGCCTTTTGCTATTTTTTTTACTTGATTTTCATTCTTTTTTTTTTTTAATTGGAATTTTTCATGTGCTTTAATCTCACTTTTTTTTTTAACATTTTTTATTGATGCTTTGTGCATTTCATACATCATTTTCCGATTCAGTTCAGGCATATTTCCCTTTCCCTTCCCCCCCCCCCCCCACCCCATCCCAGATCATGTACTCTGCCATATCTGTCCTGCATCTTTCTCTCAGTTTTTTTTTTTTCCATTTTTTAGCTATAAGTGATAAAGAACCCTGGGAAGCCACCTGAGAATTTAAAGCAGGACACTGACATGATCTGCTCTCTATTTCAAAGATACTTTTAAACATTTTATGGAATAGATGAGCATAAAAGGTGGACAAAGACTCATTCAAGTGTGCCATTTATTTTCTAAAATAATAATAATATACTTATTATATTTTTCTAAAATATAATTATATCTATAATAAATAATAAACAATTATATTTTTCTAAAATAAAATATTATATTTTAGAAAAATATAATAAAAATAATTATTATTATTTTATGTTCATGGATATATTGCCTGGATGTGTATAAGTGCACCAATGTAGTACAGTGGTCAGACCAAGAAAAATGTTGCTCATACCGTGCTGCCTGGTACTTAATTTCTTTCATGAAAATTCTCCAAGGGAATGAATGCCTTGCTACCTCCATTCTAATTCCATTTCACAGAGACTGTTACAGTCTACTTTTTTTCTCATCATATAATTTTTATTGAATTTTTGTGCATTTTATACAAAACATCTTCATCATCTTTCTGCTCCCTCCCCGATCTGTCCCTCTCATAGCACTCCTCCCCACTGGATTTCATGTATTCTGTCATATATGTTAAGGCATATTAAGTCAAGTCTGTGTACCCAGATGTCCCTCAATGCAAGTTCATCCACTGGAGCCTACTCAGCCTATTAATTGTTACTCCCTTAAAGGAGGTCATTTCTCCCTCACTCAGCAGTAATCAGTGGCCAATGCTTCTTCAGCTAAGGTTGGGCCTGCTGCCCATTTTCCAAGTTCTAGGCTGGTTTTTGTCTGATTGACTTTGTATGGATCTTGTGCATGCTGAGACCATTACTTTAAGTTCATAGGAACAAGTTCCCAGAGGCCTGGGAGGCTCTGTTTCCTTATGCTCATGCACTAACCCTGGCTCTTACGGTCTGTCTGCCTCCTCTTCAATGATCCCTGAGTCCTGGGAGGGTGGGATTTAATATAGCGGAGAGGTCATAGATCCTGTAGAAGACCCTTCCTTTGTCATAACCCTAACAAATCTAATTACTTAATATATGCGAAATAAGGATCCTTATATTTACAGACAAGTATGTCTGTCACTACTCATTTAAAAAAGCTTTTTTTTTTTTTTTTTTTTTTTTTTTGAACAGATGGAGACAGTGACAGAGTTCCACAACTGATCATACACAGAAACTAAGTGTCTGTGCGATGCCCGGCCCCAAGTGACATCTACAATGGACTCTCTAGACCTAAGGCACATACAGCCTACTGTTAGCAGAGTCCTGCCATGTGGCTAATCAGACCAGCCTATTGGATATCTCCTTTTATGCCATAGAGAGCATTTAGGAATACAACTGTTGGGCTTTAAGAAAAGAGTCTCCACTTCCCACATCTGCTGAGTTCAGTCTGAATTCCTAAAGTATATTGTTTGATTATCTTGTGTTCAATTATGCTTACACCTCAGATTTATAAACTTATTTCTCTCTTCAAAATCACATGGGCAACATTCCTGATTGTCTGGTTGGTCTAAGGAATCTTTTGTCTTTGAATGTTCCATTCAGATCTTGCAAGCATGTCCAACTGTTTATACCAACTAGGAAAATTCACCATGAGAGGAAGAGAAACTGTGTGCCACCATTATTAGGCACACTTTAGTTCTCTGAATTATGTGGTTCTTAAGGCAGAAAATGAAGGGTTTATTTTTTGTCACTAGATGAAATAATTCTTTAGAAACAAAGAAATTAATGCAATTTGAATATATAAATCACATTCTAAAAATATTTCAGTTTTTCAGAGTTATTTATTCTTGTTACAATGAGACACAGTATTATGCTGAAAAAGGTCCATAAAATTGAATGATTTTATAATATATTTTTATTTTTCTCACAATAAAATATATTTACTGTAGAAAATTGGAAAAATATATAATAAAATGGTAAATGTAAAAATAGAAACAGGTCATAAAAATACCTAGAGAAAATTATTGTTGTTATTATTAGATAATCTCTGATATTTTCTCTATATACAGTGTATGAATATATATCTATATGAAATATAGATACTATTTTGATTATATAGATTAATATTTTGATATGCTATTCATATGGTTTCATCCCACTTTCCACACATTTACATGTGAAGGGAAGAAATTTAATTAAAATTTGGTCTGTTTTATATAACCTCATATGTTCTGTTCTTCTATTTGAGTGTTTTTAGATTGTTCTATTATTTCTGGAAACACAGATGAGTCTGTCCTAATGAATAATGCAGAAATGAGTACTTTTATAAATGTGTACTTAATATCACTTCTTGCTATTTCTTTAGTTAAATTTCTACAACAAAGTTAATTTGGTTGAAATTCATGAATATATGAGTACTTTTACATATTATAAGGTAACTTCTGAAATTCATAATGCTATTTTATTTTTAGCCACTTGTTTTTTAAAATATAAACTAGATTTTTTTCAGCTTACCTTCCTTGATGTTTTGGTGATTTAGGACATTAAATCATAGCTTATTTACTTCTTTGTGTTTCTTCTGAAATTTGACAATTTTTCACATTTCACATCTGTTCTGTATGGTTTTATATTTTCTTTGGAAATACTAATATTTTAGTTAATGGCTTGTGAGGTCAGTATACTTTTCTCATGTTTGCTTTAAGTTTTGTTTCCTGATTACACTTTTCTTCAATATTGCACAAAATATCAATTATATATATATATTTAAAAAATTATATAATTAACACATTCATTCATTCATTCATTCATTCATTTATTCATTGAGATGGTGTCTCCCTGAGGACCTAACTGGCCTGGAGCTCACTATGTAGGCTAGGCTAACCTCAGTCTCACAAGTTGTATCTCCTGAGTGATGGGATTAAAGTCATCTGCTACTATGCTTGGCTCATTTTCAATTTCATTCCTTATTTTTATTTAGGAGAATTTAAGTATAAGAAGTATTTATTCATCTTCTGTAATTTACTTAAAATGTTCATGTATAGAGCTTGTTTGGTTTGAGGTGGGGTTTAGTTTTGAGGTATGTTGTATTTGAATTTCACTTATTTAGCTTTTATTATGAAACTTCCTTAGCATCCTTTGTTGCATAATCTGACGCTTCATAAAATTTCTTTACAATGTTGATTTCATCACTGTTTTCAGCTTTGCCAGGTATTCATTTTCCTATAACTTTGTTTTATTACATAACAAATCTATATATGATTCAGGAAATTTCCAGTGTTTTTATTTTCTGCTATCCTGTTAACTAGTGTTCATGATCACATTGCTATAACTGTTTCAGTGTGTAGATATGTAAATACCAGTATTTTATCATATATTTAGCCATTTTTTGTTATTTTAATCCACCATATAAGTGGTTCTCAACACCTCATATCCTTATTATTATTATACTATATTTTGCTCACTAAAATTTTAGTAAACTATACTGGAAATTTTTCCTATTCACACAAGTATGTATGTATGCACATATATTTCATTCAAAATGTATTTCTCATTTTTTTCAAATTATTTTAAGTTCCTGTACGGAATCATATTTTATCTACATTTGCATCTCATGTTTTTGTTAGAATATTTTAGGCTAATTTTAATTTTTATAGCTACTTGGGTTATACTTGATTTCTCTTTTAGTTTTATCTAGATATTAGGGTGTGTGCAGTGTCTCTCTGGGTATATTTGTGCATGTATGTTTGTCTATGTATGTAAATGTATTCGTTTGCTATAGAAATGTAACCAGTATTATAGAAATGTACACTGTTGCTAAAGTTTCCCATTTTTGTGGCTGGAACCAAGTGTGGACTTTTCTTCTTTTGGTCCTATAGCAAAATAACATAAGAGTTCCCCCAAACCACAGTTTGGAAAATCCTAGTGCATTTATTTAGGCTTACTAACAGAGCTGCAAATCAGTGGGTGCCTCTACTTTCTGAGGCTGCATAGTAAATCCACAACCAGGCTTAGATCCTGTGACTTCCCAGGAATAGCTCAAAATGGGGAGGAGAGAGGGACTAGCTCATGGTATGCATGTCCTATATAGCCTTAGGCCCTCTCACCACACAGCCAAGGCTAATGGACACTTCGGGAAAGTTAGCTGACTCTCCTGGTTCCTCCCCTTCCAGCAGAAGGTCAAGAGTGAAGCTGTCCAATGTCCCACAGAAGACAGCTCATGCAATATCATGCAATATATATATATATATATATATATATATATATATATGTTTATTTAGAATTTCTACAGTTCATATGATGGTTCCCAATAAAACCCAGTCGGCCCCCAATGCCCCAACTCCACATCAGAACTCATGCATTAGAACATGCAAGCTAAGCCCTATCCAGTCAAGCTCCCAAATCCAGACATCCTTATGTGCAAATAGAAATAGATCCACTGGAGTGTTGTCAGTATATCTAGGAATCCTAGGTAAGGCATACTCTTCCTCACTCAAAAGTAATTAAAAGTCTCTTGTAGTTCTCAGTCCAGGGTCAGTCTTTGATCCTTTTCCTTGGTCCGTTTTGAAACCTTGTCCCAGTTGGCAAGGGTCCTGTGTCTGATGCCTACATTGCCACAGGTTTACATGTGAAAGCTTACAATCAATTGTAAGTCACCGCTTCTTTACATTCATGCACCAGCCCTGGCTCTTACAATTCATCCCCTCTCCCGCAATGGTCCCTGAGCCGCTGGTAGGTGAGGCTTAATATAGAGGCCCCATCCAGGGATACACACTCTGGGTGCTCCTATTCTTTGGAGTTAGATTAGTGGTGGCATTCTGTTTGTATCATACTCTATTGTGTATAGAAATACATATTTATGGTTAAGAGCGCCAACCGCTCTTACAGAGGACCCGGGTTCGATCACCAGCACCCACATGGCGGCTGAGAACCGTCTGAAACTCCAATTCCAGGAGAACTCCAGTTCCAGGGGAATCCAACACCCTCTTCTGTCCTCCGCGGCATTGCACAACACGGGTGCACAAACTTGCATGCAAACAGTACATTCATACACATAAAGAAATAAATAAAAAAATTTAATAAAAAAGAAATACATATTTATGTATTATAAACTGACACATAAAACATAAGACATATATTGGCTCATATGATTATAGAATCTGAAGGATCTGTAATTTGCTGCTTGTATGGTGGAGTGCTCAAAGCCTCTAGAATAGTTTGAAAACATGAGCACAGGTGAACTCATGGTAGATTGGAGTCCAAGTATGAAAGCCTGTGCACAAGGGCATGGAAGGCAATAGAAGACAGAAATTCTTGCTCAGGCAGACAGAGTTAATTGAAAGTTCTTTTCCTTTTCAATTGAACATATGCCATAAAGAATTGGATGATGCTTGCCTACAAGGGAAAGGGCCCTCAACTTCTCTTATTCCAACAATTAAAATGCCAGCCTTTTCTGGAAATGGATGTGTGGGCACACTCGAAGTAAATTTAATCTGTAGCATATTGTGCTAGAGAGCTTCAGTCGACATATCTGGGTAGAAGGAAACTTAACAGAAGAATTTCCTCCATTGTACTGGTCTGGGGAAATGGGTATGGGTCATTTTCTTGATTGGTGAGTGCCCAGCCCACTGTGGGAAATGCCACTCCTGAGTAGTTGGTCCTGGATTATACAAGAAAGCAGACTGAGTACAGGCCAGGAGAGCAAGCCAGTAAGCCACATTCTTCTAAGGTTTGTGTATCAGTGTCCACCTCCAGATTCTGGCCCTGAGTTTCTGCCCTGACTTCCCTCACTGATGAACTCTGACCTAGGAGATATAAGATAAAATAAACCCGTTTGTCAACAAGTTGGATTTGTTCAGTGCTTTTATCGATGCATTAGAAAGCTAACTAGAGCAGAGATCAGTACCAGAAAGTAGGCTATTACTATAATAGGCTTAACCATGTTGTTTTTAGGAGGACTGGGAAAGTGTTTGGAGATTTTGGCTGGAAATCCATTGAGTACCTAGAGCTTAATGGCCTGTTCTATAGGAGTTTGGAAGATGCTAACCCGGGTATTTCAGTTAATTTCCTCTTGCTGTGATAATTCACCATTATTGAGGGAACTTAAAGGAAGAAGAGTTTATTTTTGCTTATGGTTCCAAGGGAATTAGACTCCATCATAGCAGGACCAAAGGAATTTGTAAAAGGAAGAGTTTATTTGGGCTTGCTGTTCTAGATTCCAGATGAATTTTAGTCTGTCATGGTGGGGAGACATGGTGAGGAAGTCACAGCAAGGACTCACAATCTTGAAGCAGGTACTGGAAGAAGAGAGTGGCTGAAGATCTGGTAAGGCTAAAGAATTCTCAAAGTTCACCCCAAGAGATGTACTTTCTGGTCCAACAAGGCCATACACCCTAAACATTCCTAAAACAGTGCCACCACTTGGAACAAAATGTCCAAATAATTTGAGCTTATGGGGGGCATTTGCATACAAATCACCAAGCACCACCAAGTCTGTACATTGAATCATTTGAATTGAGAATCCATGGTTTATGATTGGCTAGGGCTAAAGAATCAGCCCTGATTACCAGAATACCAGCACTACTGAAGAGAAACCTGTGCTTTACTGGGACAACTGTTGGTTAGCTGGGTGTAAAATATCCAGAACCTGTGAGTGAATCCCAGATGTCAGATACAGAACTATGTAACTGGACTTCAGTTTTGCTTAAGCATGACTGATATTTCCTTTTCGAAATAAGAAACTATGTAATTTATTTTTTATTCTACTGGAGACCACAGTTGAGAGACTTTGGATTTACAAAGATATATTGGACTCTTGAAGCATTAGAATTTTTTAAAGGGATTCACAATATAAGAGCACAGTTGTTTTCAGATCACATTAATGTTGCTCAATAAGCCATACAACTAGGTAATTGGCACTAGCATCCACAGAGGAGAGATACCATTGGTTGTTTGTTTTTCAGGACTATGGGACTTTTAAAGTTTTGCTTTTTTTGTTCTTTTTTGAGACAGGGTCTCCCTTTAGTCCTAGCTGGACTGGAGCTCACTCTGTAGACCCAGGCTTGTCTTGAACTCACAGAGATCCACCTGCCTCTGCCTCCTCAGTGCTGGGATTAAAGGCATGCACCACCACGCCTGGCAATTTATGCTATGTTTTATAAAGTGATTCTAATATTAACCTTATATCTTCGTGGACAAGAAATGGAAGGATTGTGTTTTAACAGTGTTGTGTTTGAGTGTCAAGTTGACAAGGAGTCAGTTGTACTGGATTGTTATAATTGTCATCTTGACACATGCCTGGCCAGAGAGAATATTAATTAGGGTATTTCCTTAATCGTTTTAGGTTATGGCCACATTTGTGGGGCATGTTGTTGATTGTTGAGTGATGTGGGAGGACCCAGTGCACTGTGGGTAGTGCCATTCTTGGGCAGATGGTCCTGGGTTGTATAGGGAAGCAGTCTGATAGGGGACTAAGCCAATAATCTGCATTCCCCCATGGTCCTTGCTTCAGCTCATTCCTCTAAGTTTCTAGTCTGAGTTCTTGCATTGACGTCCCTTAGTGATGAACTATGACCTGGGAGTTGTAAAATAAAATTGTCTTCCCAATGTTTGTTTTGTTGAGTATTTTTTCACATCAATAGGAAGTTAAGTAGATACCTATACTAATTGCCATATAGTAGAATGGAAGTTTAGAATAATAATAGTTATATCCTACTTTCTTACTGATTTAAATATATAATTTTAGATGCATAAACATTACCTGAAATTTCCCATACTGCTGTTTTCTCATTTCCAAATACTAATTTCTATTTCATGTTTGATGCCATTGGCTAAACTTTCTACAAATTTATGAAGTAATACAATCATTTCATCCTGATTGTTATAAATGTGTTTATTTTATTTTGATGTTATCTAAAATTTAAATGGATGTATATTTTTTACTTAAGAATAAAGTTTAATGTCAGTAATATACATTAAAGTCTATTAAATGTCGTTTTCATTTCTATTTAGTGTGCCACTTTTTTGGCTGCTTACATCCTGATAATAGATGAGTAAATTTCTGAATCTTATACTTTTTTGCTTGTGTATTCCTTTCCTGATAGGGTGCTTTTTTTTTTTTTACTGTTTTGAGTGCATTGCTTATACCTTATAACCCATTGTCACCTAGAACCAGAATTAGGAATGGGTTTTTTTAGATATATGGGGAATAATTTCCATGGTAATCACAGAAAACTTGAGAAACACTGTGGGGTTAGAGGTTGGCTCCCTTTTACTCCGTAGGTTAGTATGCAGAGTGATTGGTGGTAATGAAGTGGCCTGCCATCTGTCTTTGCTTATTCTGTCTGTCATGCCTCCATCTCAATTCTTACCCTTTTCTTTTAAATGTGTTTTTAGTAAATTTTGGTTTTTGCAATGCAGGTATGCTTCACCAGACCAAAAATCAGATGATTTTTGTAAGTTTAATCAAATTTATGGGGTGTGTCCTTAAACTTTTAGATGTATTTAATAAACTATATATCGCTGGAAAATATTTGGCCATTTTTAAATTTTTATTAAGATTTTACTCATTCCTTTTAATTTAGTTCTACTGCTTAGCTTGGTGTTACCTAATACTTGTTGATATGGTGACATAACACACTGTGGTTCTGGAAGCACCTTGTCTCTCTTCACTTTAAAGTAACTTTCATATAAACCTTTTTCCATTTCTACTCGAATCACTCATTCCTCCCTTTGAGTAGGTTTGACTACTCTATTAATATTTTTAAAGGCATCAGAACCTTTATTTAATCAGCTTTCAAGGCCTGTCATTGAAACATCAGGCCTTTCTATTTTTTTCAATCTCTATTTTTATTGCCTTTGATTTTTGTTCACGTGGAGATTTTTTATTTGATGGGAAGGGCTGTCTTGCATTTCTAAAATTTTAAAACACTTCTCCTTCAGGGTAGACTCCATATGCTAATTTCCCAAACTCCATACATGATCACATATGTATTCAAATTTTGGAATTATTTTTAACTATTTTCAGGGTACACTCTAGTTCTGCAGTATGATACAAAGCAAATTTCATTCTCTGAATAATGCCTGTCTTTAAATATCTTCTCCTTCCTGTGCTTTGCATGTTGGGATTGCTTGAACTTTACTGCTAACGAGAGAGAGAGAGAGAGAGAGAGAGAGAGAGAGAGAGAGAGAGAGAGAGAGATATTCCCCTTTACCTACCAGCCACACCATTACTAAAACGTTACTCCAGAATCTGATGAGAAGTTATAGCTGGTAAAGGCACTTGCCTGCTGAACTTAACTTGAATTCTATCTGAGGCACACACATGATAGAAAGAGAGAATCAATTCCTGTAGCTTGTTTTCTGACAGCCACAGGTAATCCCAGGAATACAGGTGCATTTATACATAATACATTCTCTCTCTCTCTCTCTCTCTCTCTCTCTCTCTCTCTCATTAAAATATAATAAAAATAATTTCACACAAAATAGCTTCTCTTTAACAGGTTCTTTTCCAAGCCCTCTTCAGCTATAATTATTCTTACTTTTTCCCGTTATGCCTTTTTTGTCCACATGATTTTTAAATTATCAACTTTTATTGGAGGATATAAAATCCTTAAGTAAACAAATGGAGCAGTATACCAGTGCCTACAAATGGGAAATTTGGATATTATATAACCTTCCTATTCTTGGAATATTAATTTTTAGGATAATGAAAATTATTAGGGAAAGTATTGTATTTTTTTAAATGAATGTCTATTCTTACATGAATACAGAAAATAGTTTTAATAACTATAGCTTTACACCATGCTCTAGTAAAATATTTATTCCACTCTACATTTGCCTTTGGTTCCTCACAGTTGTTCATATCTGAACTCTGTTGCCACATTCCTTTCAAAATATGCTTTTTTTTTTATTTTTTTTTAATTAATTTTATTTATTTCTGTATGTGTATGAATGTACTGTCTGCATGCAAGTCTGTGCACCCGTGACGTGCAATGCCGCGGAGGTCAGAAGAGGGTCTCGGATTCCCCTGGAACTGGAGTTCTCCTGGAATTGGAGCTTCAGACGGTTCTCAGCCGCCATGTGGGTGCTGGGGATCGAACCCGGGTCCTCTGCAAGAGCGGTCGGCGCTCTTAACCGCTATGCTTTTGTTTTTACGTTGATGAAATTGTTTATTTTTTAATTTTGATGCCTAATTTTCTGTGAAGGGTTTTTTTTTTCATCCTTTAACTTATGAAGTTTAGAAAAGCAGTAGTTTATGCATAGCTGTAGCTTTATTAAACATATTGAGTGCTTATTGAGTGTAGCATTAGTCTTAGAAAGCCACCACAGTCTTACCATCTGTTCAAGATCAAATGGACCTTAATAGAAATAGTTCTGCTTGGTGACTGTTGATAAAACACCCAAGCTTATTACTTATGAAGCTTAGTTAATTTATTAAAAAGAAATAACACTAAAGGATTAACCCATAACACAGAATTCTGTTTTACTGAATTTACTGCTGTGAACCATTTCATCTTGGCTTATAGTGAAATTTGGTGGCTTGAGCTGGTGAGATGGCTCAGTGACTAAAGGTACTCGCTGCCAAACCTGATGACCTTAGTTTGATCTTCAGGATCCATAAGTTGTTCTCTGACTTCCATAGTGTCCCATGAGACACACACACACACACACACACACACACACACACACACACTTAACTTGTATTTGCAAATAAATTTCAAAAATCCAAGTTAACAAATTTTAAAACTGCCAGTACATACACATTCTGCTTTCATATTGAAGTTATCCAAGTTGCCATCCAGCTCTGTTCCTGGTCATCATTGAAAACCTCATGTAATTCTGCTTGTTTTTTTCCACTATAATCTAATGGCAAGATTCCATGAGCCCTTCAAGTTTCTCGTAGAAGAGAAAGGAAAGAGGAACAGCAGGTGCATTGTGGGTTCAGAAATACCACAGAGTCTTTCATCATACATTAATTCTAGGAGATGCTGGTTACATGGGATCATCTGACTACAGGCTTTAAGTTACCTCTCTGTAGCTGTGGTGTCACCACTGCTGAATATGAGAATGTAGTTCAGTGATTCATTAGAAGCCTCAGAGAACTGCATGTTTAAAGGGGTAATATAGGCCTCTTAGATTAAAACAAAATATAGAAAGGCATCAACACAGAGTGTGTATCATTAATATTATTTTAGATCAGTTAGTTGAGACGCAGGAATAATAAAGAAATGATTCCATAATGTATCTAAATGAACATTTGTTCAACCACTGGTTCTAATCAAAAGATGAAGTAAGTGCTGGTTTTCAGAAGGCATAATCTTGGAAAATAAAGAAATTTGCTTTGAAAATCTATAGCTCATTTTCGTCTTCAATTTCTATTTAAACAAAAACTTATCTTTGACAGATGGAAATTATTTCCTTAAATCACATCATTTGAAGTCGTCAGATTTCATGCAAGCAGGAATTTCATCAGATTTCATGCAAGCAGCAAGGAATTAACAGAAATAATTCTATGGCATTTCACCAACACCGCATTACAGGATAAAAGGCTATGTGCAAAAGAAGGGGTCCCTAATAGGAACCACTAATGTACTGAGTAAGCTGTGGGTAGGTATTTCTTCTTAAAGAATGACTCAGGTGCTGAGGAGATGATGTAGTGAGGAATGGAATTGCTGTAGAGAATGGGGACAGGAGGATTGCTGGAAATTGCTGGCTGACAGCCTAGATCCTGGCTCAGTGAGAGATCCTGTGTCCAGGGACTAAGGTAGAACATGATGGAGCAGACACTCAAAGTCCATCTCTTGCTTGTGCACATAGTACATGCATACACACACACACACACACACACACATACACACACAGAATGTCTCATGACTCAGAAATAAATAGAAACAAGTTTCATCTCATCTGACCACCAGATGATAATACAAAGAGAACAGGAGAAGCCATGTCATATGTTAAATGAAACGAGGCAGTTAATAGCAAAACCTGATGTGCTGTGTCTAGTGTTGTAATTTGGATTGCTCACCAGGAACCTAGCTTGTCTTTACCTCTGTGTAGAGATATTAGCCAACCCATTGCATAGAAAATAATTATATTATCTCTCATAAGGAATTGCCTCCAGATTCTTTTGTGTGTGTGTGCATTTTGAAATGTTTCCTGTTTATGCATTTCATATATAATAATGCTTCACTGTCACAATAAAAAGAATTGGAGCTTAAACCAGAAGATCATCTTTGATCATCCTCTATATTGGTGTTTCATTCTGTAAATCATCATCACAATACTTATGTAAAACAAGCACTTACATGTATGATCATACATAGAGACTTCTGTAATGCATGATGGATGTGAAATATGTAAAATAATTTACATATACTAAGTAGGTCTTTAATAAGAGGCTGTGCCATATTTCAGTATTACTGTTATTCACAACATTATTTTAAAACTTCAGTATGTCATAATACAAAGTCAAGGTTATTATATCATTCAAATTTGGAATATTTTATAATTGGTGAATCATAAGCACATAAAGAAACTGTGTATAATTTTTTCATAAAGAAAATAATATTTTTCACATGTATGATATTCACAACCAGCAATTTCCACCACTTGTTTTGATTTAATATTTTGAATAATAAAACATTCATTACATTAAAAATTATGTCACTGAATATATAGGTAAACTTATTCTTCTTAGCAGAAGAAATATTGGCAGTTGATTACTGTTGGGTGAGGAAGAACTGGTCTTCTTAAAGTAAGAGACTCTGGATAGGCTGACTAGAGCTCAGTGGAGGAATTTGCACTGAGGAATGGCAGAAAAGATTAATATAGCACAATAGATCTTAACACAGATAACAGAATGCATGAATTCTAGTGTGGGTGCGGCTGTGGAAGGGTACAGTAGAGAAGAGGGTGTGAAGATGATTAAGACTGACTGAGATGTTACGAATGAAGTATACAAAAATTCAATAAAAATTGATACCAAAAATAATATTATAAATCTTTATGTGAAATTAGCAAAAGTAATCAATAGTTGTTGTTAGTGAATTTTAATCCAAATTATTTTGTACACTATTGTGAACTGACTTTATTAATAAAATAATGCATTTTATAAATGAAATTTATATTTTTATTTAATTTTCTTTTTTTAATGTGTATGAGTGTATTGTCTGCATGTAAGTAGGTGCACCAGTGTCGTGCAATGCTGTGGAGGCCAGAAGAGGGCGTCGGATTCCCCTGGAACTGGAGTTAAAGATGGTTCTTAGCCGCCATGTGGGTGCTGGGAATGGAACCCAGGTCCTCTGCAAGAGCAGTCGGCACTCTTAATCACTGAGCCATCTCTCCAGCCCCGTCTTGTTGCACTTTTCGCTGAGTTCAACTAATACTTTAATATTTGTAGATCTACAGATATGGCTCAATGATAAAACACTTCTCAAGCTGTGTGAGGACTTCAAAAATCAAAACAATTATTTGAAATAAAGAAATTTACCAATGAATAGATAAATAAAAATATTTACTATTTATACATCTGGTAATCAGATACTCAGTTCAGATAGTTCATTAGTTGATAGTTATTAGATAGTAAATTAATTCATGGCAAGCAGTCTGTGTCCACTTGTTGTAATATTAGATATGACATCCATTCCACAGAGTGCAGAGTAGAGAGTAATCAGTTACAAAACGAAAAGGATGCTATGCTTTCTTAGGTCACACTGCAGCTGAGCAAGTGTCTCCATTTCTTTATTTTTATCATCTTAGCAGAAACTATTTTTATAGAAAATTGTTTATAAATACAGCCTATCCATTTTCAATATGTCTGTTGGATTTCTCATTATCTCAGGTTCAAATAGGAAGCAGTTTTAACTTAACTAAATTCACAAGGGTTGATTCAGTTTTAAGTGACAGAAAAAATGGTGATGCACTCATAAATGAGATTTTAAAAACACCTCCGTGGCTTTTGTGCCTTTCAATAAATTTACTTCTCTATTAGTCTGTTAGCGTTTTTCACATGCTTACTGATTTCCATACTTCCATTCTAGATTGTTTTTTCTGTACAATGTCAAAAGGTCTGGGAATGATTTCATTTCTTAATCAGCTGAATGTAGTGACAGTTAGCCTCTGATAGGATTACAGGGTAACTTTGTGTAAAATTTGCTACCGATTAGCAGCTACCCAACTTTATCCTCCAAGAGCTTTATGTTTATTTCCTTATTCTGATCGTCCCTTTGCAGAAACTGTTTTAATAATTTCCTGTGCATGGATACTGAAAAAAAAGATGATTATGATAAAATTTTGTTATTGCTCATATTTTATGTTTCACTTTTCTTCAAGACTTAAGGTTATAGTTAAATTTAGCTTGGAAACATTCAGATAGAAACAATTAATTGAATAAGGAAAAGATCTTTGATCATGAGTTTAAATAGGAATTAGCAATGAATCTCTGAAGACTATGTCTGACAAAAATGAGCATGGATGAAACAGGAACAGCTACCACTCTAAGGAAGCAGGAGAGACTTCTCCAGGGTTTAACACTGTAGTATTGTCTTTAAGTACTACTAAAAAAAAGTAGGTAACCTGCCAATGAGAGGTTATTTTAAGATCAACATTACTGCTCATTTAAAAAGAGTATTACATTTTGCCCATAAAGAGAAGATTATTTTTAAATTCTTGGCTTCCACGTTAGGGCATCTTAGACATAGCGACCAATGAAAAGTGAAAAATTCAGTTAAGGTTAAGCAATGATGAGGAAAAGAAGCAAAGAAGAAAGGAAGGGGGCAAGAGAGGAAAGGAGGAAGGGAGGGAACATCTTGCCAGTAGAACCTGACAGCTTAAAGAGCAGCAGTACAAATGGTTTATGAACAGACTAGGTTTAAACCTACTCATAATTAGGCAGATTAAATAGCTTGCTTTGCATATTTTATTTAAAATTTTAATTATGTGCATATGTGTGTGCGTGGGTTGATTTGTGAGTGCAGTGCCTTAGGAGGCCAGAAGAGGGTGTCATAGTCCCGATGGTGGCTGTGAACTGCCTGATGTGATTATTGGGAACCAAATCTGGGTTCTCTGCAAAGAGCAGATGTTGTTAATCACTGGGCCATCTCTCCAGCACCATAGCTTGAATACATTTTAACTGCTTGGATAACCGAGACAAAAGCATGGACCTCAGTGGTGATGGGACAGGTGCAGGTAAGCTAATGAGCAGCAAACGTTGGAGGTGATAGCTTGGGAATCATAACATACATTTTCAAAATATCTTTGTTTTCAGTAAAGATATTTATTTTTAAGATAATTTGAATTGTAAAACATTTGGAAGATACATAGTGATTTGTTTATTAGTGTATATTAATAGAATCTTATATTACTCCCACATGATGGCATATTTTACTGGCATTAAAATTATATTTTGGAAAAAAATATTTGAAATATGTTTAGTGCATAATATTAGATGATAAGGACACAAAATTACCTCTCTCCCTCTCTTTCTCTTTCTCTCTATGTAATATATATATAGTATATATATATATATATATTTATGGAAAAGTATAGAAGGAAAATAAAGCTATGAAGCCTACACTTTGACATGGGATTATAGATTTCCTATGGCACACTTGTCAGTTGTAGTAAACAATCACATTGCTCATAAACAAAGTGAACAAGTGAACAAAGTAAATGCAAGCAAGTATGTCCTGAATGAAAATGAAAATGCAAACCTATATAAACTTAATTTTTCCTGGAATTGTTCACAAATACAGCCAATCAATTTAGTAAAAAGAAAAATCAATCAGTTGGTCAAGTTTTTCAGAGAATAAAGTATTTTGTCAGTTGTCTGAACTAAAATGATTCCTCAGTTGACTATATCGATGTGCTGCTTTGCAGTTATAGAGACATGGTTTTGAAGAAAAAAAAAATGTCATTGAAAAATACTTAGTCAGTAAAACTTAATAACAGGGCACAGTAGGAGACCATTAAAATGAATCCTTCTGCTTCATTGACACAATATATTGTGATGTAGATTGTATTGATTTAATGCAAATATTATGCAATTGGTGTTGCTCTGAGTGAGCCCTTATATTAAAATCTGTACACTCTAAAAGAGTGCATGGTTGTTTGATACAGTTTTAATGAACAGCCAAGCTGTTAAGACTATTTTGTACTGGATCTATCATCTTTATATTACTTTCTAGCATTACAGAGAAATTCATTAGCTAATTACATTAATTGTTTTCCATCTCTGGGGGACACTTAAAAGAAAAATAGACTGTTCTGTAGTTTGTCTTTAAGCTGCTTGCAGTGAGGGCTATTTTTTATGGTATCTGGTGGCAACAGTTTATCCATCATAAGTTCTGCACTGGATATGACATACTGTTGCTCCTGGTAGCATGGAAAAAGTAACTATTATCTCTTCTCACTTTAGTTTGTGACTTATTCTTATAGTTTCTTTGCAACAATACTGACTTAGGATAGTTATAGTTATATTGAGTCACTCATTTTGCTTAAAATTATTTATTTATTTATTATTTTTTATGTGTATGAGTGTACTGTCTGCATGTAGGTTTGTGCACCCATGTCATACAATACCCTGGAGGTCAGAAGAGGGCATCGGATTCCCCTGGAACTGGAGTTAAAAATGGTTCATAGCCACCATGTAGGTGGTGGGAATCAAACCTGGGTCCTCTGCAAGAGCAGTCAGCGCTCTTAACCGCTGAGCCATCTCTCCAGACCCTCATTTTACTTTTTAAACTAAATTAAAAATTCAGGAATAATTGGTTGAAAAGCTATAGTAGTGAAAGCAATAGATCCAAAACAAAATCTAGAGTTCCCTTGATGAACCTTCGGATTTGAGTCTTACTGGGACTGCATTGCCAAGCTTTGGTCCTTTTTTGCTCATTCTCTTAATCAAGTCAGAAGTTTGGAATTATAGATGTTTAGAGGAACACACAATCTTACTGAAGGCCTTCCATTCTCCTAGTGAGTAATCAGAGATCCTGAGAATTTATGGAACTGCCTAAGGTCATATGCAGTTAGTGACAAAATTAGAATTAAACTCTCTTTCTTTTTTTTTTTTTTTTTAAATTTAATTTTATTTATTTTTGTATGTGTATGAATGTACTGTCTGCATGCAGGTTTGTGCACCCGTGTCGTGCAATGCCGCGGAGGTCAGAAGAGGGTCTCGGATTCCCCTGGAACTGGAGTTCNGTATGTGTATGAATGTACTGTCTGCATGCAGGTTTGTGCACCCGTGTCGTGCAATGCCGCGGAGGTCAGAAGAGGGTCTCGGATTCCCCTGGAACTGGAGTTCTCCTGGAATTGGAGTTTCAGGCGGTTTTCGGCCGCCATGTGGGTGCTGGGGATCGAACCCGGGTCCTCTGTAAGAGCGATCGGCGCTCTTAACCGCTAGGCCATCTCTCCAGCCCTAAACTCTCTTTCTAAAGCACTCTTATCTCTTACCTTCTGTTCTAGAAGCTCTGAATCAAATTACTTAATACCAAGGTAATAAAACCCACAGGCTCTGGAACAAGACTTTTAGGATTCATGTTCTGACCCCATTTATTAAGAGTTCTGGGACTTTGGGAAAATGACTTGACCTGGCTGTGCAATAGTTCTCTTATATTCATGTGGAGAATGAGAATCCTATGCCTTTCCTAGAAGTAATTACAGAGACTCAACAAGCTCAGATTCCTAAAGTTATAACATAGTGCTAGGCTATATGAAAGAAAATGGATAGATATGGAAAGTATTATATTAAATGAGGTGACACAGATTCAAGTTAATGATTCTGCATGCATTCTTTCATATGTGGAACCCAGTTTTCTTTTTGAGGCAGTGTGTCCCTTTAGTCACCAGCTGGCCTGGAGCTCGCTATGTAGACCAGGCTGCCCTTGAACTCACAGAGATCTGCCTGGAACCAAGCTTTTATATACATATATACACTTATGTACACATATGTGGTTATAGGCTATGGAACTAGAAATGAGAAAAAGAAAGGGAAAAGGTGTTGAGGAAAGAGGAAGTCAGTAGAAGCCATGGGACAGGATACTGCAAAGCTGGTTACTGAAGGTAAAAGGGTACATGGTAGGACCAGGGAACAGAGAAGAAGGAGAAGGGCAGAGGAATCAATAAAAATGCCATAATGAAACCTACAAGTGAATTAATTAAGTATATAAATGAGCACAGGGAATTAATAACTCTTACAGAAATTTTTTTTGATTTGCATACCAAAATAAAACTGGTCTAAGCTAGGGAGCCATGTAATCCTCTAAGTATATATGTCATTATTTACATTATAGTCAATATTTGCTTTGATATGGTTACTGCATATACAGAAAATACAAGCACCATATTATATCCATCCTGTGTGATGTTGTTAATATTGCTAGCTGAGGGGCTGGAGAGATGGCCTAGCCTGTTAAGAGCACCGACCGCTCTTACAGAGGACCCGGGTTCGATCCCCAGCACCCACATGGCAGCCGAGAGCCGTCTGAAACTCCAATTCCAGGAGAACTCCAGTTCCAGGGGAATCCGAGACCCTCTTCTGACCTCCGCGGCATTGCACGACACGGGTGCACAAACCTGCATGCAGACAGTGCATTCATACACATACAGAAATAAATAAAATAAAATTAAAATAAAAAAAATATTGCTAGCTGATACATTTAAAATATATACTGCTTCTATATTGCTTGTGTACTTTTAAACTGGGCCTTTTTGAATCAGTAGTTACTAAAATACACTTTTAAGCATAGAGTTAACCTCTCTAAGTCTTAAAAATGTACAGAGTGAACATTTCAGTGTGATTGGTGAGCTATGTCTAAAAGTTAATAATGATTATATTTTGTTCTTTATAGTTACAGCATTTGAAAATATTTTATTTTTGATTCTGTCTTTCCCCCCAGTAATCCCTTAATAGTATTATTGACATAACTCATAAACAATATCAAAACAATATTAAAGTTTTTAATAGCATCTGATACCCACAATTATTTTCTTCAAATTAAAGTAACAACTTTTTGTTTCATTTAGCTTAAAGATAATATTCTTATCTAATAGAAGATGGCATGATCCCTGCATATTTTCTCTTTTTTAGTGACCTTTGTTTAAAGAATATATTTCTTTTTTTTAAAAAAAAAAAAAAGAATATATTTCAAGGAGCAGTTTGAACCATTTCACTAGGGACTGTCCATACTTGAGCAAAATGGCTTCTGACTTAACATGTTTTGTGAATAATTGAAATGGCAACTGCCCCTATCTTGTGGGTTTCATATTCCTGAGCTATTTTCAGATATGGCTGCTTTAAAACCAAGAGAAGAGTCTAACAGCAGCTACAGAAAGGTGAGCTGGATCATGCACTTTCAAGTGTAGACCTGGCCTTAACGAACAATCTGCGGAATGGCATTGAAAGGATAAGACCCAGAAGAGATATTATGTTCTCTATTTTAATGCTTTCTGAGTGCCTTGAAAGTGATGCTTGACCTGTGTTTCATAAATTCAAACCAGAGCATTTTAGAGGAGCCATTTATATATCAGCTTTTCATGCTTCCATTGCACCCCGTGAGAGTGCATTTCCTCATATTATTACTTAGACTAAGTGCTTCCCAGGGGGCACTGTGAGTTGACATATGTAGAGAGTTTATCTAAATGGCATATTCTGAATGAGGGATCTTGCCTAAGTCACTAAGTATGATTTCAGGAAGGCCATTATATTTTGGCCTTTTCTACCCCAGAGTGACCCTAAATGGAAGATAAGTTGATTCATTCTGCTGGGAGTTAAACTCTTGTTTTGCCCAAATTTAGATTACTTGGCATTTCTTCATAGTGTTAGAGGAGAAATAAGAAGAGTGGACTGTATGATGCACCTGCTGATGGTGGCAGGAGCTGGCTGTCTCTGTGAATACCACGTAACTGAACGCAATGTAAAGAGGAAGAAAAAATGAGAATTTGGGAGGAAATAATGACATCCTGCATCTTAAATCATCTTAAATGGATGTCCAAGTTGTGTCATGTAAGAAATGGTTTAACTTAGTTCTTTTTTTTGGGGGGGGGGGAGGAGGGACTATTTTACACAGAGGCAACATGGTTTAAAATAAAGGATAAATAAATAAACTCAAAGACTTGGGTGCTAGAGTATAGTAGGTTTCCTATTGTTTTCTTTACTCCTTTAAAACTATGAATGTATCATATCCTTTATGTAAGAGCTGCCACTTATCTGCATATGCTAATTGTCAAAATGACCGATCCTCTCTTATTCAGCTCACTTTCTTCATATTTGATTTCTCCTGGTATGATTATAGAATGTCCTAGATTACTTTCAATTGCTCCAACAAAACACTCTGGCCAAAACCAACTTGGGGAGGATAGGGTATTTTTGCCTTACATGTCCTAGGTCACACTTCATTACTGAAAGAGCCCAAGGTAGGGACTCAGGCCAGGAACCTGGAGGCAGAAGCTGAAGCACAGGCCATGGAGGAACGCTGCTTACTGGCTTGTTCCCATAATCAGCCTATTTTCTTAGACATTTAGAGCAACCTGGCCATGGTTATCAGCACCCACAGTGTGCAGGTCCTCTCACATCCTCAACAATAAGGAAAAAAAAATCCACAGATATGGCAACAGGCCAGCCCAATGGAGGGAATTCCCCAATTGAGCCTCCCTCAACCCAGGGGGGTCAAAATGACCCTAAAGCTATCCAGCACACAGAAGATCCCTTAGGATATTTCTGACCTCAGTTACCAGAAACCTCATCATACTCTGGCTCAAAATATACCATTTCACTATCTGATCCAAGATGGTACCCTCAGTTTGAGCTACAAGGCTTCATTATATTATCATGGATTTGGGCAAGTCTATCTTCTGTGATGTTTGTTTGGGTCTCAGTCTTATAATTTGGCCACTTCATCTTACAGTTAGGTGTAAGCATATCTTTTATTTTGGGTGAGGCCCAGTTCAAAAAGGAAGTGCATCCTTCAAGCTAGAAAAAGCTTTTTATTTTGTTGGAAGACTTCCTGGATCAAAATCAGTGGTGGGGCTGACTCAGGACATCCTGGCTTGCTGAAGCCACATCACCATCTGGATCTGGAAATGGTGCTGATAATTCAAAAAACATTAAAATTACTTCAGCAAAACGGGGCTTTCCAAGAAGAAGGAAAGAAGTGATGCCTGTTGGCTAGGCCTGTTAGTCAGCTTCCAGTTACTCTAATAAATACCTGAAAGCTTGTCAAGGGAAAATATTTATTTGGACTCATAATTTTACATATTCTCATCTGTGATGGCTAGCTTCAATGCTTTTGGTGATTTGGCATATCACGGTTACTCTGTGAGGCAAAAGTGTTCAAGAAGGACCAGACTTGAAAGATGAGTGTAGGGAATGTGGAGGTGGTCCCTCTATCAGTTTCAAGCACATGGCCCCACTGACAGGAAGACTTCCTGCTAGACTTCAGATGCATCTTGCCCTTTTTACATCTTAAAGATCCACAAAGTTCCAAATGTAGTCACTGTTATATTCCAGCCATTAACATGTGATCCTTTAGGGGATACTCATCCAAACCAAATTAGCAAAGCAATGAAAAATGTTTCTTTAGCGACTAATGACCAACTTTTCTTCTTGTGTATGGTACACTTACATTTAATTAATGTTACCACCCCAAAGGGCAGTTGTTATTTGCTTGAGTAGGGACAATTTATCAGTGTCTCCTCCTTTGAGAAGTGTGGCTCTCCCTCCTTCCTATAACTTTAACGATTTGTAGCTCCTATGGAAGGGGTAGGGCCTTATGAACCCCTTCCCAATTCATGAGCGAATGTCTATAGGCTCAGTCTCCTGCAAGACCCCAGTGCTGCTATGAGCTCATGGGTACAGCAGCAGTGTCATGTCTGGCAGACTCCATCTGGACGATAGCATCCTACTGGCTCTTACATTCTTTGGTCCCTCCCTTCCTCAATGTTGCCTGTGCCTTGGAGGCATGATAAAGATGTCCTATTTAGGCCTGAACACCCAACAGCCTCTTGTTCTTGACATATAGTCCATTTACAAGTCTGCATTTGTTAGCCACTGCAAATAGAATAAAGGAAACTATTTCTTACTATAGAGGTATTTTCTTATCCATGTTCATTGCTGCTCTGATGACAATATTTAGGAAATTGAATCAGCCTAGATGTTCATCAGCTAATGAATGGAAGATGAGAATGTGGTGCATCTACCTAGTGATGTTTTATTCAGAGCTATAAAAATGAAATTATGAAAACTCAAGGTAAGTAGATGGAACTGGGAAACATTAATCTGAGTAACTGGGTCCAGAAACACTAATGTTACATGTTTTCTCTCATGTGGCCTAGCTTCCAATTTTTAGATTTTATGTTTAAGTTGGAGACCTGTAGAGGTCAGGAGGCTACAAAGGGGCCATTAGGGCATGCCTTTCAAAGAGAGAGGATAGAACACAGTGAGGTGAGAGTAAATGGGGATCAGGGAGGCGGGTAGAAAGGGATGGGACGGGCAGCAGAAGGAGACGGGGTAGGGAGTAGGGTCAGACAAACTGGCAAGTGTATGAAAGAGTTGCATGGGAAGCTACTATTTTATAAGCTAACAACAACAACAAAAAAAAGAATTTGAAGGAAGATATATTGCATGGTTAGATAATGCTGTCCTAGGATCCAAGGGTTATTTCACAAAAATCCCAGTGCCAGGTTCTGGATCCCTCATGAATTCGTCTTCAGGGAGGTGCCCGAGACCCTTCAAATATGCCTCTTTCCATTCCTTCTCTTTCCATTCATTCTCCATGCCCAGGAGAAGAAGATCATAAGACCATATTGCTGAAAACTAAGTAAAAGAAGCGAACAAACCAACCCCCCCACCCCCACCCCCCACACACACTTCAGTTGCAAGATAAGAGGAATAATGCTGAGGATGAGTTGGAAGCTTTTTTTCTTCTTGCTAGCGCTCAAGGTGTTGGAAGGTACTGAGGGGAAAAACAAACAAACAAACAAACAATCAAATAAGCAAAGAAAAAACGGTTGACCCTCTTACCAAGCTCCTTAGTCCTGCAAACTACAATACCTATCATGGCTGTAATTGGGGTAACAAATTATTTTCCTACTGGATTTTAGCCACGTACCTTAGGAGGAACTCATACTTAGTATTATAAACATAGCTAAAGCCCATGGCTAGTGAGGTCAGTTGTCCTATTTGGGGGAAATTATTACTGTTGTTTATCTAAATGAGCATTGGGGTCCAACTGACCCCTAAATAGTTTTGTTTACCTCCTTAGATCAGTCCTGCTCTCAGACTTGATCAGATTAGCAAAGGTAGAAACAACCCAATATTTCATTTTAAATGGAAGAATAATCAAAATGTAGTATATTCATATAGTAGAATACTGTGCATTCATAAAGGACTGAAAGTTTGTTACACACTGCAATATTAGTGGAACTTGGACATACTATACTGAGCAAAACAAGAAAGGCACAAAAGGAAGAATGTTATATGATTACATATATACAGTGAACCTATAATAGTCAAATCCATAATGACAGAAATTCAAATGGAATTTACCTGGGGCTGAGAGTTGGGCCATATTGAGACATTTCTTTGAATGGGTAGAGAGTTTCTGTTTTAGTTGATGAAACAGTACTGGAAACCATAATGAGAGTTACAGAAAATTATAAACATATTTTATGTCACTGGATTTTATATTTAACAATCATTAAAATCATATAGGGTGTGCTCCATAAATTTTACCAGTGTCTTATTTCATGTATGCTACTATAATATGGTATCTGAGAACTGATAGTTTATAAAAAGAAAAATTATTTCACAATGCTGGTTCTGGCAAGCCTAAGGTCAAGGCAGCAACAGGAAAGCTTGGTCCCTATAGGTGCTCCATTTTTTATGTATCTTTACATGATGAGCAGGGAGGGAAGTCAAAGGTCTAGCTAGTTACCTTTTATAAGGGCAAAGCATTTATAGGCTAATTATCTGTTAAAGACCACATCTTGTAATACTGTTGCATTAAGGATTTTCAACATGAACTTTTGAAGTGACATAAACATTCAAATTTTAGCAATGATACAAAAAACAGCAATACAAAACCAACATGAGAGTACCAATTAATGACTTCAATCATTTTTGATTAAGGAATACAAATCAAGAAATTACTTTCTTCAATATTTCTCCTTACCTCTACGATTTTAGTTACTTTTATGATGCTGCATTAAAACATCATCATGAAGAAATCTTATATAACAAAGAGGTTAATTGACTGACAATTTCCAAGGGATTACAGTCTGTAATGGAAGGGGAGGCATGGTGGCAGAGGTAGTCTGAACAGAAACCAGAATGATCCCATCTTCAAGCAGGCATGGGACACAGAAAAAGGCTGGAAATCTGACAAGGCTCAAGAGTCTCAGAGCCTGCCCCAGAAACAGCACCATCAACTGGGGGCTAAAATATCTGAATACTTGGAACGTATAGGGGACGTTCTCCTGAAAACCGCTACGCCTACATACCAAACTAAAGAATCAACCTCAGAACATTGGTCTTATGCCATCCCGCAGTGCTTTAAGCTCGTGGCAAGGACTAATGCACAAAACTTGGTACTTGTTGCCTACAGGAAACCTGTTTGCTTCAGACATGTAAGTTTTGAAAAGCTGGCTTAGATCTTTTGAAACAAGTGTAACAAGAATGGTAAGTTAAGCAGGAGCAATGAATAGATGGCAAAAGAGATTCACATTTCCAGGTTCCTGTGAGGGTTTTATTTTTTTTTTTAAACTACTCAGTCAACATTTCAAGTAGATAGAAGTTGGCATACATAGGAATATACTAAGTCTATTGTTTTCTTTTTTATGAATGAAATAAGGTCGGATAAAAATGCAATTACAAAAATAAAATACAGTTGAATATTGTAGTCTTAATACTGAATATCAAGCTTTTACCACCTTGAAGCAGAAGTCTGGGAAACTGCATGGAAGGATGAGATTTCCTGCAAAAATTCAGTTGGTGTTCATTCTCCTTTGTGGCAGATTTTGTGTGTAAGGCCAGTTTTTACAGACTGCTAAAGCTAAACTGAGAATTTGGATTCAGAGAACATCCAAGAAGAAAGTGTGAACTAACTTTCTTTCTTTCTTTCTTTCTTTCTTTCTTTCTTTCTTTCTTTCTTTCTTTCTTTCTTTCTTTCTTTCTTTCTTTCTTTCTTTCTTTCCTTCTTTCTTCTCTCTCTCTCTTTCTTTCTCTCTCTCTCTTTCTTCTTTCTTTCTTTCTTTCTTTCTTTCTTTCTTTCTTTCTTTCTTTCTTNTCTCTCTCTCTCTCTCTCTCTCTCTCTCTCTCTCTCTCCCTTCCTTCCTTCCTTCCTTCCTTCCTTCCTTCCTTCCTTCCTTCCTTCCTTCCTTCCTTCCTTCCTTTCCATAAATTCTCCCTTCCCACAGCATTACTAAAATATGAAGAGAAATAGTGAGAGGCTAGGTACAACAGGACAGAGGCAGATCATACTGTGCTGTCTACCTAGGTAGACCGAGCCACCAATGAGCAATGGCCTTTCATACTATCTGATCTAGAGTGGCTACTTGACCATGCTGCTTTTAACTAACTTCATTGAGTTGGAAGGAAAAAAGTATAAATTTTCTTGTAACATTTGAAGTTGTAATTTGGAAGAGGAGAGCAGATGTGCCATGAGCTGGGATATCTGAAACTCAGTGAAAGTAAATCTTAAGTTGGTCTGTTCTGGTGTTTTGTCACAAGGACAAATGCTGAACAGCCCACAGAATGCTGTGTGATTGCCTAGTGGTAGACAGAACCTAGCTTGTCCATATTGTTTATAATATATTCAAATAAGTTGTTACTGTGAGACCTTAGAGTTCTGTTGTGGTAAGATAATAGACAACTCTTGGTTCTTATAAGGTTATGTCGCACTCCCCCCGAATGAAAGGCCACGAGGTCTAAGTTCTTCAGAGCAAAGTTTAATTCAGGGTAGCCGGGGCTAGGCTCAGGGGAAGGATAGAGCCAAGCACAGAATGGTGTCTGGCTTGGGAATTTAAGGGAGAAGGTGGGAGTGGGATTCAGTGAGAGTGGGGTGGGTCGGAATCTGGAATCTGGAATCTGGCTTCCGAAGGGCTAGGCGGAAGATTCCTGAGTAATCAGTGGTGGCCAAAGGCTATGCCTGGTACAACAGGTTCTTGGGCAACATGGATCTTAGGTGTCTCTGCATTCCAATGGGCTTCTGGAGCTCGCACCCTGACAGTTTTCATATTATTTCTCTGAAAATCTTTTCCAGTGATTATTACATAGAAAAGAGACTTAGTCATCATCATCTCAGTTTGTACGTTTAGGCATTGACCTTTTGGCTGTTTGAGATTCCTTAGTTCCAATGATGGAGACATAGAATGGAGAGAAGATTGTCACATACTTCACAAAATTTAGTTGTGTTTCTTACAAATTTTGCATTTTATTTCTGGTAGCACCAGTGCATTGCCTCATGTCTCCAGAAGTGCTTATGTGATAAATGTAAACATAAATTTCTCCATGTTTTTAAGCTTATTGTTTTAGTTTTAAAATTTATTTCATTGTTTTATGTTGTATGATTAAATGGACAGTGATGGGGTCTCTCAGGAGCTATGCCCCATTTTTCCTTCTCGTGGCTCTCCATGCAGCATTGGAGACTTACTATAGGCAGGTAAATGCACTGATTCTGTGATCACCTTGGGCAAGTTTACAGCTGTCCACAACTTAGTTGTAAGAATCATAACAGGCTTTCAGTACTAGGCATTCAGAATCACCTAGACCTTCAGAATACATGACCTAATTCTACAAAGCATTGCTTTTTAGAGAAACAGAAGAAGCAGAAGTGCAGACCAGAGCAGGGCATGTTGATTAGAGCTTTCCTGGATAGTGCAGATATAGGCTATCAGTGTTTTCAAAGGACCACTGAAGCCTGAAGCTGTAGAAATAAGGGAGTGATGCAGAGGCTAAGAAAGAAACGTAAGGAGAGAAGAAAAATGTAGAAACAGGGGTAGCAGCCAGGGAGAATTAAGATCAGCAAGAGTAAAGGGGCCTTGCTAAGGAGGGAAATGGTGTAACTCTAAAATGGTAGTGATTCAGGTCTTGTGATGTAGTTAAAATTGTGCCTTTACAAGTGACACATGGGTAGAGGAAAGGGATAGAGCATAGAAGAGTAATATGTCATTGCTTCATCTATAAGGTCATTAAGAGCCATGACACCCATCACAGCTCACATATTACACAGGATGAGCTCTATTGAGCAGTATTGACAGATCGGTTTGATTCCCTTCTATTCATTAGGCTAGGTTGACTGAAAGAATGATTCAGTTACCTCAGGGAAAAAGAGAAAGGCAGTATAATACAAAGTAATAAACAGACATGAAGTACATCCATAAAGAGCTGGTGATCCTGCATCTTTAGGAACTGTTTTACTATTGGTCATCTCTTCCTCCACAACTCCTTATCCTATAGTTTGTTCTGTTTCCTATTTTCACTCTTCTCCTTTCTACTCCTTCCTTAAACCTTTTCCTGTCTACTTTCATCTTTCTATTTTACATGCACACATGCACTCACCCATGCATGTACACTCAGCAGCAACTCTGTCTCTGCTCCTCTTCACACAAGTCACTCATCTGTTCCTTAGCAATCATCCTCATTTTCATCTATACATCAATTCCAAGTTCTCCAAACCTCAGATTTCACCACGAGTTCAGTAGTGATCAGCACATTTTCTCATTGTTTCTCTTTATATATTTTCAAATAAAGGTTCAACTGATTTATCTCAAGCTCATCAGTTCTGCTCACAGACTGGGGTCCGACTTCGTTGTCTAACCATCCGTTGTTAATTCTTGGGTCACTTACCTAGGAGGAGAGGAGACCACGGTGTATTCTAGAGTCAACAAATGTAGTATCTTAGATAAAGAAAACTGACTTGGGTGAAGACTTAGAAGAGGAAATTTGATCTCTCCTGGGAGGCTGAAGCTCAAGACCACTGTAAGATAGTGTATACACACAGAATAGAAAAGAGCTGTGCCACAGAATACAGTGTGGTACAACCCTGAGACTAGGCTTCATTTAACATGGGAGGGATGTATTGAGACCGCACATGCAAGGGTACAGATGGCCTCTGGAATGCCAGAGAGTGTTCCCAAAGGCCACTAAACCAATAAAGCAAATACGGGTCTCCCTGAGTCAAGCAAGACTCCACCGTCAGCACCAGCTACACTTCACCTGCCTGGAAATACTGTGCAGCAGAGGCAGCCATGTGCCTGTATATCCCAAATCTAATTGGCTGTTGGCTCTCTCCTTGGAGGAATAACCCATGGCTGATGCCACAAGCCTACATCCTCTACAGGTTAGGAGATGTCATAAGCCACAGTAAGACCCTGTTATATTTATCAGGGGGTAAAAATATAATTCATGAATTAACATATCATCCAAACATATGTGTCTATGCCAAAGTAACCTACCATAACTATTAGTGCTGCTTAAATACCTATATATCTAATTGCTTGTGCTTCATTAGTAGGATCGAAAGGTTACTCCTGAACAAACTGTCAGCCCATGAAAGGAAACAGCCAGAATTGACCAGAATCCAAGTCAACAGCTCCAGAGAGAGAGGACAGTTTTACTTCTCATCCACCTGTGCCCCTTTTCTAAGCCTAGGGAACAATCTGCGGAAGAGGGGGCGTGGTAGAATGTAAAGGCTGCGATTGGGGTGAACGGTGAAACTACAGCGATGTAGTCTGGACACTCATTTGATCAACTTGATTGAACAAACAACCTGTCAACCTCCACTGAATGGTGGGACTGTGGGGGTTTGGGCACAACAGTCTATAGATTGGTTTTGCACGAAGGATGCTTATACTCATGGATTATCACTTTATAGCTAAAAAATGAAAAAAAAAAAAAAAAAAACCTGGCAAGATGAAGGACAGTTATGGCAGAATACACGATCTGGGATGGGGTGGGCTTGGGGGGGAAGGGAAAGGGGAAATATGCCTCGACCTGAATTGGAAAATGATGTACAACATGCACAAACATCAATAAAAATTAAATTAAAAAAAATAAATTAAAAATAAAAACTGCTCAAAAAACAAACAAAAAAAAAAAAAAAAAAAAAAAAAAAAAAAAAAAAAAAAAGACTCGACCAGACACATAAGGGGGTTGTATTAGCTGCAGGAGAGCAAACAAACATGGGATTTGCAAGGTTGATGAATCAACGTAACATTTGTTTATCTCACTTATATGGTATCAAATCTTGGAAGGCAGCTGCTCACATTTTTTTTTTTTGTGCCTGTTAAATCATTGCAAGCTGTTGTGGATTGAGTATCACGCATATGACAAAATTAGGCAAGTCAACTGTGTGTTGCACGAGTGGCTCATTTCACCTGATGTTCTATTACATTTGCAGCTGTCTTGGCATCTCAGACACGTAACATTAACTGATGCTCATAATGACAAGCCTGTGTCATTAAGGAAATGTTGTATTATGTCTGGTACAGACGCTGCAGAAGTAAAGGCATGTGATGCAGAGAGAGCTAAATTGCCCTGGCCACCTGCTGCTTGGCAGAGATGGGCTGTTGTGCAGATGATCTCAAGCAGCAGAATCCTGTATGGTAGGAACACTTATACCCAGTGGATATCTGATAGGTGAAGCGAATTGTGCATGTTAGGTAAGGACTCCAAATTCATTTTACTCCAGAACTTCACTCCCTAGTTTTTCAGTTTTTGTAGTTTAATAAGAAAATTGAATGCTTGAATTAAAAATGATAAGTTCCTATTCAGTGATTCAGGCCTGAAATAGTCACATAACTATGCATCATGATTTTCTTCCTGGGAAAAATAAATTTGAATACCCTCTAGTTGTTTTTTTTTTTTTTTTTTTTTTTTTTTAACTTCAGTTTTTTATGCTGCTTTGTTGCATTTCATACATTTTTTTCCAATTCAGTTCAGGCTTATTTCCCTTTCCCTCCCCCCCCACCCCCACCCCATCCCAGATCATGCATTCTGCCATAACTGTCCTGCATCTTTCTCTCAGTTTTTTTTTTCATTTTTAGCTATAAGTGATAATCCATGAGTACAAGCATAAATTCCTGATCCCAAATGACTTGCCTAAGGCTACAAACTTGGAAAGCTTGGCTTTAGTTCCTTTTGCAGGCATTTGTTTCTCAATCCACTACTTAAAGTTTAGTTTCCTTTAGATAATTTTGATCTCAGCCCTCTTTCTTTCCCTTCAATGTACTTCTTTAGGATACTTTCAGATGTAATAAATCTCTAAAATCTTTAAAGCTCTTCTCTCTCTCTCTCTCTCTCTCTCTCTCTCTCTCTCTCTCTCTCATTTCTTCCTTCTTCATGATCCAGTGAAGAGTTAGAATATTAGAAGCTACATTATGTAATTTGCAATTTTCAAAAATACCCAAGTTTGCCTCCCAGCCCGTTCTGCAGTACTGCTTGTTTCAGTTTGCTTGCTTGGCTACAGCTTACCAAGCCAGAAATCTATGTGTCCTTAGAATTAGTTGGATAAGCATGGCCTAACCACCTCACACTATCCTTGCATTGCATCTCAGTCTTCCTCCTCCTGTTGCATTTCTTTCCATGCAGCTTAGGTCAGTCCTGGGCAGCTGGAACAGCTTATTATATCTACCTTTCTCAATATTTTGGGGGTACTATTTTCTGTTGTATTCTTTTGGTCATGTTACTTACTGCCTTACACAAGAGACACTAGACTCTGAAATAACTCGCTTCATTAGTGAGCTCGACTTAGTCTCTGTTTACTTCTGCTGTCTATACCTTGCCCTCATTCAGAAAGCATTATGATTGTCATCGTCCATGAACTGAAATCAGTTTTCTTGCTTGGATTGAGCTTATCCTCTTTCCTATATGTCAAATTGTTTTGTAAATTGATTAGGGCATGTATAGTCCAGTTCTCTCCAGCCTCCCTCCTGAGTCCCAGAGGATGCACACCTGAAAGCTTCTAGCTTCTGTTTCCTCACAGCTGTTTTCATAACTCTGGTACAAGATCAGAAGATCTCTTCCTGTTCATTTGAAACACTCAGAGGAAATCTTCTGATGCATGTTCACGTACTTGGATGACTTTTGTGTGTGCAGAGGAGGCTAGGTCTCCTGTGCAGCTTTCTGCCTCCTCTTGGTTCCTTGAGGGACTTTTGGGTAATCTATTCTTGTTTCTTGCCTGCTTTAGAATATTTTCTCGGTGCTAAATTCCTCTTGTATCCTGATTACTTATTCCCGGCTCTTACTTATTACCATCCACAATGTTAGTGCCATATTTGCTAAGTCTGTCTCTCCTGAGAAAGGCCTGCAATTTGCATTTTCCACAGGGGACAGTTAGCATTAAAAGTAAGACTATCTGAGCAGGGTATGGATATATATATATATATATATATATATATATGCATATGTTGAAGCAATACAGATTAGAGGGAACGAGGGAACAGCAACAGCAGAGGAACTAGGAAAGGGAATCAACTGAAACAGTATAGTTCTCCCAAGGACAATAATCCTCTGCTTTGAAAAACTTTGAAGAGACTCAGAACAAGATACATGGCAGGTATGGCAGGGAGCATGTACTCAGGTGGGGTGGAGAGCATGGAAGGGGAGGTGAGACTAGATTGAACTGAGAAATGATGTGTGAAATGCACAAAACTTCAGTAAAATATTAAAAGAAGAAGTGACACAATAAAATTATTAGTTGTGCCCTAAAGAATAAAAGATCTTTAAAAGAGATGTACAGGGCTAAAGCTCAGAGGGCACAGAGATTATTCATCTGGAGTGTCCAGTNTATATATATATATATATATATATATATAATTTCATGCTATCCAAGGCTATATCAGAGACCCTGTTATACAAAAACAAGCACAAAATCTTTTCAATGGTGTGTACATTAATTCACAGACTTTGAGAAACTTTTACAAAAACGAGGTGCTGTTGCCTTGGGACAGTATTAAGTTTTCAGTAGATATTCATCCTCTAGCTGCCCTGTGTTTGAGCCACTTTTCTGCAAAAATGTATTGAATGGGAAATTTTGAAACCTCACACAATTCTGTCTGTGTTGTAGGCATATTTATTGACTTTGAATATAGACATTTTTTTCATTTCCAAATTATATAAGATGCCCTATTGCCATATTGCAATAGTCCTAAAACAAATATTACAGACTACAGGTAATTGATAGTTTTAGAAAATTGAGGAAAAATAAATTGATTTTTCAGTTGCAATATTTTAAAAATACTGAAATTTAAATCTTTAAAAGATATTTTCTTTAATATTTTAATTTATGTGCATGTGTGTAAGTGTACCCATGTCACGCAATGCCCACGGATGTCAGAAGAGGGCATCAGGTACCCTAGGAACTGGAGTCAAGGATGGTTGCTCTTCACCATTTAGGTGCTGGGATCTAAACCTAGGTCCTCTACAAGAGCAGTCAGTGCTCTTAACCACTTTGCCATCTCTCCAGCCCCATAAAGAATATTGAAGTTTAAAGATTTTAGATTAGGAGGCAATATTTTGTTTGTATTGCTTTGGTTATTTTAGACAAATTTTAGGAAAATAAAAGGTTACAACTCTATGTAATACAACTACAATGCAACATCTATACATAAGGCTCAGGGACTATCACGGAAGAGAGAATAGAGACTGTAAGAGATGGAGGAACAAGACACCTGCTGCTAATTAAGATATTCTAGCCATGACAGAGAAGCTACACCAATGAAATCTCTGCAGTATGGTTGGTTAACAGGATCTGCATATTGAAAAAAACCAGTTGAGATGCCATTGTGGATGTGGAAATTTCCAAGGATTCCACATCAAGAGGAAGAGCTACACTTAACAATGGACACAGAGAGAGGAAGAATCCGTTTTTCCCAGGGACTAGCATCCTGAGAGATTATCTCAGGATAATCCCAGGTGGATAATTATCCACACATACACACATGACCACCACTATATTGACTCAGTGTAATATATATATA
>VZQC01010225.1:320998-338903 GCA_009823505.1 Rhizomys pruinosus
TCTTTACTCCATCTTTTGAGTGAGTCATTTGTTTTCTTGCTCCTTTGTTTTTTGAGTAGTTTATATATTCTGGAAGTTAATGCTCTGTCAGATGTATCAGCAGTGAAGGTTTCCTCCCACTCTGTGGGTTTTCTCTTCACTTCCCTTATTGTTTCTTTTGCTGTACAGAAACTTTTGAGTTTAACAAGGTCCCACTTGTCAATTGTTGACCTTATTTCCTGTGCAGCTGCTGTCTGATTTAGAAAGTCTCTTCCTACACCTATGTCTTGTAAGTTGCTGCCAAATTTTTCATCTAACACTTTCAGGGTTTTGGGTTTCAAATTGAGGTCTTTGATCCATTTGGAGTTGATTTTTGTGCAGGGTGAGAGGTAGGGTTTTAATTTTATTTTTCTACAAGTGGTGATCCAGTTTTGCCAGCACCATTTGCTGAAGATGCTGTCTTTCCTCCATTGAGTCTTTTTGGCCCCCTTGTCAAATATAAGGAGGCTGAAATTGTATGTGCTCAAGTTTGGATCTTCGGTTTTGTTCCATTGGTCGACCAGTCTGTCTTTCTGCCAGTACCAGGCTGTTTTTATGACTATAGCCCTGTAGTATAGTTTGATGTCTGGTATAGAAATTCCCCCTGTATTGCTGTTTTCACTCAGGGTTGCTTTGGCTATTCAGGGATTTTTGTTGTTCCATATGAATTTAAGAATTCTTTTCCAAGCCTGTGAAGAATGTCCTAGGAATTTTAATTGGAATTGCATTGAATTGATATGTTAATTTGGGCAGAATGGACATTTTTACTATATTAATTTTTCCAATCCATGACCATGGGAAGTCTTTCCATCTTCTGATGTCTTCTTCAATCTCTTTTTTCAGGAGTTTATAGTTTTTATTATAGACATCTTTGGTGTCTTTGGTTAGATTTATTTTTTTTTAATGTATACATTTGCTGTACAAAACTAGTATTATCAATTGTGATTTCCTTATGAATTTTCATGTAAATTTGTGTTTTTTTATTTTTTATTATTTTTTATTTTACATTATTCCAAAATATGCATATATACATTCCACACATAAGTCAAAATTACCAATTCTGAAAATAAACTGTAGATTGATTCCTAAACACATTTAGAGATTCACATTTTTAAGTTAATTTTATTAAGTGCATTTCATACATTTCTCAATCAAATCTAGACTCTTTCCCCCATCCATGCCCACCCCTTACATCCCCCTGCCCCCTGCCAGAGCTCATGGACTCTTTCATACATGTTAAGTCCTGTCTTGCATCGTTTCCTCAGTCTTTTATAACCTCTTCGATGCACAATTTTACTGTTTTGGTCAGTTTTTTTATTATGTTTTTCTCTGTCTTTTTTTGTTCCCTTTAATTTTATATTATTTCAAAATATGCATATATACACTCCACACATAAGTCAAAATTACAAAATTTGAAAATAAACTATAGGTTAATTCCTAAACACAGTTAGAGATTCATATTTTAACAGTAAAGTTGCATGCAGGTAAAAAGAATATGAATAGAATATGAATACATATCTTCCATTCATATATGGTAATTACAATGTGTGAATACTAGTGGTAGGACAATTCTAGAGCCCATTAAGAGATTCACATTGGAATAGCACAGTTGCTTTCAGGTACAATGAAATATAATAATAAAGTTGCTCAGTTTGCCTGCCAGCTGGGTATTTGGTGTTAGCATCCACAAATGAGGGAAACCATTTGCCTTTTTTTTTCTATAAAATCACAGCCTTACATTTATGTTGTGGTAACTTAGAAATAATTTAAATATTAAAAGATGAAGTTTATCAAATAGATTCAGGTGCAGAAATGGCCTTACAATTTTGAGAGTATAAGGAAAGAAAATAAGCCATTTAGCTCATTACACATCTCATTTTGGTGATAATAGGGTTAAACCACAGCACCAACTACAAACAAGACAACAACAAACTTGGGACCAGAAGGATTTCAGTATGTAGAGGAGAGGCCTGTAGTAATGGAAGGTTTTGCATTTTTAATTTCTCTATGCATCAGAATTGTGGATTTCCAAAAAAGAAGCCAAGTAGAATGTACTACTCTAAATGTTTTGTTTTATTTTATTTTAATGCAAGACATATTACATGGAAAATGTGAAAGGTTTTGCAGTGCCTTCCATGTACATTGTCAATGACAATAGGCTTCACGCATCTTTTTCTGTTCAATGCCATCTAGAAAAGTATGACTCCCTATACCATATTGATGTTAATAAACTATTTCCAGTAATGAACTTATTCCTCATTGAACATTAACACAAATCTGGAGATTCAGAGATTTTTAGTTCCATCTTCAGGCTTATGATTGCAGAATTAATTTAACAACTCATTTGTAGATAATACATTCCAAAAAGAGACTTAAGAAGCATCAAATTTTCTGAAGGGTTTAGATCTGCTTCATATGCATTCTTCAGTAGTACTTGGGAAACAGCTGTCAGATAAATCATAAAAGTACACGATAAACAAAACCAACTCATCTCTTTAAATGATTGTAATCCAGCACTATCTAGAGAGCATAACACTCTTTCCTGATAGTAGCATGAATAATATGAGTGCAATTACTTAGCAATTTACCATGACTTAAAAATATACAGAGCCTCCATTTATTACTAATATAGTTTAATATCCAAAGTGGCATATTATTGGTGAGAAATACTGAAGACCAAATGGTAATTAGTCATACTGCTTTGTTCAAGTTTAATTTCAAGAAACAAAGGAGGTAACTTGATTACTGGTAGTGATAGCAATGAATTATGGGAAATTGCAAATGAATAATTTATTGATTGATAGGGACTGAAAGTCATTATCCTCTGATGGCTGTGTGAACAGCTAATGTGAAACCATGCAACTGATGTTTATCACAAAACTCCTGCCATGGAAGCTGTTTCCTAATTATTGCTTTTATTCCTTAGAGCAAAAAATAGAGCATAGATGAAAGACCCATGAATTTCACTTTTTTTTTTTTTTTTTTTTTTTTTTGGGGGTGGAAAAATTTTCAGTTTTAAATCCCTGAGAAAGTAAGAAGGGATACATTTTATTTAGTTACCTGAGGATAGAATAAATGTTATAAAATTAACAGTATCAAGGTTACTGGGTTGTACTATATGTTACAGTATTCAGCATTAGACGTCCATGACTTTCTATAAAGAAGTATTAAGACTGGCTTTTTTAATGTGATAAATGACAGAGTTTTGACAAATATTTATTTTTCTTCAAACAGTACCACCCCATCTCTTCTTAGAGGAATTGACTAGAGTCTACTTGAATTTGATTTTGCTTAGTATTAACCATAAGGAACAGAGTTAGATTTCAAGATATGACTCACAAGCTATCACTGACATGCACTTGGATACATTAGATACTGGAAAATACAGAGGGTGTAATCAAAGTTTAGTAATAACATTTAAGTGGTTAAGTTCAAGTTTTGTTATAAACTCTATTTGAGATACATTATCAATGTGATGAAGACTTTTTAATTGAAATTTGTCATTGAAAGTTTTCCCTTAAACTGTACAAAGCTATTGCAATTTGTTATGTAAAATTTAATTTTATTTTGCAAGGATGAAAACAATAAACAATTGTGTCTAATACAGGAACAGAACATTAGCAACTCTTGTTTTCTAATAGATTTGGTCCATAATGGAACTTTATAAAAATATTATCAAGGGGGATGGAGAGATGGCTCAGAGGTTAAGAGCAATGACTGATCTGACAGAGGACTCGGGTTCAAGTTCCAACAGACAAGGGAGGTAAAAACCATCTGTATGGTGGGGCGTGGTGGTGCACGCCTTTAATCCTAGCACTTGGGAGGCAGAGGCAGGCGGATCTTTGTGAGTTCAAGGCCAGCCTGGTCTACAGATCGAGTTCCAGTTCCAGGACAGCTGGGGCTACAGGGAGACCCTGTCTCGAAAAGACCAAAAAAAAAAAAAAAAATCTGTATGTAACTCCAGCTCCAGGCCATCTGATACACTTGTCTTGTCTGACCTCTGTCCGCATTGCATGGCATGGCTACATACATGAAGGCATCATACTCTTACATATAAAATAAAAATACCAACATTCAAATGATGTTATCTTTGTGTTTCTGTGTGTTTCTGTCACACTTAACCTGATCAAGTGTTTGTTATCCTCCTGTTTTGAGCTCAGAACACCATTATTACCTTATGTATAAACAGTAGACTTACTAATAGCTGGTGATTTCTCTGGTCACCTGTTCACATTGTTGCATTGTTCAACCCTGTCTTAATTATTTCTCACCAAGTTAAGTGTATTATTAATTTGGCACTGGATATTTTTATCCAGAAGACATATAGGTTCATGGGGTGAGTTTGTAATTAAGTAGATAAGCTCTTCACTCAGTGAACACATCCATAAACATGATATATATTTGTTTTGACAGGTCAGAAATGATATGCTAAATGCCCTCACTTTATTTTTAACAATACTCCATCTGAAATTTTCATTGAAAAAATATCTCCTCTTATTCTAAGTCTAAGTAGCTTAAGTAGGGTTGAGGAGGAGAAGCTGGATTGGTGTACGCAACCTGGTTTGACAGTTTGTTTTTTACAACCTAATCCCTTTGATCTCAAATGGCTGGCAAATTATATAATATTTAGGAATCAGTAGTCAAGAAATTAATCATATTATGTTACTATCTATAAAGATGAAGTACTCTTTTGTAATCTTAATAAAACCTTAGAAAATGGAAACATGGCTAGAAAAATTCATTCCTTCGGTAATAAATATTTGGTTTCTCTTGATAAAGTAAAGGGTCTGAGATTTTGCTCTACTTCCCCATTGACAGTTGAGCATGCAATGGTTTGTATGGCACAGGTAGAAGTCATAGTGCTTTAAGGCTGGCATGGTTAAGCCTTGGTAGACTTGATGTAAACAGGGAATTTTGTCACAGCTGGGGAAACCCTGAGTTGAAGAAACCTGAATGCCTCACAGTAGACAAATAAAAATATTCCTAAACAGTTCTGTAGAGAGTCATTGTTTTTATTATACTGGACAGTACAAAACCTGCCTATGCTATCTCTATAGGAGATGCTAATTTTCTTCCAGGGCTATTGTATAGAGTACATAGATATATTTGGAAAGATAATTCAGGACAAAAGGGTAATTAATGCATATTCTTATTATGTCTATATAGACTTGTAAGTATCCAGCCCTAATATCACTGCTGTACCTTAGGGCCTGTGACAGTTTATGGATAACAGGGCACTCAGGACACAGGGGCCTTTTAAAAAATACATATTTTTATGTGAATGTGTATGCTTCTGTAAGTTTATGTACATCACATGCATGCAAGCATATGTGGAAGGCTGTTTTTGTGCAGACCCAGTGCAGTCATCCATAGTCCTTGAGAGTTCATGATTATAGTGCATGTGTACTGCCCAGAAGATAGCATTTTAACTGCCCTCTCCATATCTTCTGGCTCTTATATTCTTTTTTTAACTTTATTCTTTTTTATTGAAGTTTTGTATATTTCATACATTTATTAATTAAGTTTAGGTCAAATTCCCTTTCCTTGCCACCTCCCTTCCAGAGCTCATGAATTCTGCCCTATATGTTTTTCATCTTTTTCCTCAGTCTTTTAATTTTTTTTTTTGATGCTAAAGTTTACTGTTTTTGGCATAAGTTTACTGTTTCAGTCAGTTCTTTGACACAGTCTGTTTTGTTGTTGTTATTCCTTCCAATTTATATTTTTCCAAAATATACCTATATGGATGCCACAGATATACCAAAATTATGACCTCTGAAAATAAACTCTAGGTTAATTCCAAATCATGTTTAGGGTTTTACATTTTGATAGTAGGATTGTATGCAGGTAAAGAAACAATGTTACTTTATTTTTCTACATTACATAGAAAGTTGATGAATAATATAAGTTATTTTATTTACTAAAAAAAACAGAGAAATAAATGCATCCCTCTCTTTCTAATGTTCTCTGAGCATTGGAGGGAATGGTATTGTCTGGCTGAACACCCAAACTGTCATTTATACTTAGCACTGTGTACAACTGCAAGGTTTGACCTTACAATTCACTGGAAAGGGAAACTATTCTTATTGAGTCTGAGAGTGGTGATCGTCTGCTGGAATAAATATATATTTAGAGGATGGTTTGATACTGTCCCAAGATGTGTCCACTTGTGTAATTGTGGCATTATTGTTATAGGGTAGCCAACCTCACTCTGATTGGATTTGAGGCCTACTCTATTGGAGGGAATCCACACTTGACACACAAAAGCCCATGACAGATCAGTTCAAAGGACCTGGGGAGAATGTTTCATTCACTAGACTTCTATTGTTTTCCATAGTATCTATGTAATAAATAATCCTTTATAGTCAAATTTGATTTATGACTTTTGGTTGGCCCATGAGATTTTTAAAAATCTAATCATAAGTTTTTTTTTATTTTTTTATTTCCTTTTTTTAACAATAAGTAATATGTTATGAGCATCCTTCAAGTAAAACCAATTTGCCAGCAGCTGTGCCCAAACCCACATAGCCCAAGGCTCCCACCATCCAGCTGGAGAGGCTTGTATATACAATCATGTTGATCAAATACATGTCCAGTCTATATTGCTATAGTTTCACCATTCACCCCAATTGCAGCCCTTACATTCTACCACACCCCCTCTTCCTCAGATTGTTCCCTAGGCTTAGAAAAGGGGCACAGGTGGGCGAGAAGCAAAACGGTCTACTTTCTCTGGAGATGTTATTTTGGACTCTGATCAGTTCAGGCTGTTTCCTTTCATGGGCTGACAGTTTGTCCAGGAATAACCTTTCAGTCCTACTAATGAAGCACAAACAATTAGATATACAGGCATTTAAACAATACTAATTATTATGGTAGGTTACTTTGGTATAGACACAGATGTTTGGATGGTATGCTAATCCATGAATTATAGGATTTCTGTAAAAGATGACAAGGTCTTACTGTGGCTTATAACATCTCCTAACCACTAGAGGATGTAAACTTGTGGCATCAGCTGTGAATTATACCTCCAAGGAGAGAGCCAATAGCCAATTAGATTTGGGAAATATAGACATATGACTGCCACTGCTGCACAGTATTTCCAGGCAGGTGTGGTGTAGCTGATGCTGCCGGAGTTTTGCTTGATTCAAGGAGACAAATATTTGCTTTATTGATTTAGTGGCCTTTGGTAACACTCTCAGGCATTCCAGAGACCAACTGTACACTTGCAAGTGTGGTCTCAATACATCTTTCCCATGCCTACATCATGTCTTTGACAGCAGGGCCTTAACACCTCTTTTCTTGAAGGTATCCCAGTTTACAGGCAAGAAGCCTTTACCTTTTTGGGGGGGCTTGGATTCCCCTGGCCAACATATCCTTGGCAGAATAATCCATTGCTGATATCAGAGCTCTCCTGTATTAATATATTTTGCTNAATATATATTGCTTAATTGCACAGCTTAAAAAGACTTTAGTATTTTTCTTTAATTGACTAATAGACATAGGAACTGTGAAAATGTTTTTTTATATTAAACTACTTTAAAGTAATTAATTTTTAAACCATTCAAAATCATTGTTACATAGTGTTCATACTGAGTAAGAATTCTGCTGGACATGAGAGATTTAACCCCAGGCCAGCTGGCACTACAGGGTGACCCTGTCCAAAAAGACCAAGAAAAAAAATATTCTTTTTTGAAACAGGGTCTCCCTTTTTTAATCCCAGCTGGACTGGAGATAGCTATGTAGACCAAGCTGGCCTTGAACTCACAGAGATCTGCCTGCCTCTGCCTCCTGAGTGCTGAGATTCAAGGTGTGCACCACCACGCCCAGCCTAAGACAGTTCTTAGCTACCATGTGGGTGCTGGGAATTGAACCAAGGTCCTCTGCAAGAGCAGTCAATGCTTTTAACTGCTGAGGCATCTCTCCAGTTCCTAACACACACACACACACACACACACACACACACACGGAGTGCAAACAATGCATTTCTAACAAAATTTCACAGCAAAGAGAAAAAATTTTTTTGAGACAGGGTCTCCCTGTAGCTCTGGCTGTCCTAGAACTCACTCTGTAGACCAGGCTGGCCTCGAACTCACAGAGATCCGCGTGCCTCTGCCTCCCAAGTGCTAGGATTAAAGGCGCGCGCCACCACACCCGGCATTTATTTATTTCCGTATGTGTATCTGTGTACTGTCTGCATGCAAGTCTGTGCACCCGTGTCGTGCAATGCTGCGGAGGTCAGAAGAGGGTGTCGGATTCCCCTGGAACTGGAGTTCTCTCGGCATTAGAGTTTCAGATGGCTCTCGGCCGCCATGTGGGGACCGAACCCGGGTCCTCTGTAAGAGCGGTTGGCGCTCTTAATTGCTAGGCCATCTCTCCAGCCCCGAGAAATGTTTTTTATAATAAAATTTTAATCAAGAAAAAATGAACTTTCATTAACACCAGTGAAGCCAGTGGTATTCTAGTCTTTTCTGAACAAGTATTTCTAAATATTTGGAGATTCAAAATGTTTGACCAAGTCTGCCCTTGGCCAATATCTCTCTTAGTACATGCTCTTACAACACAAATGATAGTCACCTGGGAAGAAGGAACCACAGTTGAGGAATTTCCTGCATCAGAATTACCTGTGGCCATGTCTGAATGGCAGTTTCTTAATTGCAAAGTGATGTAGGAAGGCCTAGACCACTTTAGCTAGTGCCATCCCTAGAGAGGTGGGTCAGGTCTGTGCATGGAAAGTAGCTGAGCAAGCCAGAGGAGCAAGGGAATATACAGCATTCTGCCTTGATCTCCATTTCAGTTCCTGCCACCACCTTCTGGCTTTGAGCTCCTGCCCTAACTTTGCCATGTGATGAATTATGAACTGTGAGTTATCATATCAAGTAAAACTCTTCTTTTTAAAGTTGTTTTTGGTCACTGTTTTATGTAAGCAATAGGAAACAAACTAGAACATTTAAAATCGTAACTACAAAGTTTGTAGGAAAAATAGTGATTTATATTAATTTGATTTTCAAATGAATGGAAATTTTTGTGAACCAAGTTTTCATGCATATATATAAGATAAATTTAGATATAACATATCAACTTAAAAAAAGTAATAACTAATAATAGCTGTAATAAGGGATAACAGTAATCAGTCCATCATAATGATTTAGACCTAGAGGAGACCTTTATGATAATCTGGATGAATATCTTCATTTCATAAATGAAAAATTTGAAAATTGATGTTAGGTTGCTGACTGAATATTGGTTTCCTATATTATTTTAAATCAGGGAGCAGAATCATTGTTTTCTTAGTTATTTTCTCTTTTATAACTAATTTTTCCCTCACATCTAATATGATTTTACTATTAAGCTATACTATCAGTTTCTATATAACTAAGAAAAGAAATACTTAAAAAATAAATTACCACAGCTTCTTTCCCTAATGATTATCCCAACTAACTGTTGACCATATCACCAGTGTCCTTTGTTGCTTTGAAGTATTTTCTCATCATTTCTAAGGGAACTGGTACCTTTCCCTGTTATTCATCTGCATTTCCTGGTACCATTTCCCTGTTATTCAATTCACTGAATTGCATGGAAGGAAATCCTTCTACATGATTATCAGGAACAACATTAGGCACAGCTTCATATAATTATGGATGTCTTTCTTTCCCATGTTTCACAGAACACTTGTTTGTTGCTTTGCATGAAGATCAGTAAGTAATTATGGTTATTCTGGCAATGAAAAAATTCTTTTGCAAAAACCAAGTTTGTGTGCTCTCTGTTGTCACTATGTAATCTGACATAAGCATGTTTCCACTTCATCAAGGAGATACTTTATATTTAGTTGCCACTGCTTCTGACACAGTAAGACATATTGGTGAGGTGTGAGAAAATTTAAGTTATTGCCAAGTAGGTAGTGACTGCCTTTCTCTTTACAAACTTTGTGAAGCAGTTGTAAATGGTTTATGGATTTCAGAGATGTTAGTATCCAAAATAATAATAATCCCTCATTCAGAAAGGTAGGTTAGGGTACCTATTTCACATTTACTAGTTGCTTGCTACAGAGTAGTCTTTCACAGAATCCTTTGAATATTTACCACAAAGCCCTCTTTATTTTTTGCTAGCACATCTAAACAGAGAAATATGTTTGGGACACTTGATCATGTGTATATTCCATTCGTTTTTTTTTTAACATTGCTAAATCAAAGCTCTCTAAATCCTCCTTAACATACATGTTCAAAGTTCTAGCATAGTTTTTGCTGGTTTGTTTATACGTAATAAATGTCATAAATGACCATGACTTTAAAAATGAGAAGTGGCTTATTCATTCCTTTTTTCCAAAATTAAAATACAATTAGAATGAACATGATTTAAAAAATAATCAACTACTCAAAACAGTTGACATTTATATAATAAATTTATCTAAATCATGTTGAATATTGAATAGTAGAGTTGTATTAGTTCTCTGTGAGAAAAGTAATACTTTAGTGTGGAATGTGCTGAATCTATAAAGGGGCATAAATTTAATTTCAAATAAGACTCCAAATGACTAATAGCTCAGCAAGTTGTAATTACTATTTTGACAGTTACATCTCATAGATATTTATTTTAATTGCATATGTTAGCAATTCATTTTGTTATGAAAGCTTCTGCCATTGTTGTGTTGCTGAATTACGCTTACAGAAACCATGTTAGAAATTCAGCATATAATTCAGTAATTAACGTGATTCATCAGTTTCAGTGAATAGGTGGCCTATGGATGCATACAAGTTGGTTTCTTCTTACTAATTAAGTAAAATCTCACTGTCCTGACTCTGTATACTCACCCTGATTTGCGACTTGCATTAACTCTTCTAGCTTTTCATTGTGTATCTATTTTGCAATTGTTCTCTTTCTCTCTCCACAGTTGCAGTGTCTGTATGTTAACAGTATCCTTCACTTGGGGATTCCTTACAAAACCAGCTCACTATACTGCAGTTAATTTTCCTATCTTCACTTCCTTCACCATTTTGAAAACAGAATGATTATGAAATGCAATCACACCTTGTCATACTCACCAGGCTGAAATGATTGGAAGGCCACTCCTTAGGAAAACTTGCTCCATAAGAAGGGCTGCAAGGCTCAGTAGCACCTTTAAGTACCTTCCCTCTGATTCTTACCCTGTGCTGGCTCTCACTACTCACTGCAATACAAAGGGTTGCCACGTAGTGGTGGTCGTATTAAGAGTTCTTTAATTAAAAGCTGGTTGTTGAGAGGGGCTATTGCCAGAAAGGACCCTCGACTCCAAGGAGAAGCTGAACAGGGTTTATAAAACTTAAAACTACAATTACATCATGCCTCAGGCAAAGCCAATAAATATAGGTATATCAGATCATCAGATCACTATAGTTACAACAAACCAAGGGCAGGTCAGTTAACAAAGATGGTTTTAATGAACAAATATTTCAGTTTGGAAAAACAGGATTTTCAAAATTGCACACAAAATGGGCTCCATTCTGTGTAACTGGGAGAGATTGTGCTACCTGGCTGATTATTAAGTTTTCCAGTATTGTAGACACAATGTACTCCATTAAATGCAGGTAATCTTCATGGCTTTTCTGCCCGGTGAGCTGCAGGTGGAGTGGCTGGGCAGAAGCATAGACAAATCAAAAGTCAGATAGAAAAAATGGAGTCAGTTTTGCCATTTCACTTCCTTCAAGGCATATCTCATGTTTCTTCCTCTATAGAGCTTTGGCACATGCAATGTTTATTCCTGCCTAGAGTATTCTCACTGTCTTAAGTAGCTTCTCTTGACCACTTTCATTTTGCATATCAGTAGCTACTTCTCTGACCACCCTAGCTTAACCTAACCACATTTATGTGTTCCTGTAGAAATTTGATCTCCTTTATTTTTCATATCACAGAAGGTAAGCATGTATCTCTGGGTTCATTTTAATTGGGTATAGGTGTTGCACCACAATGATCTTCACATGGGTAGTTTTTGTTCTCTGTGTTTTTTTTTTTTTAATTTTTTTTTAATTTTTTTTAATTTTATTTATTTTTGTATGTGTATGAATGTACTGTCTGCATGCAAGTCTGTGCACCCGTGTCGTGCAACGCCGCGGAGGTCAGAAGAGGGTCGCGGATTCCCCTGGAACTGGAGTTCTCCTGGAATTGTAGCTTCAGACGGTTCTCAGCCGCCATGTGGGTGCTGGGGATCGAACCCGGGTCCTCTGTAAGAGCGGTCGGCGCTCTTAACCGCTAGGCCATCTCTCCAGCCCCTATTCTCTGTGTTTTTAAGTATCTCCAACAACTGGTAGTTAAATGTTTAATGGTTGTTTATTTTTATTTTTTAAGGCATTCACAGTATAAGAGCACAGTTGTTTTCAGTTCACATTAACGTTGCTCAGTTTGCCATACAATTAGGTAATTGGTGCTAGCACCCACAGATGAGGGATACCATTCATCGTTTGTTTTTCTGGGACTGTGTTACTTCACTTAACATGATATCTTCTAGCTGGATATTTACCTGCAAAGTTCATGATGTCATCTTTCTTTCTTTACTGCTACATAGAACTCCATTGTGTAGATGCACCACATTTTCTCTATCCACTTGCCAGTTGAGGGGCACTTGGGTTGGTTCCAGCTCCTCGCTATTGTGGAGACAGCTGCAGTAAACACGGCTGTGCATGTATTTCTGCAGTAAGATGTGTCTTGTGGGTTCATACCCAGGAGTGGTATGACTGGGTCAGGTGGCAAGCTCATTCCAAGTCTTCCAAGGGTTCTCCACCCTGCTTTCCATAGTTATTTGGTTATTTGTTAAAAAATGAATGACTACTACAATGGAAGGAACGGGTTAGGTTAAATCTGGACTATAATATGTTTGACTTTTAATACAAAACTTTGCAATGGAAACTAACATGGCCATAATAAAAATTACTTTAAATTGTCTTTGAAAATGGTTTGGAAATGTGTTTATAGTTAAAAATGTATCTTATCATGGACAAGTCAAACACATTATAGACTTGGATGGGCACTTCCACGTCCTAGTTTTGGAAAGTTGAACAATTAATTATCTTTCTGAATCTGTTTCCTGTCCTGCCTACTCTAAATATTTCTCTTTCTTGTTACAAATAGCAAGTGGGGGTGGAGCATGAACTACAAAGCAATGATTATCAGGTTTAACAATTTAAATAGGCCAAGCCTGTTTTGTCAGCCATTTGATGTAATTTTTATGATCTCCTTGATACTAAATTCTAAAATTTAAAAACGTATTCTACGAATCAGATATTCTACTAATTAAAACTGATTTTCCTGTTGCAGTTTTCTAGCTCTCTTTTTATATCAATGCTGTTTATGTTTTAGAATATTCAAAATAAGCAGGCCCCTCCTACCACAAAACATAAGCAAGCAAATGATAAAACAGTTCCTCTCATTACTTAGAAAGATTGGATAAGCAAATTCTTTCTCTTCTTCATTTTGAAAGTCTGTAATATATTGAATCACTTCACTAGCATTAAATAGGATGTCTAAAAGCTTCTTCCCACTTCATTATACAAATATTATTTGTTGTCTAACATTTACCTAAAACATTTAGCTAGTGTTCATTTATTTTTTTAGAATTACTGAAAGAAAAGGTATAATAGTTTTCTTTGTTCTCCTATAATTAATTTTTACATGATTATTGACTGATATTCAGTAAACACATTAGTATAATCATCTCATCTTTGAAAAGAATCTTCTGTAAAACTAGTAGTATTACTTAATACTTACTCACATGCTTGGGTCTTTAAAATGATATTCATATATTGTTCTTATCTTTATAAGGCTCAGGCTGCCATAATAAAGTGCCACACAATAGGTAGTTCAACAAACTGAAATCTATTTTCTCAGAAATTGGGAAGCAAGATTAGGGTGTCAGCATACTTCAACTCTGGCTCAGGAACTCCTCTTACCTTGAAGGGAGTCACCTTATTGGGATGCATTCACCAGCCATTGTGTGAACAAGTGTGAGCTCAACTGCCAGTGTGTGAGCAAGTGTGAGATCACCTGCCAGTGTGTGAGCAAGTGTGAGCTGACCTTCCAGTGTGTGAGCAAATGCGAGATCACCTGCCAGTGTGTGAGCAAGTGTGAGCTCACCTTCCAGTATGTGAGCAAGTGTGAGCTGACCTGCCAGTGTGTGAGCAAGTGTGAGCTGACCTGCCAGTGTGTGAGCAAGTGTGAGATAACCTGCCAGTGTATGAGCAAATGTGAGCTGACCTTCCAATATGTGAGCAAGTGTGAGCTGACCTTCCAGTGTGTGAGCAAATGTGAGCTGGCCTTCCAATGCGTGAGCAAGTGTGAGCTCACCTTCCAGTGTGTGAGCAAGTGTGAGCTGACTTGCCAGTGTGTGAGTAAATGTGAGATCACCTGCCAGTGTGTGAGCAAGTGTGAGCTGACCTGCCAGTGTATAAGCAAATGTGAGCTGACCTTCCAATGTGTGAACAAGTGTGACCTGACCTTCCAATGTGTGAGCAAGTATGAGCTGACCTGCCAGTGTATAAGCAAATGTGAGCTGACTTTCCAATGTGTGAGCAAGTGTGAACTCACCTTCCAGTGTGTGAGCAAGTGTGAGCTCACCTTCCAATGTGTGAGCAAGTGTGAGCTGACCTGCCAGTGTATAAGCAAATGTGAGCTGACCTTCCAATGTGTGAGCAAGTGTGAGCTCACCTTCCAGTGTGTGAGCAAGTGTGAGCTCACCTTCCAATGTGTGAGCAAGTATGAGCTGACCTGCCAGAGTATGAGCAAGTGTGAGCTCACCTACCTGTGTGGGGGAAAGTGTGAGCTCACCCGCCAGTGTATGAATAAATATGAGCTCACCTGCCAATGCATGAGCAAGTGTGAGCTCTGTGGTAGCTCTTTTTGAAAGGATCCAAATCCTAAGGGGTGAGAGCCTATATTCTTAACCTAATTTGATCTTTCTTACTGCTGTAGTAGCCCATCTCTGAAAGCAGACACATTAGATGTGGCTTCATATTGTGAATTTGTTGATTATATGAACATTCAGTCCAAATCATCCTCTGAGGTAAGTTTTCTTTTAGTATAACCAGTACACAAGAAGAAACAATGGCAGGTCTCATAATTTGTCAGGTATTACACAGCAGCAAGTTCTAGAATCAGAGTTGGAACCTAGGTAGTCCCAGACAAGATACAATGTCCTTAATTTCAGCTCTGTTCTCTGTGCTACTTGATGCCTCAGGGCCAAGGTAAAATGAGAGTGAGACCTGTGGATACAGATGAGAGCAGAGGACCGGCTCTGAGAAGATTTAGATTTTATGCTGGGGATCTTAGTTACAGAGCTTTGGAAATTATCTTTATCTAAAATGAAACTGATCATTGTTTTCTGAGTTTTGATTCTATTGATTCATTTCAAATCAATTCTCTTTGAATGCATTAGTGCCTTTACATGGTTCCCAATTCCTCCTCTCACTTATTGGATCAAAATCCCTAGGACACTGGTAGGCCGAAACTGCATTTTTAAATCATTCTCCAAATTACTCACATATATCTCAAGGCATGTGTATCCCCCCCCCCCTCTCAAAACAGCATCTAGTTCTGACTAGTGGGCATGCATTCGAAGGTGATTCAGGTTTGAAGGACACACTGGATCATGGCTAAATTCTATTAGATTATGATTCTGACAGGGATATTGGATACTGAAAATTGAGATGAATAACTTAGAGAGAGAGAGATTGTGTGTTTTGAAAAGATGTGGGTATTGATGTATATCTAATCTTATATTTCTGTTTTTTATCAAGATTTCTTTACATTACTAAAACTAAACTTACCACCTCAAGACTCTAAACTTGAGATCTGAAATCAATGACATGCCAGTCTTCTCAAATACTCTTTAAGTTTGTGAAGTTGCTGAGCAGGAGATCTGATGCCCTGCTGTGTGAGGCCTGGACACTGCCCATGAATTAGAACATGTGGAGCTTTTATTTTTACTTTTACTTTCAAGTTTATCATTTTTATTAGTGTTCTTAGAACCTTTATCTGGTGAAGACAGATATTGCACCTTCCTGCCAAGTTTTTTAAAAGACAAACTCTTTTTTAATAAAGTGAATGAAAGCAAGTGCAGAGAGCTTACATTTCATTGCTTCTTTATTTTTTTTTTCCATTTACATAACTATACTAGAGAATTCTATCTGCTTTAGTTTGCTTACATCCTCTGAAGGCAAAGGTACTTTTTGAAGTGGATATAAAAGTGTGCATTATAAGAATGTTTCTTTTAATTTTAGTCTGAAATCACAAACATTCACAGAATGAGTCCTTTGTGGCAATAATGCCAATTAAAATAATGTGCAATCCATCTAAAGGTTTTTAAGAACTGAGCTATTGAAACCTTTCACTCTTTGCAGTGATGTCATGGCAGTGAATAGCCACATAATCTTGATTGCAACATGATTAGATGACAAAACATCTAAAAGAATAGCAACACACACCTGTGGTTGTGTCTGTGATGACATTTCTAGAGAAAATTAATGAGAACGCTGGTAATGTGTCATTTCCTTACGGGATTTGAATTAAGAATACAGGAGGAGGTAGGGTATGGGAGGAATTAAGTCCTCATTAGAGGAAATTCTTCACCGGTTGTGCACCCTTCTATGCTAAATCTTCTAGTGGCCTCTTCTATATTTCCTTTCTATGCTTCCTGTCTACCAAGACATGAAGAATTCCCTCTGCCAATTGCTCCTGCCAGCATGGCATTCTGCCCACACACATGGGGTGCATGGGATGATGCTCTGTGTCCTCTAACATTTGGAGCCAGAATGAACCTTAACTTCTCCAGATGCTTCTATAAGGTGCTGGGTCTTAAAAGGAACCAATAAGTAATCCTCACTCCATTTTCAATTTGGAGCATTTCTTTCCAATGAAAGTCTTCCTTTTGGCTCTTTTCCCTCCCATTTACATTCCTTTCCTACGTCACTTTGCAAGCAATCATGCTTCCCCTCTCTTCGTGAAAGTCTGCCCATGGGAAAGATGCTGATATATGAATTCATAAGTATTAATATTGATTAAACTGAACAATACGCATGAGGAGTTCATTGCATTTTATTAATGTGAATGCTTAATTCAAAGTGGAACAAATTATTTTTTGTAAAACTTCACTCATTAACAATGTTTAGGATAAAGAGTCCAGGAAGTTCTTGGAACCAGCTGCCCCAGTTCATAATATTAGGTAATGCTTATATGCTAGCAATTAAATGCAGATAATGTTAAGTATAAAATTATATTTCAAAACAAAGGATGGTGAAATCCCAGCAAGTAAGTGGGGGAAGCAGTGAAGAAGCCCCAACCTGGGGTGAGGAGCTGCTCACAACCAATAAGTGGTGAGAGAGTGGTTCTCTTTAAGGGTGTGACAGTAGACATGTTAGCCAGGCTCCAGTGGATGGACCCACATTGAAGGACATTTGACAGAATACATGAAATCTGGTGTAGGTTCTAGAAGAGGGGCAGAGAGGGGAGAGTGTTTAAATTTGATCAAAATGTGTCTCAAAATATGTTATATGAAATTTGCAAAAATTCTATTAATTTATTTCTTTTTATTTATTTTATCGAAAATAAAATTAAACTGAAAGTTCCCATGCATTAATGATTTTACTACATCCTGATGCTATCTTTCCATTTGTTGTTATTTTCACCAGCTATTTTGTTGGGGTTCCTGTCTTAGTTAAGTTCTATTGGTGTGATAAAAACACCCACCAAAACCACCTTGGGGAGGAAAGGATCTATTTTATCTTAAATCTCCCATGTCACAGTTCATCACTGAGGGAAGCCAAAGCAAGAACTCAATGTAGGGAGTTGATGCACAGACCATGGAGGAACACTGCTTACTGGTTTGCTCCTCTGGCCCATGCCCAACCTGCTTTCTTTTTTTTTTTTTTTT